>JBBHKE010000516.1:93321-168121 GCA_037447655.1 Zygnema cylindricum | reverse complement strand
TATAAATGGCAAACAACTTTGGCCAGCCATAACTATCAATTTACTTGACCATTTTCAGTGATTCTTTTTGCTGCGGACTCAAGGGAGTCCATGCTACACAGGTGGGTAGTCGGTCAGAGTTTTTTCTCTGCCAAGGTGGCAGTATTTTTAAGGGAAAGTCAAAGTGGGTGAATGTGTCCAAATCTCATATTCTAACTTTGCATTCTGTGGTGGAACTGAGCACACAGAAAATGTTACTTCACACGGGTGAATCTATATTGGGGTTCTGACTGTCAAGGGGTCAGTCATTTGGGTTTATATCAACTTGGAGTCGGCACTATCTAGATTAGCTTCTTTTGGATCTGCATACTCTGAGGGCTACTCCGAGGGCCAATGGAGGTCTCAGAGTTTCAACCACGCCACTCGTTTTTCACATGTGTATCCAATTTGTCATAAATCTGACGCATTTGCACGATTTAAGGAATGCACGATTTCAAGAATTTTAGGCGTTGGCAGAAAATTTTCACAACAAACGAATCAAGGTCTTGCATAGTGACAATGGTGGAGAATTTTTGTCTAACCAATTTTCTGACTTTCTCATGCAACATGGAATCTCGCGTCATTTAACGGTGCCTTGGACGCCACAACAAAACGGCATCGCAGAAAGGTAGAATAGAAAACTACATGACATGTCACGCTCCATGCTCTACTTTTCCAATTTGCCTTATGAATTTAGGGGCAGAGGCTGTCGTTTTCGCAAATTACTTACGAAACATTTGTCCCACTAACGCTTTACCAAAATCTATCGAATGGAAACGTGGTCATCTATCAAAGCACATATATGCCACCTTCGAATCTTTGGATGTGAAGCGTGGTATAAAGACCTCCTCTAATCAGATGTCAAATTGGGTGCCCGCGCATTTCGTGGGATTTTCGTTGGGTACGCTCCAAATTCCAAAGCGTACCGCATCTGGAGTCCTTCTCAAAATCACGTCATTACCACTATAGAAGTAATTTTCAACGAAACGTCTCTTCTCCAAACCTTGTCTCGTACGCCCTTCCCTTCTTCCCCAGATCCGATGCCTTTGACCCTGACCTTCTCTCGAAGGACGACGACCTTTCACTTTTTTCCTCATCCTCCCATATTTTTTTCATGCTAATTCCTCCATCTGCTTTCCCCTTGTTTTGCTGCCCCATCACTTGCCAGCCAATCAATACCCTCTCTTTTTGTCACTCCAGAATCCTCCTCTTTTCGCGCCAAGATGATCTTGTTCTTTCGACGGAAGCTTTGGGGAGATTTTTCCTCCCTTTCCATAGTGAATGTCTCCTCCATTCCACTGATTCTATTCTCTCTCCCTCCCTCCATTCCACTTACCGCTTGATGGTCGAAGCCCTTATGTACGCCATGCAGGCCACCCGTCCTAACATTGCTACAGCAGTCACTAAACTCAGTCAATTCCTCCAACGTCCTTCTCTTGATCATCTTGCTAGAGCCAAACGTGTATTTCGTTATCTACAGGGCACTAAAACTCTTTGTCTTACATATTTTTCCTCTGGCTCTAGTACTCTTACGGGTTTTGTTATTCGGATTGGGCAAAAGATGAGGTTTCCCGCCGTTCCACCACTGGCTCGTGCTTCTTTTTGGGCAAAGGTATTATCTCTTGGTCATGCAGAAAGCAACCTACCACTGCATGCTCCAGCATTGAGGCGGAATATATGGCTGCTTGTCACGCCGCAAAGGAAGCTGTCCGGCTTCAGACTCTTCTTTCCAATCTTGGATTTCCCCCTTCAGCCCCTACTCCTATCTTTTTCGATTCCTAGGGAGCTCTTGCTTTGATCCGCAATCCTGTTCACCACAAGCAGACGGAGCACATTGACATTCAGTATCATTACTCTCAGGAGCGGGTTGAAGATGGCACGCTCCAGTTTCTTTATGTCAAATCGGCCGACCAAGTGGTCGATTATCTCACCAAGGCTCTTCATCGCCCTCACTTTGAGCAACACCGCCTCTACTCTGGCCTTTGTCTTCCTTTTCTTTATGGCTAAATTTCCTTTGTTTTCATATCAATCTATTTTCTAGTTTTCGCTTGAGGGGGGTTGATAAGGGAAATTTAGCCGTTTACCTTTTGGCACATTTGTACCTTTTGATTATATGTGTCGGTGGTCTTGGTCGTACTTTTCATTTCTTACGTCTTATCCGGAAGACTTACTTTTGGTCCTGTCCGTACTTTTATACGTCGGTCCTGTCTTTTGTATTTTTCATTACATACGTTGGTCTAGTCTTTTCTACGTACAAAGTCCTTTGACCGTCGGTCCAGTTCTTTGACCGTCGCTCCAGTCTTTCCTTTGTCTTTTATACATTTATTAGAATCTAGACTAGGATCCTTTTGTTACAGCGCAGCGTAGAACGTTTAGACTCCAAAGTAATTAGCACTGTATATTTTTGTATATAAGTGACTCTGCTCACTTAATGAAATCATCCCAAATACAAATCAATTTCTCTCTCCAATGCATTGATTTTTCTCTTGTGTACAATTTCATGGCCTTTTCGTCAATCCACCTCCAATATGCTTTTTGACGGCCTTGTGCTACCTTTGATGAGCAACTCTTAGCTGCCCGTCAAAAGGGCAACATGCAAGGTATTGATAATCCGGAACCAGATGATAGTGGTAGTGATTCGGGAGGAGAAGCCGAAAAGAGGAGAAAAGAGAAATTGCTTAAGGGGAAGGTGAAAAGTGATAAAGAGGAAAAGATGGATGTCGGGAGTGAGGAGGCAAAGTTTCGCATGGCCGTCAAAGTCGTTCTTTTCAATGGATCTAATTACGCAGTGTGGAAGAAGTATATCGAAAGAGAGCTAATGTTAAAAAAATTGTGGCCAATAGTTAATGGAGATGAGAGAGAACCGAAAGATCTTGAAGGGAAGCAGTTATGGAAGATAAAAGACATCTATGCAACGAATGGATTGATGCAAAGTTGACATGCATCAGTTTTGGATCACTTCCTTGCTTATGGCAGTGCTCATGAATATTGGGTGGGAATAGAAAATCAGTTTGAGAAAGGGGTAGTAGATAAGTGGCAATTCGTATTCGAGGAATTCATAAAGTTCAAATTTAGAGAAAATGAGTCAAATGATGATGCAGTTAAGCAGTTGAATATTATGGTGGAACAATTAACTAGTCTCGGACAAATGATCACAGAGGATTATAAATTACCGATATTTTTGAAGGGGCTTCCAGATTACCTCCGTACACCAAAAGAGATTATTCAGTCGAAGAGGAGGGCAGCATACGAATTTGCCGTCAGTTATTTAAAGAGAGTGGATAAGACGTGGGAAGGAACGAGTAGGGGAGAAAATATATCCGATGGAAATGGTATACCCGTCACTCTCAATAGTGCCACAAATGAGAGTCCAACTGTGAATGCGGTCAATGGTAGAGGAGGCGGTAGTTCACCGAGAGGTAGAGGTGGCAGTGGAAGAGGGGGCCGAGGAGGAGCACATAATTTTGGAGATTACAACGGACAATCTGATCAGAATGCAGTATGCTTTAAATGTCACAGATACGGACATTTCGCATTCGAATGTCCAGACCTACAAAAACAGTCCTTCATTTGTCAACGTTGGGGACATGTGAGCGCTCAATGTTTCGATCGAGGGGGAGAGTATACAGAACGAGGATGACGTGGCGGCCGTGGTGGCGGATTTGGCCGCGGTACAGGGCGTGGAGGAAGACATGTTCAATTTGCAGGTCCAGAGGAAGAAGAAGGAAATGTTGAGATTTTCTAAATCTCATGTACGCCTTGGCAAGCGGCAAATTAAGGGGGGGAGGCTTGCTGTTTAATGTTGAAACGATTTGAACTTAGAAAGAAATAAAACATGAGGAAGAATTTTCTACGACTGAAAGAGGTAGCTGAACATCGGAGTTGATATAGAAAGGTGTCTGTGAGGACTGAAAGGGAAGAAAAATAATGAAATTTGAGTGCGGTACAATTTGTCTGTACCAAAAAAAGGATGCGGTTTACTTTGGATGAACGAAATTATTTTGTGCGATGTTACGTTTGAGAGGGGGTGATATTCATTAGTGGTGTGCAATCCCGCATTTCCCAATAAGAGGGGGATTGTTGGAATATTGGGAGAATCGGTAGGTTTGGTCGATATATGTTAATTTTGTTCGCGTTGTATTTTAGTCACGTTTTGCTTGGTTTAGTTTAAGTTATGTTTCGGTTTACGTTTGGTTACGTTTGAATGATTATGTTTCAGTTTATTTGCGGCATTATAATTTCGTCAGTGTCATTTGGTCTTGTACGGTAGTGCAATATTTTAGTGCGGCTACTTTGTGTTCACTGCTAGTTTGTTGTACACCGTGAAGTTCCTGTTCTTTGTGTCTTGTTAGGAGTGGTGTGAAGTGCTCCGCGCGCCAATGTGTTTTGTACGGCACACATTCGCATGTGGACTACGACGTGTATTGGACAGATTCTTAGTGGGCTTTCGTGGCAGCTAGTTGTTGGTGCCTTGGAAGGTATTTAGGGAACGACTTATGGCAGCCTTATATTATCAATGACAGTGATTAGAGTTAGCAATCTGAGTGATTGAGTGAGTAAGTGAGTGAGTGAGGACATATTTTGGAAGTGAGAAAAACTTTAGTGAAATATACTTGTGTTTTGCTGAGCTCTGTGTTTTCTATGAGACTGTGAGTTATTATACTTTTGTGATTTGTTAATCGATCCTGATTTAACACGGTTTATCGATTTCGGCTGTATCTAAGTATCTTTAAACACTTTGCTATATATCGCGAGGGTTTATTTTGGTCGCTATACGATATAGGGACTTTGCTCGTCGATATTCGATATATTGAATATCATCGCAAATAATTATGACAGAAACCAACCGACACCCAAAGACCTACTGACAAGCGTATGTAAAGAGTGACAAAGTTGTGTTGATCGATGATATGGTACGCACGTACATGAGTATGCACGCATACGGTAAGCAAATGAAGAATTTTTGGTCAGTGTGAAAATCTTTGACGATTTTAAAATCAAATTCAGCGACGCAGGCACCACAATTCTGCTAACACGTGGATTACAGACTCTGCGCAATGGAACTTCGTTCAAATTGTAGCATTCTGTAATGTTGGCCGTACAGTTACAGAATGTCCTAATGGAACTTCACCCTAACATTCCATTAGGCGGTCCCAGTAAACGTACGGAAACGTCTCATGACAGGGTTTACTGGCAGTCCTCTCCATTGTGGGCCAGTTAGCAACCTTTCGAAAGTATGATTGGTGCCACGTCGTTAGTGTTCACATATTGAAAATCTTAGAATATTATGTAATACTATCTGAACGATAATATCTGTACCACCGGAGTTAGTTAATGAATTGTACAAAAAGTATACGGCCAGATTTTAGTTTTGAAAATGGAAATCGAAATTTCGAAACGGAATGGCTAAAAGACGCCGCAAACTTTGAAGGTCGGTGGATGTCAGATGGAGCGTGCGAGGATACTTTCATCCAGCGTGGCAGGCGGCACATGGCCTGTACGACGTGTAGGCTTGTGATCGCCTGTTCGAAGTAGATATTTATTTGCTTTTTTACGTGTACCAATTTGTGAAGCAACTCTCCTCGCGAGGACAGTATCTTCACTGGATGCTGTACGCGATTGCTTCGCGGATCTCAAAAAGTGAAATATCCAACGGTCAGAAATTACGCTTACATCATTGGAGCATCCCGACAGCTTTCCAGTAACGATGTTTCGTCTGACAAAAAATTTTGGTAGTACGGTTCTGTACAGCGATGTATGAAAACGTAGGCATCCAGTAACGAACCCCAATTTTCGTCTAATGGAATGTTACCCTAAAATTTCTTTCACGAAAAGCCCCACCACAATAGGACACGGTACTTGGAACGCATAGCGGAGCGTCAGCATATACGTGACATTACGTGCACAGATTGGAGAACTTCCAAAAAAAAAGGACACCACTCGACGTCACGTAACATCTAATGGCGACACACTGTCCATGTTCAATTTAAGCCCCAAGAGATTTGCAACAAATATATGTACGGTCAAACCGTCTTTTATTTGCAGATCTGATATGAACCAAGTCTCCAAGGACAAGATAACAAAGGTCAAGATAACAAAGGACAAGAAAACAAGGGACAAGATAACAAAGGACAAGATAACAAAAGACAAGATTACAAAGGACAATATTACCAAGGTTTCGGGATGTTTAAAGAACGGTCTATTAAATGCGCATATTCTATATTTATAAAATGGCCGTACAAAATGCCTGCTTTTAATTTTGTACGGCATAGCGTGTCCAAACACGATTGGAAAGAAGAACGTCGAAAATTAGATGATGCCTCGTCCGTGGATTTTTTTTGCATTTTGAAATATTTTCTGCGCGTTTTTCCGATTAAACTCCATGGGGTTTTACCGTACGAAAAATTATTTATTACTGTTGTCAGAATACAATTCTGCAACCGATCATGGTTCAGGTAGTCCGTACGATATTTAATGATCAACGGACTGCAATCACTCGTCAGTTTTATACCCGTTTACCCCTAGCAGCCTAATTTTACACATATCACTTTAATTTGGTTATTTACTTCTACTCAATTGATGTGCATTTCAAGTTTTCAACCCTGAATTCTCACCACTCGTTTAAAAAGTTTTTTACTATACGTTTTGTATGCTTTTAGGGTTAAAAAATAGTTATTAAAAAGGATTTTGTGTGCTTATAGGTGCTTAAAAAAGTAACCTCGAACAGTCGACAAACAAGTAAGAAACATCCACGTGTACATGCATAGCTGTACTGTCGGGCAATGGAATTTTGTTAGAGCTGTGGTCTTTTATTTTCTTGTCTTGTCTTCGTCCTTTTTTTGTGTTTGTTTGTGAAATCTCAACTTTTTTCCCCGTCCCAAGATTTGTCGTTTACCATAACGTCAAACAGGTTGGGACCAAACCGACATTTTGTTCTAACTCCAAATACGCACTCAAAACACTTGTTATTCCGTGCACACATGTCCGATTTTCGATTGGAGCTCTCAATCGGAGAGTGCCAATAGGAGAGCCGTCGGATTAACCATCTGACATCCGTTCACACCCAAAAAATGTTAATTGGCGAAACAAAAAAAAATCAACGCATGGCAATGGTGTAGCGTCACAACCGAATCTTTTGGAAAACTGAACCGTGTGCAAACCCTTTTGTTTTTGTCGATTCTGACTTTGTACTTTTTTCTGAGTGCGTATTCAAATAATTTGGATTTTTCACGAAATTGACCTTTTAGCAAAACAATACTGAAAACTTCGAACACGAAAACAGGAATTTGCCCTTGCTTTTGATTATGTATTATTTAGAGTGGCAAAAAGGATCTGCGGCTGTTAGAAATTAGAATTTCATCGTCCCTAAAAGATCCTTATATATTAAATTATAGGAAGAGGTCAAGAGGTTGATAAAGCAGATTGTTGCATGTGACGTCATCTGCCACGTCATTGTCATCGCATCGGCCGTCCGCTGCATCGGCCGATGTGCATAGCCAGCCGATTCGAAACGAATAAAATCCGTTACGATTCGTCAAGACTCACTGTTGCGACGCTACACAGTGTATCGCTATTAGTGTTGATATCTTTTTCGTCAATTAAAAGTTAAAACATCTTTTCTCCGTACACACTAGTCCTATTTTCAGTTTCAGACAACCAATCGGAAGCTGATAATTTTAACTTTCAATCGCAACCGTCAGATCCACAAACCACCATATGTGTACGGATAAAAAATGTTTTAAGCGGCGAGAAAAACATCAACCTTAATAGCGATTCACGGTGTTCGCTTACTGTCCGATACGATGCGATACGCGTGACGAGAAATATCTTTAAAGTGGTCGCACGCGTGAACGAAATGAAATTGCACCAAAGCATCGACCACTGAGCACTCATCTTTACACGTGCAGATCGTGCGCCATGACCGACAGACCGCCTTTTGCTTCTGCATGGAAAAAGATCAAACCCTTCTCCTTTTCAAATCTCTCTCTCTCTCTCTCTCTCTCCCCACTCTCTCATTTATTTTCACATAAATCTTCGTCCATCCCTATCCTCTCTTTTTTTCAGGAAAATGATAAAATCAAGACACAAGACTTCCTAAAATTCAGATTTCTGTCAAAAAAACAGTGAAAATTAATACACATATTAAAATAGAAAACAAGGTGGGGGAGGGAGGGAGAGGAAGAAAAAATAAATCCACTTACTAAGCACATTAAAAAATATAAAAAATCACAACATTAGGAAAAATAACAATAAAACATAATCAAATAATTAAAAATATATATAATAATATTTAAAAGAATAATAAGAATATTATAATATTACCAATATTAACAATATTACTAGAAAATTAATATAAAAAAGCAGGGGGGGAAGGGAGGGGGCAGAGAAATGGAAGAACAGCGTTCTATGCACGACAGTTTCGGTGATCACGCCGGAAATGTTTCCGATTTTAGTGATTTTGAATTTTTAAGATCTCCGGAAAATGAGGAAATCTACGGAGGAAGTGGTCAAATGGGAAGTAATCAAGGCCAAAAAAAGTAACATGATAATTATTCTTACAATTTTTTTACCTTTCCTTCCCTTCTGTTTCAATTTCTTTTTACACTCTCTCTCTCGCGTCTTTTCTCCACCTCCCCTTCTCTTCTCTTTCTCGCTGTCTTCTCTCTCTACCTCTCTAGAGTCTTTTCTGTACCTCCCCTTCTCCTCTCTTTCACCCTCTCTTCTCACTCTACCTTTCTCACGTCTTTTCTCTACCGCCCCTTCTCTTCTCTTTTTCTCTCACTTTGTGCGCCTTTTTTTATTTTATTTTGCTTTGAGTTTTATTCATATCTTTTTCTGTTTTTGGTTTATTTGTTTGCGTAGTTTTGGGGATTTTATAATTTTGTCATTAGAATTAGAAAATGTTGTTGAAGTTAAATGGGATTTTGTAAAATTTGAAGAACTGGGGAGTTCCAAATATAATGAGTTTGTTAATTCAAATATAATTTACGATATTTTTTTTTATGTGATCATTTTGTTATGTATTTTGGATCTTGATTTTTATGTTTTAGAAAATTTTAAACTGTACTGCAAATTTTAAAGGTAAAGATAAATAAATTATGAGGTATTCGCATATATTACTTTTCTGGATAGAATATTTCAAAGATCTTCGAAAAACTTTGGGGTCAAAAAAGGATTTTCGAGTTTTTTTGAGGGAGTTGTTTCCCATTATCGGTAATTGTCTTCTTACAATCTTAAAAGTCTTATTTTCAATTTTTTTAACTCTTTGAAACTATGAATCAATTAATTTTTGATTTTAATGTTTATCTTTTTTCTTTCATCGGTGGGAATTTTAGCTACGGTAAAAAACAGCAACAGCAAACTGTTAACGACATTTTTCCTCAAGATACGATTAAAATATCCGAATTCGTGCATTCAAAATTTGAAGAATCAAGAAAGGAGAAAAATGTGACAAAAAAATTGGAAATAAAATTGGGTAAACATAAATGTTTGGAGACGAGTCAAGAAGAACAAAGCGAATCCAAAAAAGAAAAACAATACGAGGAGAACATGACGTGAGTAAGAAGAACTTCTCCCTCTCTTCCCCCTTCCTCTCCTCCGCCTTCTTCCTACTCCTCCTCCCCTCCTCTCCACCTTCTCCCTCTCCTCCTCCCTATCCTACTCCTTCCTCTCCACTTTTGTCTAACACTACTTCAGCCTTCTGCTCGACCCATTTCCTATTCCCCCTTCCCCCTTTCCCCCCTTCCCCCCTTCCCCCTTTACCCCCTTACCCCCTCCTTTCCCCCACCTTCACCCATTCCCCCCTTCCTCCCTTCTTCCTTCCTTCCTTCCCCCCTTCCCCCCTGCCGCTCGTCCTCCCTTCCCAACGTCCCCCCTTCCCCCCAACCCGCCCCCTCCCCTCCCTCATCTCTCTTCCCCCTCACCTTGCCCTTCTCCTTCCCCCTTTCTCCCCTTCCCCCCCTTCTCCACCCTTTCCCCTCCTTTCCCCCCTTTCCCCCTTTTTTCTCCTTCACCACCTTCCCCCCCTTTTTCCCCTTGCTCCCCTTTTCCCCTTCCATGCCTCCCCCCCTTCCCCTCCCGTCCCTCCTTTCCCCCTGACCCTCTCATCCTCTCTTCCTCTGTCTCTCCCTCTCCATCTTCCTCTCTCCCAGCCGTCTGTACTCTCTCCATATCCCTTCTCTCTCCCCCTCTTTCCTTCCCTTCTCCTGTCCCTCTTTCCCATTCACTTTTTGCTTTTCTTCCCTCACTTCCTCCTCCTTTTCTCTATCCCTCTCTTTCCCCACTCTCCCTCTTCCCTTCTCCCTTCCCCTCTCTTCCCCACCCTTCCCATGTCCGTCCCCTCTCCACTTTTAATTTCCTTTTCCCTCTCCCCTTTTCCTCCTTCTCGGTCGACCTTCTACTCCTCTCTTCCATCTCCCTCCACCCCTATACTTTGTCCCCGCTTCCCCTTCTATCTCCCTCCACCCCTATACTTTGTCCCCGCTTCCCCTTCTATCTCCCTCCACCCCTATACTTTGTCCCCGCTTCCCCTCCCCTCAGCCCCCCCTTCCCTCTTCCTCTTACCACCCCCCGCCATTGTCCCCCCTTCCCCTCTTTTCCATCCTTCCTCATCTCGTATTACCCAATATTGACAATTTTTGTTTCTCTTTTTTTTTTTTTTTTTTTTTCAGATTTTTTTCAACCTCAATGACAATGTGACTTAGATCGCTGATTTTTTGTTTCTTTCGTTTTTTTTTACGTTTTTTTTACGTTTTTCTCCTTTTTTGTACATACACATAGAGTGGTTGGGAGGCAAAAGGGATCAATATGGGTATTAAGTAGAAGTAAAAAAAAAAAAACAAACAATTGGAGCATTTGAGTGGATTAGATTTGTTCTTTTCTTTGTCCTTTACGTGAGTTTCAATAAAATATTTTACCTGGATTGGTCGAAATCTTGAAATGTTCATTTTTTATTAATTCATTTCGTGCGTACTGTATCTTTTTATTTACAATTTCAAAAGAATCCTATGAGTCGTTCGTAATCCTGGCCGTCCATACCCGCCTATCGAGACGGAAGCCGTACGACTAGTCCCCTAGGGTACGCATCGTCACATGTTCGTACATGTATACTTGCACACATTACCGAATCAAATCCACCGCCATGCCGTACAGATAGATGTATGAACAAGACCGACGACAACCGTCAGATTTATCCCCTATGAATACGCATGATCACATATCTGTACGGACATTCTACATACATTGCCGGGAAGTCATCTTCTTCGAAACTTGCGAAGCTGAAATCCAAACCGCGGCCCTGCCGTACAATATGGTGTACGGTGAATAATGACGAAGGCCGTAGGATGTGAACTCCACGTGTACGCTTCGCTACGTACCCGTCAGTGACTTCATTGCCGGATCTTCGTATTGCGGGAGCCGATTCCAATCCCCGGTCTTGTAATCATGTTGTACAAAACGATGTACGACCAGAACAAACGATGGCAGTTGGATTTGTCCCCCGTAGATACGCGTCGCTGCATATCTGTAACATGCATACATACGCTGCCGGGTCTTCTTGACTAGGGAAGTCCAAACCGCGGCCAGGTACTGTTTATGAGCCGTAGAGTTTAGGCCGACGAAGGCCTCTTTATTAGTTCGCCACGTGTACGCATCGCTACGTAACCGTCAATTTAGGGAGTCTTTCTATTTTATCCAGTCCTAATCCAAGAAAGTAGCCATGTTAATTATGTTTGTTTCCTTGACCTATACACATGAAATTTCCGGTATTTCTACATGTTTTAAAGGTATCATTTGCCCCAACTCAAACCTTTTGGGCGACGATGGAAAAAGGTCCAGGTATATTTTCCAACACTTTTTTCAACTTAAGCTTGGGGAGATTTCCCCATAAATCGTCTGGGTGTGCCAAAGTCTCAGCCGCATCTGTGCCAGACTAGGAAAAAACATTCTCATAGGTGTGTTTCAGGCATTCTACTTGTACCAGTCTAATTTTACACCTTTGTTTGACGATCTTTCATGCTGGCATGGTAGAGAAATTTGAGAGAGATTTGTAGGAAGATGTTAAAGGTTTTCAGCAAATTTTTGTAAAAACCCATTCTCTTGTTACTTTTCATCGAAGTGTACGTACTTGTTGCAAAATCCAATTGCACTCGATGGCTTTTAAGTCAATTGTTTTTCTGAACCATCGTCAAGCATGGATAACTAGCAAAGGACAACCAAGAGAAGCTAAATCCTATGTGAAAAAATTAACACGTTTGACGGAAAAAATAAATAATATTATGCAGATGTGCGGTTTCACAACAAACTAATATTCACAAGAAAACCACAGATATAACCTAAAAAGAGGCACAAAGATACCATATGTCAAACTTAAAAAAGAAAAAGAAAACATTTTGCTTTAGCATCTCATGTTCAATAGACACGATTGCCATATTTTCCTAGGGATCGCTAACCAATTTTTTACATCGACGCCTATTTACTCCAATATTGGCCAATCACAATACTGTAACATATAGTAGGCATTAGACACGTTCCAACCCCTAGTTGGAATTGTGTCGGCGGCTACAAACATTATTCTTTTATTTTTCATATAATGCCACGTTATAATTCAAGATGTTGCACTAACACAAAGCTATAAACTACAACATCCAAATCGTATTGAAATTGGTCTCGGATAAAATATTAAGATAGATTTTCAACTGTTGATGAATTTTCTCAAGAGGCTTTATTGTCGTCCTTTATATTAAACTATTATTATTATTTCGACTGTCGTTCAACTTTTCGCATATAAAAACCACACGTATTGTTTGGCTGGTTGTTTTATTATAACTGCTTTAGTGATGGAAATATGTTTACAAAACATCTACAATATTCAAGGTGTACATTAAAGCTACACACTCAAGAATACTTGAAGTCATGGATTCTCCACTCACAAGTAGCTAGCTCAGGAAAGTGTCATGAAACAAATTCCCTTTAACTACAGTGCTAAGTGGGCAAGCAACTTAGGAGCAGACAAATCTTTGATGATAATTTTTGCCACCATACTCTCATTTGGTAAATAGCACAACCTAAATATTAGAGACGACATCTTCTTTTCCAAAAGGAAACTTAATATCCATGTGTGATGGCTTAGATTGATTGCCTCAACAATGGCTACCAAATTCACACACCATATTACTTCGGTTCCCTAATCCATGAATCCCATTTAAATGAAATTATATTTTGCGATAGATAAATAAGAACGAGATTAGCTTCAAAAAAGTTCGCCGCACAATTTGTCATTCATTAGGTTCGTTCAGTCCTAGTTCTAGTTCTTTCAGTTATTTATTTTCGTCTCAGTTCGTTTGGTGAAGTTCTCATTTTGCTTAACTTCTCCTCTCAATTGTAAAAATTAAATTGACTCTAAATATTTTCGGACAAAACCCTGTACTTTCGACCAGTTTGTAAATTTAAAATTGTTTTTATATTGTTCTCAATATCTTTGACCACCACGTTATTGGTGGCGTAAATGTTTTTGAAATTTGGTTGACCTTCTCATTTTCAATCATTGCAGTCATTGCTTTTTGTACTGAGCCGACATCACTCTCTCTCTCTTTCAGTGACTACAACAAGTATGTGGGTAAGAGAGAAGAGATGAAGACAAGCTGCCTGCATCTTCCTTTTTCTCCTAATATATTATAACCTAGAAAGTAACAAAAAGCTATTTATTTCAAAAGCATACTCCGTCAACTTCAATTTCTTTGAGTAAGTAAGGTTGAGCGGGACGCCAGAGTAGTGCAGCAGAGCAACGTAGCAACTTAGTAGCGTAGTAGAGCAACGCAGCTTAGCAACATAGCAATGCTCCAGAATGTAGATTGAACTACATAGTTCTAGAAGGATAGTTTGGATTGATCTCGGTTAACCTTGAAGGTCCACATGTACATTTGTATTGTACTAGGTTTACTAGTAGATGGATAGTTTATATAGTAAAGTAGACTTAGTCAGAAGAGGACTCTTTGAGTAGACCTTCGCAGCGAGCATTGAACTCTGTAATCTCCTCCCGATAAATTAAGCTCTACTTTTATCTGTGATTGATGTGTGGTTCCGCTGTTGCTACGAGGAGATCCTTGGTTTTTCCAGTATGAATTGTGTAGTGTCGTGAAGTAATTTGTTCCTTTTACGCTTCCTTTGCTGCTTGAGTAGCCGCCACATATTCCGCCTCCGTGCTTGATAATGTCACAGAAGATTGGCGTTTCGAACTCAAACTGGTAGGTCCTCCTGAACATGTAAAAATCTATATGGTAGTGCTCCTCCTTGTGTCAAGGTCGACTACCGGATCCGCAGCCACATAGCCGGAAAAATCAATGTCTCCGGTGTTCTTCAAGAATTGTAGGCCGTAATTTAAAGTCCCTTTCACATAACGTAAAATACGTTTAATTGCATACTAGTGCTCTGACCTGGGTTTTGCATGAATTGACTAACTGAGCCTACAGGTGCAGCTAAATTAGGGCGTGTGCCAACCATTAAATACATCAAGCTACCCACTGCCTCTTTGTAATGCATTTGTTTCATCTGTTCTTTCTCAAACTCTAACTTAGGACTCATTTCCTTTGTTAGCTTTTGACTCGGTTCTAAAGGTGTTGATACGGGAATACAATCTTCCATACCAAAACGTTTTAATACTTCTTTTGCATATTTCTGTTGATTCATAGAGACTATATAAGCATTATTTTTGATTTCTATACCAAGAAGGTAACTTAATTCCCCAAGATTAGTCGTCTCAAATTTGCTATTCAAAAACCGTTTGACCTTTTCAATCTCGACTGAAAGATACCAAACACACTCATGTCATCAACATAAACTAAAACAATCACTAAGTTTTTGTCTTTTCCAATAGTGTAAACTGCTTTATCTGTGTGACATCTCTCAAAGCCCTCTTTTCTCATTTTGGTGTCAAGTTTAATGTTCCAACACCTAGGACTTTGTTTTAGACCATATATAGATTTGTGTAGTTTACACACTATGTGTTTTTTTCTTCGTTCTATCATGCCCTCTAGTTGCTTCATATAGACTTCTTCCTCTAAATCCCCATTAAGAAATGCAGTTTTGATATATAGTTGATGAATTTGCATTCCTTCTGCTACCCCTAAGGCCATTTTACTTCTGAGACTATTAAACTTCACTATTGGTGAGAAAGTCTCGGTGTAATCAACCCCCTCTTCTTGTAAATACCCCTTAGCTACCAACCTCGCTTTATATCTTTCCAGTGATCCATTTCATTTCCTCTTAATCTTACAGACCCATTTACACCCCACAATGTTTTTCTCTTTAGGGCGTTCTACTAGGGTCCAATTTTTGTTTTTGATTAGTGATTCATATTCCAATTCTATTGCCTTCTTCCATTTATGAGAATTAGAACTCTCTAAAGCTTCATGAAAAGTTTGCGGTTCCCCCAAGTTTGCAGTTCCCCCTTTGCCAGCATAAAGCAATAAGCTAAACCCACATCTCCCGTTTCTTCAATGGGTCGTTTTGGTTTAGCACGTTTCCGATTAAAAAGTCTTTGAGGAATTACCTTCAATCTTGATAGTTGAATCGGACTCGGAGAGGTTGCAGTTTGCGAAGGTTGTGGTGCCGATAACTTCTCAGCTGGTAAAGGTTGAAAGGTTGATGATCCACTTGGATGATAGAAGTCTGAACTGGAATGGAAATTGGTGTCGATGACGAAGGCTCCACTTCATCTTCTTAGCTTGGAGTACCAAGTGTTTGTGGAGGCCCACTTTCTAATTCTTCTTGATTGTTAAAGGGAACAATGACAGTCTCTGGTTCTTCAGACCAAGGGTCAAAACTACTTGTCACATCTGAACTACTTTCCTTCCCTTCATCTACAGTCACATCTCGACTTACATGAACTTTCCTTGTAATTAGGTTATAAATTATGTAAGCTTTTCTATTTATGTCATAACCTACAAAGACACCATTCCAACTCTTCTTATCAGATTTCTTTCTATTCTGTGCTGGGATGTGAACAAAGGTTTTGCTTCCAAAAACTCTAAAATGTTTAACATTTTGTTTAAAGCCTGACCAAGCTTCTTCAGGTGTTATATCTTTCAGAAAAGTACTAGGAGAACGATTATTCAAATAAACTACAAAAAGGATAGCTTCAGCCCATAGGTTTTGACTTAGTTTTGCACTATGTACTAAACAACGTGCAATTTCAATTTAAGTTTGGTTAAGTCTTTCTGATACTCCGTTTTGCTACGGACTATAAGCTACTGTGAATTCTTGTTGTATCCCCCAAATTTTGCAGTTTTCCTTAAAAGCATTGAAGTATATTCTCCTTTATTTTCCGACCTTAAAATTTGGATCCGTTCTCTTGCCTGGTTTTCTACCATGGTTTTAAACTCTCTGAATTTCTCAAGGGCTTCTCCTTTGGATTTCATAAAATACACCCATACTTTTCAAGTGCACTCATCCGTAAACGTGATGAAAAATCTAGAACCTCCAGGACTTAAGGTGTGAGGACAGCTGAAGTCATAATAAATAAGCCCCAACTTCCTTCTATGTTTAGGTTCATCATCTTTATGAAAAGGAAGCCTTCTTTGCTTACCTTTAGGGCATCCTTCACATACCTTAAGGTTGTCTTTGGCGTTGACGTCCTCAAGTCCTCGGACCATCTTGTTTTCGATGAGTCGTTTAAGATTCTGATCTCCCAGATGACCAAATCGTTGATGCCATAGCTCTAAAGTTTGCGCTTCTTTGCTGAAATTCATCGGTGCATCTTCATCACCCAAGCGTAGGACAAAAAGATTCTGTTTCGGATATCCAAAAGCGATTAGCTTCCCGTCGCTTTTGATTTCACACCGTTCACTTTTTTTTTCTCAAATTCGACTTTTAGTCCACTCTTCACAGCATGTATAACACTGAAAAGGTTATGATTTAAACTTGGTAAGTACAAAACATCTTTTAAATGCCCTTCATGACTTCCAATACAACAGTATAATTGTAAATTAACCTCGCATATTAAACTGGTTTCTAGAATCTTATCATCTGCCAATACAATTCGTCGAGGATTTAGTAATGCCGTGAGAGAAGAAAAGATGGACTTGACATTACACATATGATGAGATGCTCCAGAATCTATAATCCATTTACTTTTCTGAGCATTTGACTGTGTGAGAAAATTTTTAGTCTCATCCTGAATGGTCATGGCAAATGATGGTTTGTTCTGTCTGTTCTTGTCTTTATTGCGACAAGCTGAAGACTTATGACCTAGTTTTCCACAACTGTAACAAACAATCTTTTTCCTGAAGTTTTCAGTTTCTTTCTTTTTAAATCTACTGTCAACAATCTGATGATTTGTTTTCCCACATATAGCACAAGCAGTTACTAACTCAGTACGTTTTACTAACTGTTTGCCTTTGGCATAAAGAGCTGCATCTAACTCTTTTTCCTCTTTTATTTTAATTTCAACTTCTTCCTGAATGAAATGCTGACATACTGCATCAAAGTCTAAAGTAGGTTTACTTTTCAAAGCCGTGATCATCATAGCGTACTGTGATGGCAATGACCTAAACAGCGTGAGGATCAAATCATCATCATTCAGTGTTGTGCCGACTGCAGCTAGCTTTAATTTAAGCTCTTTCAGTCTATTTATGAGTTTCCATAGTTTCTTCACTCTCCACACTAAAGTCAAGCAATTTGTTTTTTAATTGCATTATGTTGGACGGATTAGTAGGCTCATATACAGTCATTAATTTGTCCCACATAGCTTTAGGTTATTATAACTAAACTATGTGTAAAAGTTGATTATCTTCCACTGCTAGAAAAATTAATGTCGCTGCCTCTTCTTCCCTTCATTCTTAACTTTTAGAATTCGGGTCATCTTAGTTTTCTATAGTAAATAATTACTACCATTAAATTTCTGGATGTCTGTAATTTTACCTAAAGCTCTGATACCATGTTGAGATTTTGAGGAAGTGGCCATAGGATCAACCAATTACAAGACAGGAAGCTAAGGAAAACAATTCTCTACATGAGAAAGCAATGCTTAATCACTGAAAAAGAAAGAAAATAGATTAAATCCACGACAAAATAAGCAGTCAGAGCAAAACTAGCAGCAAAACTAGCAGCAGGGAAAAATTGGAGAGAATCATTCGATTGATGATTGATCGTTGCATAACTATGGTACATTTATGCTTTGCCGTTTTTCTAAAAGGGAAAAGCATTGTAGTCGCTTTCGTCTCTGGTGACAACGAGAATTGACCGTCGATTTTTTTTGTGTAAGATCTTGAGCCGTTGAGGGTTTTGAGTTAGGATTGGCGTCTCTGGTGACAACGATAATTGATCGTCGATTTTTTTGTGTAAGATCGTGAGCCGTTGAGTGATTTGAGTTTTGATTGGCTTTGTCATGTTCCATTTTGATGTAATGAAAAAAGACATGTGGTAAAATTCTATTTGTTGTATTTCGCGTGGTTGTAGTGGAATGATAAAATGCCAAACAAAATCGACGTCACGCCAAAATGTCGTGATATCAATACCGGTCGAGTAATGTACAGTATCGTACTTTAAAATTTTGCGCGTGCGACCCGAGACATCATGCCAAGTTGACGTTTTCTCAATATCCGTACACGCCAAAATGTCGTGTTATCAATACCGGCTAATAACGTACAGGTAAGGTTCGTTAGTTTTCTCGCCCGTGGTGTGCTTTCAGTATCATATTTTTGATTTTTGCGCGTGCGATCCTGTCACATCACGCCACGCTGTCATGTTCTCAATAGCTGTACACTACAATACTTTTATTTCAGTGTTGGCGTGACGTACGATGTGTCGTTTAATCTATACCGGTACAGAAACGTACAGTATCGCACTTTTAATTTTGGCGCGTGCTATATCGTCACATCACGCCACGTTGTCGTGTTTTTAATATCCGTACACTACACAGCGAATTGTAATTAGAGTAGATAACGCTAATTCGGTCGGCCTAAATTTCGATTCTATCATGTTAAATAGAATAAATGATTCGAATTTTTTCATTATACTATTTAGGGTAAAGTTTAATTAGCTTCAAAAATTCTAATATAGGTTCTTTTTAAATAGTGTGGAGTACGGACAACGTGTGACTGTGCAAAATTGTACTTTTATAAGTAAAAAGGTACAAATAATAATTTATAAACCCATTCGCATAGCTCCGTCTGTAGACAACATTATCGTCCATGTGAACATTTACATTAATTTACATGTGAAAAGTTTATAGTTAAACGACAACAGTATGAGTTGAGACAAATAGTATATATATATGAGACAAATAGTGGTAACGTCATAATGACGTCAAAATATACGGGCTGACGGTTTTCGTATGTCTAAATAATTTAGTGTTTATAATTACAACACGGATAATTATTGCCGACATAAGCTAATATAAAGCACTTAAATAAAGTAGAATTAATTTCCTTTGTGAAAAGGTTCTATCACAATAATTAGTGTTTATAACTCTAAACATTTTTTTTTTGTTTTTTTACTCTAATTTTTTCTTTTCTCTAATTACGATTCGCGGTGTACCGTAATTTCTATGTCGGCATCACGTACGATGCTCGTATATGGTACGCACTGTACTATCGCATTGTACACGGTAAAGACCACGACGACGCAAAGTGGATGGTTTCATTCACGTTTCGTTCATGTAGGGGGTTTGTTTAAGCGTAAAAGTTTCACATTAATTTGAGCATTCAATCTCAATCTACTGAACGATATGAACGAATGGACTGAATATATCATGTAGTATTAAATATTTTATTGTTAAATCTAGAATACACATTACACCATTAGCATTATTCAACCATTATTTGTTTAAACAGAATACTAATGGTTTTTATTTATTTTACATTAAGGTGTTGCATTTATATTTTTTACATTTTTTTTATCAATACATAAATTCACAAAAGAAGAAAACAAAAAAAAAGACTAACAAAATAAATAACCATAATACAACCTTGATCACATAACAAAAACGCAAGAAACACATGTAAACATAACAAAGATAATAATAAGAAAAAAAAAAAACATCAGACTTAACTAGGATTCAACCAACTTAGTCCAAAGACATAGAAGGTTGGAACAACATCATTATCAGCTCGATGGCTGACTAACACTACAAACACGTATTATATTTTATATTTTTTGATAATTAGAATATGTTGATTACTTTAAGTACTTCTTTTTGTTTTCGATCAAACACCTTAGTTAAAGACCCAGATGGTTGCATAAACATCATTATCAGCTCAAAGGCTGATTAACATTACAATCACTTATTATTTATTTATTTTCGTTGTTTATTATAGTAGAATGATTACTTTGAGTACCTTGTTTTTTTTTTTTTTTTTTGCGATCAACCAACTTAGTCATAAGACTTAGAAGGTTGCATAAACATCACTATCAGCTCGGGGGCTGACCAACATTACAAATACTTGTTTTCAATGTCTTATAGTAATTACAAATAGTAGTTACACATAGTAGTTCCTTTATTATCACAAATACTTGACAACTGTGTTTCGTTGAAACTTGATTACTTTGTTTTTTTTTTTGAAATACAATACAAATACTTTGAATACTTTGTTCTTGTGATACTCTGATTACATCATCATCGTCATCATCATCTTCATCAGCAACATCATCATGATCATCATCATCATCATCCTCATCATCATCATCATCATTATCATCATCGTAATCATTTTCATGATCATCATCATCATCATTAAATCATCATCATCATCGTCATCATCATCATCATCATTACATCATCATCATCATCATCATCATCATCATCATCATCATCGTCAACATCATCATCGTCAACATCATCATCATCATTATATCATGGTTTTTTTTTTGAGATACAATACAAATACTTTGAATACTTAGTTTTGGTGATACTTTGATTACATCATCATCATCATCATCATCTTCATCATCATCATCATCATCATCATCATCATCATTACATCATCATCATCATCATCATCATCATCATTGTCATCATTACATCATCATCATCATCATTGTCACCATCATCGTCAACATCATCATCGTCAACATCATCATCATCATTACATCATTATCATCATCATCATTACATCACAACATCATCATCATCACCATTGTCATCATCATCATTATCATCATCATCATCATCGTCATCGTCATCATCATCATCATCATCATCATCATCATCATTGTCACCATCATCATCAACATCATCATCGTCATCATCATCATCATCATCATCATCATCATTACATCATCATCATCATCATCATCATCATTACATCACCACCATCAACAACATCATCATCATTACATCATCATCATCATCACCAACAACATCATCATCATCATTATCGTCATCATCATCATCATCATCATCATCATCATCGTCGTCAACATCATCATCTTCATTATTATCATCATCATCTTGATCATCATCATCATCATCATCATACATTTTATTTAATAGATACCGCTTAAAGTAAACTATCACTAGAACTTCCCACAAGAGGCTAATAAACTTATTTTTATAAACGTAGCTTAAAATAATAATAGAACTAAAATTTCTTACCAATGTCTTCGCTGTATAATGTCCCCTGGCCATCATTCCATGAGGGGTCGTATCCTCCTCCGTCACAAACTTGTAGGGCTCTTCTTAACGACATAGACTTCAATCATCACTTTCACCTTGTCCACTGAAGGAAACAAAAAAGACAAACGATCGTTTAAATATAACATGAACTTGTGAACATAGCAAACAATAGAAACGTAGTGAAATTTAGATACACAATACATTGTTCATACAAACCATATAAATTGTGAACACTACATGCGACATAAATTTGTGTTTATTACATACAATGGAAACTTGTGAATATTCAAGAATCACTCTCACCTTGTCCCCTAAAGATCCAAAAGGAAAAACGACCATTTAAATATATAAAGCTGTGAGCATACCATGTGGCGAAATTACGTTGGATCGTGGAATCTCCGGAGATTATGGCACCGAATCCGGATATGACATGTGTCGACATTTAGGCCATGTCGTACAATGTCCGTACCTAAAGTACACCGGCAGCTGTACTTTGTCGTACGGAACTCTATTCTGATTGGTTCCGTACATCAGTAGATAGAGTCTGTGAGAGAGATAGGACTTAGAAAAATTAGGAGATAGGACCCTCTCTCCCAAAGAGCTTCTGTACAAAAGGTCAACTTTGACCATCCATAACTTACTGCTCAGGGGAGCAAATTCAGAGATTCTTTTTGCTATCAACTAAGGGGAGTCTTGCCTTCACAAGGGTGCAGGTGGTCAAGGTTTTTGTTTGCCAGGTTGGCAATTATTTTTGCTTAAACACAAAGGGGTCAGGATTATCCTAGAGGCTTCTTGGAAGCTGTCTACTCTGAGGACTTATGGAGGTCTCAGAGTCACAGTGATATGATATGTGAGAGAGATAATCTCTTTTGTGGAATGTTTGCTATTTGTACATGTGCACTTCGATCTGCATGTGAAATGTATGCACGATATGGTCCAATGACTACACGCCAAAATAGGTAATGTCAGCCGTCGGTGGCCGCTCCCAAATATGCGTCAGAATTTCCGCCGAAAATGTTTGTCGTGGAATCATCACTCGATTCCGTACGATTCGATCTTGCCGTCCGTACAATATCGGCGATCTGATTTCCGTACACAATATCGGCGCTCCGATATCCGTAAATAATATCGTCCTTGATCGCCTAAAATCAACACTCCCACTCGAGTTTGTGTCGATATTTTCCTCGCTTCTCGATTTCGTCGATTCGGTAATTGTTTGGCTCTCCGATGGTACTCTACCTGCATAATATATTCCGTACATTCTGTACCCTGCTGAATCCACAAAATTTGCAATTTCGTTAGTACTTAAAAGATTCTGCTTCGCGTGATAATTTTGTCCTTTGGGACCACCTGTGGTCCTTAAAAACTTGTCTCGTCGTACGTGGACTGAAATGAGCCATGTACCGTACAAAAGAATTGCGCCGCTGGCGACCTTGTTCTTTGTTACTGACTCCTTTGTTAGATTACGTGACGTGTAGATCCGTGTCGTTCGTGTGATTCTCAAAATCCAGGATTCACGTAAATTTCGGTGAATCAGAACCGTCGATTTCACTGTCGCGAAGTGAACCGATTTTAATGTCACAAATTGTTGCATGATCAAGTTTTCGTTTGTGAAACCTCGCGTGATGAATTTGTCGTCGCTCGACAAGTTTCGATCGTTTGATATTTGAACTTGTGGTCGCGATTGCGGCGCTCGAAATGTGCGATCGTATTTTTCTTTCGCGAAGCATCGCGTGATGAAATTGTCGTCGTTTGACCAATTTCAATCGTTCGATGTTTAATTCTGCAGCTGCTGTTAAGTCGCGTGAATTGTGCGACTGTACTTTCGGTTCGCGCCATCGTCGCTCTCTCACAAAGGTACCTGTACCACCGCCCTTGTCGCATCCATATAGCGGGAGGCGCTCTAACAACTCAGTACTTTTAGGTTTCCCCTCTGCTTTCTTGAGTTCACCAGCTCCAATTTCTTCTAAGTAATTTTTTTCTCTATCATTCTGCAGGGTGTCATAGCTTAGAATCTCTCTATCTATTAGACTGCCATAACTTAGAATTTTTTTCTGACTTAGGTATTTTTCTTCTTTTGAGCTGTCTGCCCCTTTTTCCTCTCTTAATCCTTCATAAAAAAATTTGCCACAGGATTTAGGGTTTTAGATTTCCTTCCCCTTTCTCCCATCCATGTCTTCTGCTACGCATCCTGTGTGGGGAGACCTGAGACTTCTCCCTCCTTGTCTCCCGGATTCTTGAGGTAAGAGCGACTTTCTTGCTCCTTGATGAGGTTCCATTTTGAAGCTTCTAATCTCCATTTCTCCTTTTGTTTGCTGAAATGAGATCAGCATTCTCTGTTTGCTGCTGCTCCTACAATTTGAGGTTTCCTGTGGGGTCCAAATTTAAACACACGTGTTAGTTTTTATTTGTGAGCTCATTTAACCCATTCACTCCTTCCGCTGTGATTTTTCTTTGCAGGTTCTGATCTATGGGCTGCATGACCGGCTGAACTTCGGCCGTTGCCCGAATCCTTGTGGTTAGAGATGTGGCTAGGCTACTCTTCCTCCCAAATTTTGGTAAGTCTCCTTTTTCTCCCTCTTTAAGCTTTCCATTACCTATCATATTGCGCTTTAGGGTTAGCAATACCTCCTTGTAGGTCCTTGGAATTTTCTTGGCCTGAATTTTTGACATGTTGCTTTCTTGTGCAGATTTGGCCTCGATGTTCGATGGATTGGACTCGATTTGGGAGTTCGACTCGATGTATACTCCCATTATCGTTGGATTCTTGACTCCGCTTTGGTGAGTTCCGATTAAATTGTCCTTTTGCTATGCATTCTTTTTCTGCGGAGATGCCTAAGAGAGATTTAAGGGTTCGTGTCATCTTTAGGAGTTTTGTTAAAGTTCCTATTGATAAATTTTCCTGCCTTCCTACAAGTGTTTTCTGTTCTCCGTTTTTTGACATGACAATTTCTTACTCCATTTCTGACTCTTCTTTTTCTCCTCTTATGTTTGCAGATTTTCCATCTTTTCCTTTGATGTGAGGACATGTGATGTCCTCCTTGCTGGAGGTCTCGGCGGAGGATCCGAATGCCCTGGCATCCTGCTTGCTTCTTGGCTCCTCCCTTGAGTTCTTCGATGGTAATTTCCATCTGTCCCCTTTTTTTCCCTGCTCAACTCCTTATTTCTTGAGTGATCAGTTTTATGTCTAGGTTCAGATTTTCCTTTTTTTGCTGCTGCCTTAGATGCAGATCTCTGGGTGTCAGGCTGTAATCTGAATTCTCTTGTTTTAGTTTTAGTTAACTCTAACGCTTCTCTCACCAATCAGTTGGCACTCAAATCCGCGGAAGCGTGGGAAGCATGCGGAAGCATGGGAAGAGTTGCAGCCATGAGGTTACAGAAACCGGTCATGCGACTACAAGGGGCAGCATCGCCTACAGCAGAAACGCTAATCTGCAAAATGGAAACCGATAAAGAGGTCAGAAGCAAAATCCAGCAAGGAAGGTAAATCATGGGGGCACATGGAGGGGCAAAGAGGGAACACAGGGAACTGGGGTGCAACCATCAACAACCGGGGTGCAACCATCAACAAGCATGACAGATGATTCAGATGCTAACGAGCTCAAAATCCATAGCAGCAACAAGAGCAATGGAGTCGAAACCTCACTAGAGATGGAGAGGCCGTTAGGACGCTCCACGGATCGAGCACCACCTTCACCAAACACAAGTTCCAAGTCCACATCACCAATCACCATCATAAACCTCGCAGGTGGAAAGGACCCGAGAGTCGAAGAGGACGAAAATCCTGTAAAACCATGGAAAGAAATGCTACAAGTTACTCAAATAGAAACTAACATGGTATCGGAGCCAGCGAGATTGCGGATGGTTTGACCGGCTTTCGCACGTGAAGCCGGTCCAATACGGGGTAGAATATGGAAATATCCATACTCGAGCCGCCCGTAATAATTGGGTACGGACACGCCAGTCTAAACATCGAGTTGGTGGCACAGTGGTAGTGCGTTCGCAGTTGAAGTGAAAGGTCCTAGGTTCAAACCCTGTGCGTTCGCAGCTGAAGTGAAAGGTCCCAGGTTCGAACCCTGGCCGGCTCAATTTTCCCGTGTGGGACATGCCGAATCTCGGATTTCTAGGAAATCTAACAATAATTGCCATAATCTAACAGATAAATATAACTGTTTAGTTAATAAAATATAACAGTTAGATATAACTTTTATGATAAATATAACATAAAAGCTATAACTAGCTGTTATGTTTAGCATAATATAACAACCAGATATAGCTGTTATGATAAGTATAATGCAAGAGCTACATATAACAACTGTCATAATAAAGAAAATATAATTGTTATAACTAGCTGTCTTATTTAGTGTAATACAACAGTTAGTTATAGGTGTTATAATTTATAAAGTATAACAGGTAGATATAACTGCATATTTATCTACCTGTTATAATAAATATGATGTAACAGTTAGATATAACTGTTATAATTAGTATAATGAAACAGTTATAACTAGCTGTAATAAATAATGTAGTATAACAGCTAAATATAATCGTTATAATCAATGTATTAAAACGGTTATAACTAGTTGTTATAATTAGTATAGTACAACAGTCTGTTGGGTACTTGTGAGGGCGGCCAAGGCACCAACTGTCACGGATTACCTGACAATAGCTTCCTTCTCACCCTCCAGTCAAAAAATAAACATCTACACTTCTCCCCACCCTCTCCCTCTCCATCTCCCTCCCCCTCTCCTCTATTGAATATTCAAAATATTTAGAATTGATGAGGGGGGAAAGGGAGGGAGGGAAGGAATGAGGGAAAGGGAGACGGATGTAGTGGTTGACAGGAAGAGAACCAGATTCGCGCTCCAATGACGAGACAAGGGGAGCTGTTGACAAGACCGTCCACAATCGCCGGTCTCAGAATTCGAAACGGGACACGCAGGGAACATAGCACTGTACAGTACAATAATGAGCGGTACAATACTGTACCTGCGGAATGAACAGCCGAAATTATTTTCCCATCAACACAAAATGAATCAATATCCATATCGTCGTACCAGATTTGTCCTTGGATTTAAAAATTTCAACCGTACAACAAACGTAGCCGCAAGAAGTTTGACGGTCGACAAAATATCTATCAACGAACCGACAAAATCTATCGCAAATCTGTCGCATTTTTTATGGTACTGTACAAAAACGACAGGCCTTTGGCAACCAAAGGGCAAAGCACCGTGTACCCCGCGCGCTACACTACACCGCCAATCGCTATTAGCGTGTAGGTTTGATTAGCGTATACTATTATTTAGCGTGGTGTACGCTAATTGGGAATTTGGAAATTTTGGAAGAAATCGATTACTCTAATTAAGAATTAGGGCCTTTTTTAAATAGTGTGGATAATTCTATTTGAGAATAAAAACAAAAAAAAGCGGGACGGGATTAGCGTACACAACGCTAATAGCGATTGGCGGTGTACAGTACAGCGACGACGACAAAGTGATCGCGTTAGCTGACCCGCGGTCGACGACATCGAGGTGGCCACGACAGGTACCAGGATGCCGTCGATGCCGTACAAGTAAGTGAAACGATATCGCAGTGACGGCGACGATCGATTCTTTGTAGTTTGTACCCTTGACAGGACAGTTCGAAACCTCTACACTACAGTATAGCGACGACGACAAAGTGATCGCGTAGTTGACTCGCGGCCTACGACGTCAAGGATGGTTTGGTACGGACGGATTTGAGTCATCGGCGCTTAATCGTACGGCAACATTAATCACATAGCGACGTTTATGTTGACGTAAGTTGACGTCAAGGGCGATTCACGTCCAAACAAATTCGACGTCACGCCAAAATGTCGTGTTATCGATACCGTAGAGTACAGTAACGTACAATATCGTACTTTTAATTTTTGCGCGTGCGATCCGTCACATCACGTCACGTTGTCGTGTTATCAATATCCGTACACTACCGGAAACGGATTGTTACGTGGAGTACATGTAACTCCTACGACAAATTGTGACGCTCCTATTGGTCCGCGTGTACAAAAACGAAAGGCCCTTGGCAACCAAAGGGCAAAGCATCGGGTCGCCCGCGACTATTATTATATGTGTAGGTGTCGTGTAGACCTATGCAACTTGCGTGTGTAGGTGTAGTGTAGACCTATGCAACTTGCGTGTCACGTGAAGAAATAGAATCGAACTTGTGACACACGTAGACCAATCAAAGACCGTCAAGTACAAAATGTCCGCATGCTTTCTCGTCACGTGTACTCAAAATTTGCGGCTACTTGATTTCCCGTACACTACAAGTCAAGGACCACGTTTTCACGGAAACTTGACGTCTACGTATATGTACCTTCACGTCTATCAACCGTACATATAACTAACAAGACTCCGGTTGATTTATTCACACGTCACTTTGACTAACTTTGACTTCTGGTCCTTTGCAGGAAATGGACACATAATTTTAACAATTGTCACTCCCACTCCCACTCTCACTCTCACTCTTTTCCTCTTCGCCCTCTCGTTTCTCTCTACCCTACTCAGACCCTCCTCCTCAAACATGGCCTCTTTCCGATCTCTCCTTTTCCCCATGGCCTTTGCCTTCCTCCTCTCCGCCTCTCTTTCTCTCGCTCAAGGGCCAGCTCAATCTCCAACCCTATCTCCCACTGGTTCCCCGGCAGGAGCGCCTCCCCCGGCAGGAGCGCCTCCCCTCACACAGGCGCCTCCCCCAGATGGAGACGGTGAAACCATGCCGCCACCCGTCCTTGCACCTAGTCCACCCCCCCCTAGTCCAAACGTTTACACACCCCCATCTGCCGCAGGCAGTGTGTTAGCAAACGTACCACCACCACCGCCAAGCAGTGGTAAGAGAGGGGCAGAGGGAGAAAGGGGATGGAGGGAGGAGGGAGGGGAGGGGATGGGGAGATGAGTGACGAATGGAAGCTGGAATGTGATGAAGGAGGAGGGGGGGGGGGGAGGGGAAGGGAGGGGAGGGAAGGGGAGAGAGGAGTTTTTCAAATCATTTTAGATCGATTCTCAGGTTCGATCGGCCTCGACCGTTGAGTTGGGGACGGATCAGGTGCAATCGGCGGCCTTCTGACTGGTATAAGTGGACTTTGTGAGGAAAGTAGAAAAGAGGAAGAGGAGGAGTGACACCGAGGAGGAGGAGAAATGGGAGGAGTCAATGTCATGAATCCCATGACTTGGAAATGTGAATGTAATAATGTGTCACGGATTTTCAGGATTTGGAGAATTTAGGTCATTTAGACTATTTTTTTTTCTTTTGGCCTCAGGCTTAGAAAGCTTATTTCTAAGTGCTATGCATATCTTTTTGAGAATGTAGGTCATTAAAACTGTTTTTTTTTGTTCGCCTGAAGCTTAGGAATTTTATTTAAGTTGTGCTTTGGGCTTTTAATTATTCAGGTTCTGACTCCATCAATTATATGATATGTTTCTGAGCTAGTGTCCATCGTTTTGTCGTCCATCGTCCGTCGTAATTAGGTACTGCTAGTAGCTTACCGAGAATTATCAAAAGACTGTTTGTATGTTTGTACGGTTTTGACCCGCCTTCACACGAAAAATAACTAAAAAAAATTGCGAGAAACCACCGCCGGTGCCGGATGGCTGTACGGATACGAGCAATATTCGATTTTTTATCTTTGACCTTTGATATTTTTGCTTTCCCCAGAAGTTACCGGGAATGATCTTTCGGGATTCTTTGACTTTCTGTTTGCACCGACCTTCTGACACAGGTCCGCCTCTCGTTTTTTGTACGAGCGTACGGATTGCGATGCCTTAAGATTTCGGGCATTCAAAATTAACGTGAGAAACGGCCGCTCTGAAAATAGTGTGCCGTATCTTCGTGACATTGTCACTCCCATGCTGAGATACGATACCATCCATCCTCAGGATACCGTCATAAGCGGTTTAATGATTAATTTCTTTCCTTTTAAGAAATTGATCTCTCTTAAGTGAAAGATTTTATTTATCAAAATAGCGATGGTTAAACTATCTAAGTACAAAACGTGATTGGAATTGAAAATTGTTTGCTACCACTAAAGGCTACAATTGGAAAAACACAAAAGGACAAAAACTACATCAGCTAAGCAACACTAAAAAAAAAAAAAATCTTCAGACTGACATTTGCGGAGGTTTCTAGATTTTGAATGACGGTACTTCGAGGTGTCTTGTTTGACGTTTGTCTTACATGACATTTGTCTTGTATGACATTTGTCTTATATCACATTTGTCTTACATGATGTTTGACTTGTGTTGTATGTTATATGCCGTTTGGATTGTGGGGAGAGGGGGGAAGGGGTGAGAGGATTCCTATTTATGTAAAGCAGAGTGAATTAAAAAGCGCAATGGTAACCATCTGGTTCCAAGGGTACAAAATGGGTGGCATGACCAATATTGAAAAAGTATAAGCAGGGCAAAAAGAAAAAAGAAAGATAAGCAAAGTAAACACATGAAAATTGAACGTAAAACAAAGGCATTCTGAAAGATGACCGAAGGGGAGGGAGAGGGAGGGCCGGAAATGGAGAGGGAGGAAGAGAGGGAGAAGACAGAAATAGGGAGGAGCAAGTATTTTGACTATCTTGTATTACTATTTTATTATTAGACCCCTTTTTTTCAGTTTTTTTTATTTTGTTCTGATTAGTACTGTTTTGTATTCTTCGTTTCCAAAGGTCCCTTTTTTTTTTGAGGAGGCGGACTCGTGGATGTTTCTTCCAACTAAGGAAAATTCAGCTCAATTTTTTTTTGGCATTTTGATTTTTATTTTGTGACACAAATTTGTATGGGAATTCTATTTATTTATTTATTTAACCTTGCTGTCAGCAGCAAAGATTGCAGGTACTTTGTACTATTCTCTGCGTACTTTTCTCAACTGCTACTGTAGTGTCAGAACGTTTTTAAAAAAATTCTGCACCTCTAAAAAAACAGCGAATTACACTGCCCATCGTTATTACTTATTAGAGTCAATAACACTATTTCGGTCGCGATTTTTTTTGGCAAAAAACCATCTGTTCTGTAAATACAGCAAAAAGACAGTTAGAAATAGGAACCTCAACGGAACTCTCTACAACTGCTTTGTTGTGATCCCTTTTTTTGGATTTTTGTTTGAAGTATTGCATTCGCCATGTTCATATTCAGTTCGAAGCTTATGAATCAAAACGTGCGGAGATGATGAATCGAAACGTGCGAACATTTCATGCGGAGTTGGCTCATATTCCCATAGAGTAGTGCTGAACTGAACTGAATCTTGCAACTCTGCGGGTTGCAACTCTTCGGCCCCGCAGAATCCCGGATGTTAAGGGACATTTAGCGTCAGTTTATTTTTGTCTTGTCCGTACTTTTTCTTACGTCGGTCAAGTCTTGTTGACCGTCTTATCCGGACGTCTCACTTTTGGTCCTGTCCGTACTTCCATACGTCGGTCCAGTCATTTGTACTTTTTCGTTACATACGTCGGTCTAGTCTTTTTACGTAGAAGTCCTTTGACCGTCGGTCCAGTCTTTTGGGCGACGGTCCAGTCTTTTGTCCTACATACATTTGTTAGAATCTAGACTAGGATCCCTTTGTTACAGCGCACTAGTCTTTTTACGTAGAAGTCCTTTGACCGTCGGTCTAGTCTTTTGGGCGACGGTCCAGTCTTTTGTCCTACATACATTTGTTAGAATCTAGACTAGGATCCCTTTGTTACAGCGCACCGTAGAGTGCTTAGACTCCACACCGTAGAGTGCTTAGACTCCACAGTAATTAGCATTGTATATTTTGTATATAAGTGACTCTTATCACTTAATGAAATCATCCCAAATACAGATCGATTCCTCTCTCCAATGCATTGATCTTTCTCTTGTGTACAATTTCATGGCTTCCGCCAATCCACCTCCAATAGGTTATGGGCCTAGCCATGCCACTTCTAATAGTATCCAGAAGTTTGATGGCCAAAACTTTTATGATTGGTCATTTTCAGCCATGCATTTTTTCAAACACGAGAAGATTTGGGACCATTTTATAGGAATTTCAAAACCTCCTATCCTTTCCTCTACCAATACACCAGCAGAAAAAGCTACCAAAGAGTTGGCAATAGCTACATGGAAACAAAAGGATGAGGATGCGCACGCTCGTCTAGTGATGTCACTTACTACCGAGCGCACTCGTCTTATTCGCGACGCCTCCTCTTCCGCCGAGGCTTGGAGTGGTCTTGAAGCAGTTTACATTCAAACCGGATGGGCCGCTCGCCGAATTCAAAAACGAGCGTTTTTTAACTCCATGAAAAAGTCGTCAGAATCTATGCAGGATTAGATTAGCACAGTCGAATTCTCGGCCAGAAAATGCACCATGATAGGCGTGCATCTTTCCGACGAGGACCTCTCTTCAACCCTTTTGGGAGGACTCCCTGAAACCTTTTCCCCTTTCATTTCCTCGTTTGACAATCTAGACCAATCCATTCCCTTTCACTCACTTTTTAGCAAACTTTTGCATGAAGAGACAAAACTTCTCTCTTTTTCTGCTCCAAATCTCTCTCATGCAAATGCCTTTATTGCCGAAAATCAGAAGACTAACTCTGGGGGGGTGCAGCGTTTGTTTTGCGCATACTGCAAAACAAAAGGACATTCTGTTGAAGACTGTCGAAAATTGGCGAGGCGGAAAGCAGCCGAGGCTTCCAATCCCCCTAAAACTGGAGGGAATGCCAACGCTGCCCATGTCAACCCACCAGTTCTTCCCACCCCCCCACTCCCTCCACACATTTTTTTCCCTCCAAATTTTCCTTATCCTCACCATTATTCCCCTTCACCATCCCTTCCACAATCTTCTAACGCCGCAGCGTACTATGCCTCTTCAAACCCCGTTAACCTCCCTTGGTCGACCGCTTTCTCCCCACATTTTCCCTCTAATTATCCCACTCCAATACCTTCCCCTTTTGTCCTCCCTCCCTCACCAGAATTTGGATATGGCAATGTTGCCCATCATATCCCAAATTCTGTCACTCCGGATACTCAATTTCCACAAGGGTATGCTTTTCTATCTCAAACCCCTGTCGATTGGCTAATAGATAGTGGTGCTAGTCACCACCTTTCACAAAGATCTGATTGGTTCACTCACCTTTCTCCTCTATCATCTCCTATGCAGATCCGTTTAGGCGACGACCGCATTCTGTTGGCTACTCATTCTGGCAACGTCAACGTCCCTAATGTGTCTATTCATTTTCGGAACGTACTCTTCGTTCCTGGTCTAGCTAGAAATTTATTTTTTGTCAAAGTCGCCACTTCTGACAACTTAAAAGCTAAAATTAAATAATGATAGAGTAACGTTTTTTGATAGAAAAAACAATAGTACTGTAGGTTGTGGCGTAGCAAGAGATTCTATGTACGTCCTACAATTCTATAGTACGCCAAAGATATTTGCTTTAAGTGTTAGCGTCGAAAGTTTTCCACTTTGGCATTTAAGATATGGTCATTTAAATAGCGAAAGTTTGAGTACTTTGCCAAATCTTGTAATTGGACTAAATTCATTCTCTAACAAATCTTTGGATTTTTGTCACGGTTGCGTGCAAGGAAAAATGTCGCGTCACTCATTTCCCGCTAGCACTACCGCATCACTGAACCACTTGCACTTGTACATACGGACGTGTGTGGACCCATGCGCACGCGTAGCTACAGTGGATCCCTTTATTTTGTCTCTTTCATTGACCACGCCACTCGTTTTTCACACGTGTATCCAATCTGTCATAAATTTGACGCTTTAGCCCGATTTCAGGAATTTAAGGCGTTGGCAAAAAATTTTCACAACAAACGAATCAAGGTCTTGCGCAATGACAACGGTGGCGAATTTTTGTCCAACCAATTTTCTGAATTTCTCATGCAACATGGAATCTCGCGTCATTTAACAGCGCCTCGAACGCCACAACAAAACGGCATTGCAGAAAGGTACAATCGAACATTACATGATATGTCACGCTCTATGCTGTATTTGCCAATTTGCCTTATGAATTTTGGGCAGAGGCTGTCGTTTGCGCAAATTACTTACGCAATATTTGTCCCACTAACGCTTTACCAAAATCTACTCCAATGGAAGCATGGTCCTTTGTCAAACCAGATATAAGTCACCTTAGAATCTTTGGTTGTGAAGCGTGGTATAAAGACCTCCTCCAATCGGACGGCAAATTGGGCGCTCGCGCATTTCGTGGCATTTTCGTTGGGTACGCTCCAAATTCCAAAGCGTATCGCATCTGGAGTCCTTCTCAGCATCGTGTCATCACCACCAGAGAAGTAATTTTCAACGATAAGCCACTTTTCCAAACCTTGTCTCGTATGCCCTTCCCTTCCCCTCTTCCCACATTATCCGATTTTCCTTCCCTCACCCTCTATAACCCTCTTCCCTCAAACGTTCCCGTTCAATCTCTTCAGCCATTTGAATTCACCTACCTTACACCTTCCCACCCCTCTCCTCTTACTCCTCCCATATTTCCCCCCTCATCATCTTCAATTCCCCCTCCTCCTCCATCTTCTCCTACCCCCATTGTTTTCCCGGCTGCTCCCATCACTCCTGCCAGCCACTCAGCTGCCCTTCCTCTTCATCCTGTCACAAATTTTAAAAAAACTTCCTCCTCTCCCCCTCTTTCCCAAGATGATCCTCTTTTTGACAAACTTTATCCCACATTTTTTTCCCACTCACCTCTTCTTGGGCCTTTTGCTCCTCTTGAGCCTTCACTTCCCAATCCTAAACCTTCCCCTCTTCCTGACCCCTCTCCTTTACCTTGCCGAAACCCCGCACGCTCTAGAGTTCCCCCCTCTTGGCTTATTACTTCCATAGGCCACGTCTCTCTAGCTTACCCTTACTCGGCTGGGGCCTCTGCCTCTCTTATTTCAGCCCCTCTCTCTCTCAAAGCTGCCCTAAAACGACCTGATGCCTCCCTTTGGAAAATTGTCGCTAAAGGAGAGATAATCCATGGCTACTATCCAATAGCAAAGATCCAAAGGAGAGATAATCCATAGCTACCATCCTTTAGCAAAGAACAAAAGGAGAGATAATCCATGGCTACTATATTTTAGCAAAGAACAAAAGGAGAGATAATCCATGGCTACCATCCTTTAGCAAAGAACAAAAGGAGAGATAATCCATGGCTACTATCCTTTAGCAAAGAACACAAGGAGAGATAATCCATGGCTTGGCTACCATCCTTGTTGAAGAATCATTGAAAAGGCGCAGCCAAAGTTGTTTCTTATGGCGGATGTGAGGGATATGATGGCTATTATATAATTATATTGAAAAATTCATTGCTAGATCAAATATAGGATACTTACTATCTTTAGTTTCGGGCAGCAGATTTCATTTTGCGGTTTTTTTTTGCCTTCTTGTTGTACGGATGAAGAGTTTTTGTATGCTATTATCCCTGTGATGACGTCAATATAGATTCGGAAGAAATATAAGCCGAAGGCTTTCTCAAATGGCCGTAACCGTTTTGTGTTTTAACCATATATGCGGTTACCCCATACTAAACTCGTATTTTAATCTCCCATGTTATCGTAATAATTTCGTACTAGTATACGTTTCCAGCTTGTTTCACACTTTTGGACTGATTTATGAGAATTAGAAAAAAAAACATAAATAAACGTACTGTAGTTAAACAAAAAATGGCCAATCAGAGAAGCATGCAGTTTTCAGTATTCAAGCTTAGATGAAAGGCCTCGATTGGTTCCTCAAAGAAAACGAACTTGCCGGTTTTTACTATCCAATGGGGTAAATGGCATCTGTTGGTGTTTAAAAGAAAAGAGGTTCTAGACTAAAAAAAGAAATAAAGAGAGAGAGATGTTAATGGACATTTCGCGTCAGTTTATTTTTGTCCTGTCCGTACTTTTCTTACGTCGGTCAAGTCTTGTTGACCGTCTTATCCGGACGACTCACTTTTGGTTCTGTCTGTACTTCCAAACGTCGGTCCAGTCTTGTGTACCTTTTATTACATACGTCGGTCTAGTCTTTGCTTACGTATGACCATCGGTCCAGTCCTTTGTGCGACGGTCCAGTCTTCCTTTTTGTCCTACATACATTTATTAGAATCTAGACTATGATCCTTTTTGTTACAGCGCACCGTAGAGCGCTTAGACTCCATAGTAATTAGCAATTGTATATTTTGTATATAAGTGACTCTTCTCGCTTAATGAAATCATCCCAAATACAAATCAATTCCTCACTCCAATGTATTGATCCTTCTCTTGTGTACAATTTCATGATTTTTGCCAATCCACCTCTAAAAGGTTATGGGCCTAGCCATACCAATCCACCTCTAATAGGTTATGGGCCTAGCCATGCCACTTCTAATAGTATCCAGAAGTTTGATGGCCAAAACTTTTATGATTTGTCATTTTCAGCCATACATTTTTTCAAACACGAGAAGATTTGGGACCATTTTATAGGAATTTCAAAACCTCCTATCCTTTCCTTTACTGATACACCAGTTGAAAAAACTACAAAAGAGTTGGCAATAGCTACATGGAAACAAAATGATGAGGATGCGCGCGCTCGTCTAGTGATGTCACTTACTACCGAGCGCACTCGTCTTATTCGCGGCGCCTCCTCTTCCGCCGAGGCTTAGAGTCGTCTTCAAGCAGCTTACATTCAAACCGGATGGGCCACTCGCCAAATTCAAAAACGAGTGTTTTTTAACTCCATGAAAAAACCGTCGGAATCTATACAGGATTGGATTAGCATAGTCGAATTGTTAGCCGGAAAATGCACCATGATAGGCGTGCATCTTTCCGACGAGGACCTCTCTTCAACCCTTTTGGGAGAACTCCCTGAAACCTTTTCCCCTTTCATTTCCTCGTTTGACAATCTGGACCAATCCATTCCCTTTCACTCCCTTTGTAGCAAACTTTTGCATGAAGAGACAAAACTTCTCTCTTTTTTTGCTCCAAATCTCTCTCATGCAAATGCCTTTATTGCTGAAAATCAAAACACTAACTCTGGGGGGGTGCAGCGTTTGTTTTGCGCTTACTGCAAAACAAAAGGACATTCTGTCGAAGATTGTCGAAAATTGGCGAGGCGAAAAGCAGCCGAGGCTTCCAATCCCCCTAAAACTGGAGAGAATGCCAAGGCTACCTATGCCAACCCACTAGTTTTTCCCACCCCTCCACTCCCTCCACAGCTTTTTTTCCCTCCAAATTTTGCTTATCCTTACTATTATTCCCTTCTCCATCCCTTCCACAATCTTCTAACGCCGTGGCGCAATATGCCTCTTCAAACCCCGTTAACCTCCCTTGGTCAACTGCTTTCTCCCCACATTTTCCCTCTAATTATCCCACTCCAGTAGCTTCCCTTTTTGTCCTCCCTCCCTCACCAGAATTTGGATATGGCAATGTTGCCCATCATATCCCAAATTCTGTCACTCCGGATACTCAATTTCCACAAGGGTATGCTTTTCTATCTCAAACCCCTGTCGATTGGCTAATAGATAGTGGTGCTAGTCACCACCTTTCACAAAGATCTGATTGGTTCACTCACCTTTCTCCTCTATCATCTCCTATGCAGATCCGTTTAGGCGACGACCGCATTCTGTTGGCTACTCATTCTGGCAACGTCAACGTCCCTAATGTGTCTATTCATTTTCGGAACGTACTCTTCGTTCCTGGTCTAGCTAGAAATTTATTTTTTGTCAAAGTCGCCACTTCTGACAACTTAAAAGCTAAAATTAAATAATGATAGAGTAACGTTTTTTGATAGAAAAAACAATAGTACTGTAGGTTGTGGCGTAGCAAGAGATTCTATGTACGTCCTACAATTCTATAGTACGCCAAAGATATTTGCTTTAAGTGTTAGCGTCGAAAGTTTTCCACTTTGGCATTTAAGATATGGTCATTTAAATAGCGAAAGTTTGAGTACTTTGCCAAATCTTGTAATTGGACTAAATTCATTCTCTAACAAATCTTTGGATTTTTGTCACGGTTGCGTGCAAGGAAAAATGTCGCGTCACTCATTTCCCGCTAGCACTACCGCATCACTGAACCACTTGCACTTGTACATACGGACGTGTGTGGACCCATGCGCACGCGTAGCTACAGTGGATCCCTTTATTTTGTCTCTTTCATTGACCACGCCACTCGTTTTTCACACGTGTATCCAATCTGTCATAAATTTGACGCTTTAGCCCGATTTCAGGAATTTAAGGCGTTGGCAAAAAATTTTCACAACAAACGAATCAAGGTCTTGCGCAATGACAACGGTGGCGAATTTTTGTCCAACCAATTTTCTGAATTTCTCATGCAACATGGAATCTCGCGTCATTTAACGGCGCCTCGAACGCCACAACAAAACGGCATTGCAGAAAGGTACAATCGAACATTACATGATATGTCACGCTCTATGCTGTATTTGCCAATTTGCCTTATGAATTTTGGGCAGAGGCTGTCGTTTGCGCAAATTACTTACGCAATATTTGTCCCACTAACGCTTTACCAAAATCTACTCCAATGGAAGCATGGTCCTCTGTCAAACCAGATATACGTCACCTTAGAATCTTTGGTTGTGAAGCGTGGTATAAAGACCTCCTCCAATCGGACGGCAAATTGGGCGCTCGCGCATTTCGTGGCATTTTCGTTGGGTACGCTCCAAATTCCAAAGCGTATCGCATCTGGAGTCCTTCTCAGCATCGTGTCATCACCACCAGAGAAGTAATTTTCAACGATAAGCCACTTTTCCAAACCTTGTCTCGTATGCCCTTCCCTTCCCCTCTTCCCACATTATCCGATTTTCCTTCCCTCACCCTCTATAACCCTCTTCCCTCAAACGTTCCCGTTCAATCTCTTCAGCCATTTGAATTCACCTACCTTACACCTTCCCACCCCTCTCCTCTTACTCCTCCCATATTTTCCCCCTCATCATCTTCAATTCCCCCTCCTCCTCCATCTTCTCCTACCCCCATTGTTTTCCCGGCTGCTCCCATCACTCCTGCCAGCCACTCAGCTGCCCTTCCTCTTCATCCTGTCACAAATTTTAAAAAAACTTCCTCCTCTCCCCCTCTTTCCCAAGATGATCCTCTTTTTGACAAACTTTATCCCACATTTTTTTCCCACTCACCTCTTCTTGGGCCTTTTGCTCCTCTTGAGCCTTCACTTCCCAATCCTAAACCTTCCCCTCTTCCTGACCCCTCTCCTTTACCTTGCCGAAACCCCGCACGCTCTAGAGTTCCCCCCTCTTGGCTTATTACTTCCATAGGCCACGTCTCTCTAGCTTACCCTTACTCGGCTGGGGCCTCTGCCTCTCTTATTTCAGCCCCTCTCTCTCTCAAAGCTGCCCTAAAACGACCTGATGCCTCCCTTTGGAAAATTGTCGCTGATGCTGAATTCAATGCCTTACTTTCCAACAAAACATGGAATCTTGTTCCCCTTCCCCCCTGGAAGAAAGGCAATCGGTTCGAAATGGGTCTTCCGTGTAAAACAAAAAGCGGATGGATCCATGGAAAAATACAAAGCTCGCTTGGTGGCGAAAGGCTTTTCCCAAATCGAAGGTATAGATTTCACTGGTGCTCCTGTTGCCCGGTTGACATCTATCCGCACTTTACTTGCTTTAGCTGCTGAACATGATTTCCATGTTCATCAGATGGATGTTAAAAATGCCTTCTTAAATGGGATCTTGTCCAAGGACATTTACATGCATCAGCTTGAAGGCTATATTTCCCTTGGATTTGAATATTTGGTTTGCCATCTCATCGAAACAATCTATGGATTAAAGCAATCCCCGCGTGTCTGGAACCATACCATAGATGCCATTATGCGGAAAGAAAGATTTACCCGAATTGATTCATATTTTATCATTTACTCTCGTGGCTTTGGCACCTCATTGATCATTGTTGCCATCTTTGTTGAAGATCTCCTTCTTGTTGGTCCTTCCCTCTCTGACATCCCCACTGTCAAATCTCTCCTTCATAACCATTTTGAGAAGGCCGATCTGGGTGAGCTCACTTATTATTTGGGAATTCATGTTTCTCGTAATCGCTCGACTCGCACCCTCTCTCTCTCTCATGAGACCTTTATCTCTGATCTTTTGGAACGCTTTGGCATGGCAGAGTGCTCCTCCCTTTCCACTCCTTTAGATGCCAATGCCCCTCTCCTCCCTTCCACTGACTCTCTTCTCTCCCCCTCCCTCCATGCCACTTACCGCTCGATGGTTGGGGCCCTTATGTACGCCATGTAGGCCACCCGCCTTGACATTGCCACAGGTGTCACTAAACTTAGTCAATTCCTTCAACGTCCTTCTCTTGATCATCTTGCCGCAGCCAAACGTGTCTTTCGTTATCTACAAGGCACTAAAACTCTTTGTCTCACATATTCTTCCTCTGGCTCCTGTGCTCTTACGGGTTTTGTTGATTCAAATTGGGCACAAGATGAGCTTTCCCGCCGTTCCACCACTGGCTCGTGCTTCTTTTTGGGCAATGGTCTTATCTCTTGGTCATGCAGAAAGCAACCTACCACGGCATGCTCAAGCACTGAGGCGTAATATATGGCCGCTTGCCACGCCGCCAAGGAAGCTATTTGGCTTCGGACCCTAGTTTCCAATCTTCTCCCTCTAACAGGCATCACTCCTAGTGGTGATGTCAGTATTCTCCCCTCCGAGATTCAACCATAATTTCCTCGTTTCCACAAGATATCTCATTCTTTCTTGGCTGCCTCCTAATCTCTCTTCCTAAGGTTATGTAGATTTCTACTAAGATCTTCTAAAGCTGCCGCTATGTCCAGACGTGTATAGTTCATAAAGAAGATCAAACTTCCTACAATCAGACAATGTCACGCAATGCTACGTGGCATCATAGTTGGACACCGGAGAAGACGGGCGGAGGAACCATGGCTCATAGTCTGACAAATGTCAACTAAAAAGCCATGTCGTACAATGGTCGTACAAAAGTACATCTGCCATTGTACCTTTTTGTATTGTACAGTTCTCTCATTGGTCATGGGTTTAGTAATAGGTTGCTGCGAGTAGAGGTTAAGGGACTTAGTAATTTTGAAGGCGCCTCTCTCCATGTGACCTTTTGTATAAATAGGTACAAAAAAATTTAGGTACAGACTAGTACAAGTTAAGTAGCGTTGAGTTTAGATATTGACCGTCAATCCGTCCAACAACTTTGACTTGTGAAACATTGTAACAACCGGTTAAAAAGGTGCCATACTTGCGAACGTCGGCCGTCCTAAACAATTCACAAGGCCGGCCAAGGTTTACGGTAACAAAATTGCGGCAACCACATGTAAATAAAAGTGTTGCGCGCAAACAGTTTCTCACTTTGTGTGAGCTCCACTCTGAGAGCACATGTTGGCTTTTAACTTACTCCGAAATTGATATCTAATAACGAATCTAAAATAGTGTGGCTTGATTTAGTTACGCGTGACGACGCGCATATTTTCCTTTAGTTTTATCGATATTTTTACGCGGGTCCGTTTTCTTATCATGTACGAATTTTATTTTGTTTCATGCGTGCGTTTAGAACGCTTGGTACCTCTATCGGCTACACTATGGGAAAAATACACCTAAATTAGAGTTATGTTTGTTGGCACAAGGTCAGAAAACCCAATTTAACGTTAATAACACTATTTTTTTATTTACACTAATAATTTTTTAATACTATAAAGGAATCACCGTGTTGTGTCTGAAGTAAAGCAATGTAATTCTACCATAGAGGTACCAAGCGTTTTAAACACAAGCATAAAATGTCGAAAAAATAATGATATATGCGCACGGAACAAATGCAAAAATTATAAAATGTGTTGACCGTCTTTAACATCATAATAAAATAAAAAATAAAAAACATTTAATCCAAAGTACTACTACAACTTAGGGTATGTGCTCATGAATAAAAGTACCAGGTTTTTTATTATATCTTCCGCCAAAGATTTTCTCGCGGCTTCCGCTGGCCTCGCATCGCATAATAATGTAATGTACGAAATGTGTCAGTCGATACTAGAACTGCTCATTATTTGCTCATTATTTTGTACAGGCGTACAAAATAAGTGTCAGGTAATGGCGTCGACACGGGAAATTGAGTGTGTCGCACAAAAAAGCGTATTTAGATTTGATTCTAAGTCATAAAGACGAGGGAAAATCGAGCTAACTTGTTCTCACATGTTCAAGCGTCAAATATGTGAAAACAAACTTTCGCGACTACCCTAAAAACATGGGAATGTGCATCAAATTCTTAACTTTAATTATCTAATGAATTTAGCGCGCGCTCTTGTTTTGAAAATTCTGTACACTTTTTTCGGTACATTGAAATCCGTACACGAAAGCTACGAGTTTTACGAATATTTCAAAAACTTAAAAAATTAGCGCAATTTAAAAAAAAAGTGAGAATCCGTACGATTGGTTCGACTATTTGCAATGGTTTACTGACTGGGCGTTCCATTTTGTCGGCCAATGAACAACACCGCTATTCTTTATTAGCGTAAATATTTTTTAGGGTTAATGAAAAATTAGAATTAACAATACAAATCTAGTGCAAGGAGACAAGGCAAATTGTCGTCCAAGACCTTTAATAATGTTGTTAACATTATTTTGTGATTTTTGGTCAGAAAAAGTAGCAACCGAATTAGTGTTATTAACATTAATAACGAATAGCGGTGAACCTTAAACAATTATTATTGGTGCCAGGTAGGTTAGCGTTCAGACTTAAAAAATATTAAAAAAATATTCAAACGTACAATCAAAACACAATATGTGTACCATCGGAGGTAATTAATGATTTTTACAAAAAAATAACGACCAAATCGTAGCTTTAAAAATATAATCCGAAATTTCGAAATGAAATGGCAAAAAGACGCAGCAAAATTTGAAGGTCGGTAGATGCCAGAAGGAGCTTGCCAAAATGATTTTCGTGGACCTCCCTCAATTGTGGCCGGAGGCACATGGTTTGTACGACGTGTGGACCTACGATCGCGTGTTGGCCGTGGATGTTTAATTTCTTTTTTTTTCACGTGCCAATGGTGCACGAACCACCAGTGTGAGGCAACTCTCCTAATGAGGAGAGTTTCCACACACTTAGATGATTTGAGCGATTGCTTCGCGGATCTGAAAAAGTGAAACATCTAACAGTCAAGACTTACGTCTACAATATTGGAGCATCTTGACAAAAACTCGGTAAACATGTTTTGTCTCTCAAAAAAATAAAATGGTACGAATATGTACTAAAATGTACGATGTCTATTAAACAACCCCACTTTTCCTTCAATGTAATCTCACCCTTGGGGTAAAGTTTTGTTACATAAAAAATAGGGTTGTTTAGTGAAAGCCGTACTGTTTCGTACAATCTGTACCAATTTTTTTTTTTGTCGGTAAAACATTTTTACTAGAAGAATGATTCAATTTACTAGGGTTATGGGCACAGAACTTGACTGTCAGATGATCTGTTTTAAAGATTACAAAACGCCATTGGTCGAACCATTAAGTTTGTGGCAAGTGACACAAAGAAGACATCGTCACCGGTTAAAATTATAAAGTTTTCCCACGTGGAAAAATGCAAAAAAATCCACAATTAATGCGCGATTAGGTGCTTCCACGTCGTATAGGCCATGCTGCCTTGCGCCAAGGTGGATGCGAGTCCATTGAAAGCCACGATAAAATATTTCACGGAGGATATTATTTGACACTCATTTTGCCCTCCACTGACCTTATACAAACATGACATTTACATACACTTTTACAAATCTTAAGTTTTGTTAGCCCATACAAATTGTTATTCAAATGTTTCGCTGGAAAATTCTTTAGCGTTTAATCATTACATTTCACTAAAACGTTTCCATATAATACATGAGCATACAAATACTACATTATAGTACACCTTATACGAGTCACTATTTACGCCCGATCGTAAAAATATTGTTTTTATACTTTGCTTACAAAGATTCTTTGTAGATTTTGGAAATCATAATAGTAACTTATGTGGTACCACCCAAAATGTGTCATACAAATAAAATTTTTTTTACTAAACAAGTATGCTTCACACTACTGGAGGTGGTAAGGCTGTCAGAATGTCTCGCTGGCTCGTGCTAACTTTCAATGATTTCGTACACAAAGTCATCTCAGCGCAGCTTGCCTCGCTGGGTTAATCTAACAAAAGAACATCAAATTTTTAGGCCTTAGAATCAAATCTCTGGTGTGAGTGGAGCTTTTTGGCAGTTGTCCGGCGGTATTTTTCTATCCAAGCTCTCACCCACCGACCAAATCCGAGCCCTCAAAGTATATTTCAAGGTCAAATTTATTTCAATCGCCTAGTATATCTAATTGCGGGGAATAAATATAGAAGCGACCCAAAAGCGGTAGCATCTCTTCCCCTTCCGTTTGTTTGGATCTTACAAAATTGACAAAGGCCATTTGGAGGCCTAGACCCGAATCCATCGGATTGGTTTTGTCTCCCTCCTCCACCAAAGTTTCCATAAGGTGTCTTAAAATCATGATTCCTCTAGTCAGTTCCAACAGCTAATGCTTGAACTGTTTTTCCTCCTCTCCGAATCTCAATTGTGCTTTCCCGAACCAAAATCATCCCAACAACGGAGTTCCAGATCCATCGATGATCTCGCAAATCTTGAACCCTGTTAAGGATGTTTTCATAATCCTCTGGCAATTTCATTAGCAAAGTATTCACATTTTTTTTCTTTGTCTCCTGTTTTCCAGCACTCTCCAACTCCATAAACAATCCAAAAAAATCATTTCAAATTCTAGCATTTTTACTCGTTTGTAAACATATGCTTGCACCTTATGATCAGCCAACTTATGTTGCTGAATCGTACCACTATTGTAAATATTTACAGGAGCCTCCCACAGATCGGCGGCCTTGTCCACATGAACGTGAGGGGTAGCAACTTCTTGAATAAGACGCTCAAGAAAAAAAAAAGTTGCCACTGGGTTGTTGAACCTTTGAATCAGACGAAAAAAGAATTTCTGAATTTGCTCCCCTGAGCAACTAGTTATTGCTGGCCAAAGATAGCTTATAAATACAGAAGGTCTCTCAAAGAGAGGTGCCTGAAAAAAGTCTAAGTCCTAAATCCCTCTCTCAAACCCCTACTACTATTTTACCTAACCAATCATAAGAGTGTAAGGTACAAGATGGTACAGGTGCCGCTGTACTTCTTTTACGGCCATGGTAGGGCATGGCCGTTTCGCTAACGCCTGTTAGTTCTCGAGCTATAGTCGCTTTCCCCGTAATGTCTACTTTCCACCCATGGCTTGCCACATGTCATCGGCCGACATTAGCTCACAAATTGCCAAATATCCATTTTAGTGTGTTGGCTCCACTGTGAGCCGTCCGATCGAGAACCGACATTTGATTTCGTCCGTTGTAATTAAATGTTTTTTCGTTCATTTAGTGCGGTCCATTATTTCGTGGGGTTCCGTTTGTTTCATGTTCGTTTTGTGTTGTTATGCGTCAAATAGAACATGTCACCGCGTATATGTTTAAATACGAATCACACCCCAAATACATAATGCGTCATCAAGACATAACGGATAAAACAAACGGCTACGCCATACGGCGGTCATCTTGTATGACTTAGGATGAAATCTTGGTCTGACCGCCTATCTTTTGCAAGGGGTTGTGCCTCATGCTCCTTTTGCCTATTTCCCTGTCTACCTAAGGCAGCCATGGCTGTCTTTGAGTCCTCAATGATTGGGACAAGTATGAGGACTTAAATGACATCACAGACTTTGAAACAAAAAAAACTGAAAAATAGAAAATACCTTTTTCAACACCTACCGCAGCAACTGCCTTTTGCAACACCCTACAAATGTATTCGACAACCTTGATATGTCCACTATTGTCTTGTGCTTTCAAGATCATGACACCTTTGGGGATGACAGATAGAATGTTCAAGAGAGGCGTGTCATCAACCGTTGTCCACCCATTTGATGTGATTGAGGCAACAGTGACCTTAATTGTTTCCACGTAACTTGCCAAATCTTTATGTAGAGTCTCGTTCGTCTCTAACAAGAGACGAGTTCTCATGGCACTCCGGTAAAGTAACTTGTAAGACCCCCTCTATCTCTCCGGTTTTCGTCACTGCTAATGCGGCTCAAATTATAGTCAAAGCTGCAAGCCATAGGCAAACAAAGTTGTTGCCCATGCTACATCTACCTTCTTCGTGTTATGCTTATTAAAAATATTTGTTATTTTCTTTTGCACACCTTGTGCTTTGTTGCTCTGGCTAGATCTAAGACTTCTGGTGAGTTCATCCAGATCGGATAAGTTCATCCAAATCGGATATTACATAATTCTCAGAGCCATGAAAATATTTTACGGTTTCAGATGCACTAAACTCCTTCACTTTGTCTGGACATAAATCGGAAGGTCTAATCCCTCCACTCTTCACATTTCCAAGAAGGTGGTTTTTGGTCCTAGTGGTTTGACCGTTGTATTCGAAGTTGCGGTTCAAAAAGATACATATTCCGTTGTTTCAAAGAAGCCCATCGTCTTGAGCCATAACTTGCTCCCACTTTGTTCGTCGAGTTCTATACATGGATGCTTGTGGTGAGGTTCGGCAATGTTTCATTAGCGGTTTCAATGGCAACTTTAGTGGCCTCTTCTATGGCATCATCAGTGGCGGCTTCCTCATAAAGGAGCTTCAATGGCGGCTTCCCTGTAGAGGAGGACATTCCTATAGAAATTCAAACTTCGCGCGCACAAATGGTGCAACGTCTTTGTTGAAAAATTTCGTAAATTTTCCCGTACAACGAAACCTAAACGAAATTTGCGAAAAGTACGAAACTGACGAATACTATGTAAAAATAGTAAAACAGTAAAAATTAGCACGTATTGAACAACTATGGTACCTACGAAACCTTCAAAATTTTCGTTTTTTGGTTACTCGGCCGTACCTGAATTTGTTTCTTTTTGTTTTAATCACCCGGCCGATTTTGTTTGGCCCCCAGAATTTGGCACCCGAATCCGTTCCAGATCCGACGCGGCCGGCTGGGTACGGATCAGGTACGGATTTGGGTACTCTATTGCTACCTTATACAATGACTGCATAACGATATAACAACAGGATAGCAGTGATGGGATAGCGATGCACTGACACGCATAATTTTTATCGTGACGATCTGGTCAAAGTTTGGTCACGAAGATCCATTGACAAACCAATGGGACAACTACTCCGGCACGACTTTCCGTAATCTCCGATCACTAATATTGTGGAGGATAATTTGTTTGATCGCTCGTACACATTACTAATTTTGTAGCATAGTTCAAAAGTAGGTGAACGTACGCCCAGACAATATGCCTATTGTACGCAACACATACAATATGCCCTTAAGACCCATATTGTATTGGCCGCAAAATGAAATAAAATAGGAACAGGGTTGAGTTGCACATCGATCGATAAAGAATTAAACGTCATGCATAAATTTTGAAAAACATTCGGACAAAAAAATATTTTTCTGTGAGTTTTGAGGTGTTTTTTATTTAATCCGTCAGATTTGGACGATCGGACGGTCGCTGATCAAAGTAGCGATCTAAGAAGATCACATGAAAAGCCCATAACACAATTTACGATAGGACTTACGTCCGTTTTTTTTTTTTTTTTCGGGATTTTTTTCCTGCGGAATGTCATCCTACGCCGTGTCAATGTCATCCTACGCCGTGTCAGTTCGCTAAAAAAATTCTTCCGGCTGCGTGCGCTGTACTACGATGATACGTCATATTCGTACGTTCGTACAAGGGTGTGCACAACGCACACACAAACAGTGCCTCATCTGCGCGAGTTTTGTGCCAAGTTTTGTGCGCCTACCAAACGCCTACCATAAAAACGCCTACTTTTGAACTATATTTTGTAGGGTTATTATACGGGGAGTATTATAATGTTCTATTTGTCCGCTCATATTTTAAAGGGAAACTTTATGTGGAAATGTAATTAAATAATAGTCGCGGCGACCCGGTGCTTTGCCCTTTGGTTGCGTATGGGCCTTTTCGCTATTAGTGTAGAAGTTTCTTTAGCGTGTACGATTTATTAGCGTGGTTAACGCTAATTAGGATTTTGGAACTCTTTGAAGAAATTGTTTACTCTAGTTAGGATTTAGGTTTTCTTTAAATAGTATGGATAATTGCTTTTGAGAATTAAAAGAAATAAATGGGACGGTATTGGCGTACACTACGCTGGTAGCGGTTGGCGGTGTACAGTACCATGTATAATTGCTGGATTCGCACTAAAATGGAGGTGAATGAGTTGAGCAGGCGAAAGGTTTTTTTGTTGTTTGGACGTGTATAGCCCTTAGACGTCATTTACGTCAACAGAAACGTGGCCATGTTGTTTATGTTGCCGTACGATTTAGCGCCGTTGACTGAAATTTGTCCGTTTCAAACCATCTTTGTCGTTCGGCCGCGGGTCAAACTGTGGCGATAACTTTGTCGTCGTCCCTGTACTGTAGTGTAGCAGTTTCGATCCGTCCTGTCAACTGTGCCGGTGATTGAAATCGCGGGCGGTACGGGGTGTACGGTGCTTTGTCCTTTGGTTGCCAAGGGCATGTCGTTGTTGTACAGTACAGTTCGTTGTTGTGATGGTACTGTACGTAATTTGTACGTTCTTTGGGCGTGTTGTCATTATTGAATTTGTGGTGTTGCATTGTTTCCGATAGTATTAGCATCCGGCAGTTTGTTTTTTTCGGTTCCGTACGTTATAGGGCTTACAATGGTTTCACGCTATTTTTGCGACGTCATCTATTGACGACGGATTTTCTTGTCGATTTGAAACGTTTCATGTGAAATGTATCGTTAATGGTGTCTGCGGAAGTTACACGCCTTTTTCCGGTTTGTTACATTGTGCCGGCGGATCGGATTTGTTTTTTTAACGTCTTCCTTGTTTATTAGTCGGCCGGTGGGTTCGGTTGTGTCGTTTCGTAGGTTGTCTGCTGGTGGTACGGACTTTTAACTTCGTGTCGTAGATTGTCTGCCGGCGGTACTGATTGGTGTTGTCGGTTCGTAGATAGTGTGCCGGTCTTGAAACGCTCATACGGTTGTGTACCGCCTTGTCAGTTTGTTCATTGTCATTGGCGGTTCATTTGCTGTGCATGTTAGTAACCTCTATCGGCGGTTGATATACGAAGAACCAATTGTGATATATAGGTGTGTATTATAAAGGAGAGGGTTGCGCCATCGTAGCTGTGGCTGAAGTAGCGCTTTGGACGTGTCATTGTCGTAGCTGTTGTTGTAGCTGTTGCTGTTTATTGTACGCCTTTTGGCTGCGCAAACGAATCGTGTCTTTCGTGGTTTTTTTTTTAGTCTTCTTTATACTTTACGTATTGTCACTCTTATCATTCGTTGTGAAGGCCTGAAATTTTCGGTAAGTACTTTTACATTTTTAATTTTTTGTATGTAGGTTTTTTTTGTTTTTTTTTTTTATGCGTAATGTATGTTTGTTGTTATACTTTTTAAATAAATGTTATTGTAATATATTTGTTTAACATTTTTCTTTTTTCTGTTTTCCAGGTGTAAGTGTTTTTTTGTCGTCTTTTGGGTGTTCTATTCTAGGTAAGCTTATAATGGCACGTATTCCTCTTTTTCGATTACATGTTACTGGAGATGGGAATTGTTTGTTTCGTGCTCTATCTTTGTTATTGTTTGGGTGTGAGTCTAAGTATTTTAATGTTAAATTAGCAATTATTAATTATTTATTTTGTCATTGGGGTGAGCATGCTGTTTACATCAGTTCTGGGCATGGAATTTCATTTAAAGACTTTAATCATTATCAAATGTTTATTTATGTTGATAAAGTTTGGGGAAGTTGTGGTGAAGTACGCATTGCTGCAATAGTGTTTGATACTGTTTTTCATATTTGGAATGCTAATTTTTGTAGCCTAGTGAAAGATGGGCTGGTGATGGTTTGTCTTTATATTTCACTGGTGTTCATTATGATGTTTTAATGGATGATGTGCCATGTAACTTTAATAGACAAGTTAATAAACTATGTTTATCTGAATGTGAAAAAGCTATGGACAGAGATATTATGCATATGTTGTCTAGTAAAGAATGTATTGAAAATGTTCAAATTATTTCTGACAGTGATGTTACTTTGGAGAATGTTTGTAAAGACAATTATAATTGTGATAATGTTGTACTATGTAATAGTGATAGTGCGGAGTCACTTGGAACTATAAGTGTAGATAAAAAAAGGAAAAAACCTATAGAACAAATAAATAACATGTGTGTTAATTTTCGAGGTGTTAAAAAAAGTAGGATTACAAGTAGGAATAATGTAAATGGAGATAAGATTGTAGATATTGGTAAGTCTTTTGTTGGTGTTTCGGTTTTAAATAACATTGAGTTTGTGGTGAAATAACGAATTGGGAAAAAATATCATATACCGTTAGGTACCTATTGTGATGACATTCAAGCTGCTTTGGCGTATGATTATGGTTTATTTGTTTTGGGTTTACATAAGTATCGAAAAATGAATAATGTTATTTTATGTTCTGAATCTGATTTTGATTGTTTTTCTGGGAAGGAGTTAGTTCTTCATTCTTTATTTTCATTTGGTCTTGTTAGGCTAAAAAATATGTATGGTTTTGTGGGTGATAATTTAGGTGTTTTAAAAGTTAAAAATCATTTTGTTGGTTTATTTGCTAAAATAGTGAAAAATCGAGTTACTGTTTTTGACTTAGGTGTTTTTGATAATGTTAAAGATGCCTGTCTTGCTCGTGATTACTTTGTCATGGAGATTGGTGGTTCTCGTATATATTTGTTAAACAATAGTGTGTCATTATTGGATGATTATAGGGAGGATTCTCATTCTTTTAACATTAAGAAGAAAACTATAGAGTACATCTCAAAATTTGGGTTAATTGATGACCGAGTTTATTCGGATGAGTTTAGTAAAATTAAATTATTATTTCGTAAAAAAATTGAAGAAGGTCCTTTCTTTGGATGTTGTTGTTGTAGTCAATTATTTTTTCGTGATTATGTTTCAAAGTTTTTACCTAAAGACTTTGATTCTCTTTCAAATGTGTCGAAAGGTCATATTGACTATGGTAAATTGAGGGCTAATGATAATTTTATTTGTGATTTGTGTAAGAAATCATTAAAAAGTATTAAAGTTCCATTATTTTATGTAGCTAATGGGATGAAATTTCCATGTCGAAACGATTGTCTAAAAAAAATTTAAGTAATTTGGAGGAACGATTAATCGCTCCTCGTATTCCTTTTATGGTAATTAAACATTTAAAGATTTGTTATGGTCAATTTGGAGTTGTTGGTGGGATTGTTAATGTTCCAATGCAAATTTCAGAGACTTTGGTTAGTCTTCCTAGGATTCGTAATTCACTACAGACAATTATGTTACGTTTTAAGAGACGAATGTCTGCTCGTAGTTCTATGTGGAGTGAAACCATTTTTCCGCAGAAAGTTTTTATTGCGCTTGAGTATTTGTGTAAAAATGGGTATTTATATAAAAAATATGGTATAACAATGAGTGAGGATAACATGAATTTTGTACGCAATTGTCGTAATGAGTGTGATGTAGTAGATGATCAAATCAATTATGAAAATAATGATGACTCATATGAAGGTATTATAATGGATAATGAAGAGGATAAAGGAAATGTTTTAGATGATGTAGATGTTAATTATGATATAAACAATATGCCAACTGTAGGCGTTACAGATACTTTAGTTGAATGGGATGAGGATTTTTTTTCTCCAAATACTATAATAGAAGTTGCACCTGGGGAGGGTCAAACACCAAAAAGTATTTTTCAAGATACGTATGCAGAAGAGTTGAGTTATCCGTCTATTTTTTGTGGAGAAGCTAGATTGCCATTGAATGATAGACTACAAAAAAATACTACATATAGAGATGTATGCAAGTGGGAACTACGTAATGTTGATGGCCGTGTAGCTTGTCACATTTCAAATATTTTCTTTAAACTTCGTAGGTATCAACTTGGTCAAATTCGTAATGTTACACACATAAAATTGAGGAAAAGTTATATTAAACATTTAAATGAAAATGTCATCAATGTTGGTCATCTGCTTAATGAAGAGAAAAGATTAGAATTTTTTCAAAATGATTTTTTATATCAAGAATTTAATAAAATTAGGAAATCACCTTAATATTGGATAGCAACTAAACGTGATATTTTTTCAATGTTTAGACAACTTGGTCGACCTACGTTTTTTATGTCATTTCCTATGGCAGATACAAAATGGTCTGAATTACATCAAATTTTGTCAAAAACAATTGATAATAAAATAATCACTTTGCAAGAGGCTAAAAATTTAAGTTTTGATGAAATATGTCGGTTAGTTCGATTAGATCCTGTTACTTGTTCTCGATATTATCGGCATAGAATTCAATTATTTTTTAATTTGGTTCTTAAAAGATGTTCCGAAGTTATAGGGGGTCTAACTGATTGGTTTACTGTTGATGAGTTCCAAAATCGAGGTTCTCCTCATACACATTTAATTTGTTATGTTAATACTTTTCAAAATTTATTTTACAGTTTAGGCGTATTAGATAAAGCTAAAATTATTGCTTTTATTGATTTATATATTACTTGTTCGAAAGATGGGGTAAATGAGTCTTTAATAGGCGTCCAAATCAATAAACATCGAAAAAATTATTTCATGAGAAAAAACAAATCAAATTTCTCTTGTCGTTTTGGTTATCCTTTTCCTCCAATGTCTAGAACAGTAACTCCCATACAAGAACGATACTATTGATGTAAGAAAAGGGAAAGAAATATGGAAGAAAATCCATGATTGGTTACAGACTTTTGGTGTTACTTTTGACAGTCAAATGTATTTTGTTGATATGTTAAATAAATTTATGGTAAATGAGAAAGAGTATTTGGATGTTTTTCATTGTACTATACATAAAACTATTATTTTTATTAAACGTAATTCTAATGAATGCAAAATAAATGCATATAATATTAAAGTTTTATCATTATGGCAAACTAATACGGATATACAGTTTTGTTTAGACCATTTTGTTAGCTATATGACGAAAGGTCAACGAGGGATGAGTAACATTATAGAAAAAGCTTGTAATAAAGCTCGAAATGGGAATGAAAATATAATAGATCAATTTAAACTAATTGGCAATAGTTTTATTTCTACACATGAAGTGTCGGCTCAAGAGGCGTAATATATTTTGTTAGGTTTACCTTTAAGAAATAGTTCACGAGGTACTGTTTACATAAATACAAATAAACCTGAAGATAGGGTGTGTTTAATGAGATTGTTTTATGAATTACAAAAAATTGATAAAGATGATACTAATGTTGTTAAACCAAATGCGTTATTAGAACGTTATGCGTTACGTCCAATTTGTTTAGAAGATGTTTGTTTGGTTCATTTTGCTGCTTTGTATGATAAAATTTCTTCGACTAATGTGGTAAAAAAATATGATGTTGAAGATTTTTTACTGATGAAGTTGTTGAGGATAAAATTGTAGATTATAATAATGATAATTTCTATGGTCCTGATTCTATCTAAAGGGAAAAAATATTATAAATTAAAAAAAAAACCATATATAGTGCGATATTATAAACGTTACAACAAAGATTCTGAAGATGATTTTAAACGATGTGAACTTATGTTGTATATTCCATGGCGTGATGAAAACAGTATGCTTAATCAAAAATTTGTTGAAGATCTGCATGAGCTGTATTTAAATGATATAGAAACCATTAAGTCTGAATTTGAGGCTGAAAAAGTTGATTGGAGTCATTTAGAAAAAGACGTTTTAAGTGATATGAAAATTGACGACAAAGAAGTGGAAGTATTGAATGATAATCAAGTGGATGAAGAAAATTTGCGTGATGAATTTGATATCGGTTTGCACCTTGGAATGAGTCCTTCTGTTTCTATTCCTCGGTTTGTTACTAATAATGAAATGCGTTCTGATGATGAATTCAAAAAAATGGCTCGCTCTTTGAATACTAAGCAAAGGCAATTTTTTTATCATATTATAAGAAATGTTCGAACTTCTTGTGAACCATTACGTGTGTTTTTAACTGGTGGAGCTGGTGTTGGTAAATCATTATTGTTGAACACACTGTATGAGGCTATTGTAAGAATTTTTATAAAAAAAAATAATGAAGATTTTGATAAGCCCTCAGTATTACGATTAGCCCCTACAGGAACTGCTGCTTTTCAAATTAATGGTAATACTTGTCACAGTGGTTTACATATTCCGCCTCGAGAATCTATGTCTACTTTAAGTCTAACGTTTGATAAATTAAACACCTTCATTTCTAAATTAGGGAGTGTTAAAGTTGTTATGATTGATGAAGTGTCTATGGTTGGTTGTAAGATGTTTCATTCAATTGATTTTCGTTTGAGGGAACTAACGGGTAAAAATAGTGTTCCTTTTGGGGGGTTGCACGTTATTACTTGTGGTGATCTTTTTCAATTAAGACCTGTTGGTGATGGTTTTATTTTTGAGGATCCTCGTGTTCTTTACTCAGGGTTAAAAATGAATTTATGGAAATCAAATTTTGAATTGTTTGAATTAACTGAAATAATGAGACAAAAAGATGAGAATTTTTTTGCGGAATTACTAAATCGACTAAGGGAAGGTAATCATACTATAGATGATATAAAAGAACTAAAAAAACATGAAATATCAAAAAAAAAAAAAAACCTTCAATAGAGATGCCCCATTTATTTCGATTAAATTTTTTAGTTGATAAACATAATGAATGTGTTTATGATTCAATTAAATCTGATGGATATATAATCGATGCTATAGATAAATATAAAAAAAGAGATGGAACTGAGGCTTTAACTGTTTTGTCCGAAGCATTTTACATAAATAAAAAAAAAAATGAAGGAACAATTAAAAAAAAAAATTGAGACTGAAAATAGGAATGAAAGTAGAAGTTTGTTTGAACATTGATGTTAATGATGGGCTTACAAACGGTGCAGATGGAGAACTTTGTCATTTTACAAGTATAGATAATGATGTAAAAATGGTTTGGGTTAAATTTGAAAACGATCGGATTGGTTATAAAACACGTAATTTGGTAAAAAATCCTAATTTCAAAGAATTTATTTCTAAAGGATGGACCCCTATTTCTCGAGTTAGTAAATCTTTTAATGTTTCAGAAAAAATTATCGAAATTGAAAGAAAACAATTTCCTTTAAGCCCTAGTACTGCTATAACAGTTCATAGATCCCAAGGACGAACATTATCTGAAAGTGTTGTTAATTTGGATGGACACAAGGATCATGGTGTTCATTATGTGGGATTAAGTCGTTTTCCTAGTTTGATTAATTTGTTTATTGATAATTTAAATGAAAATCATATAAATGTGTCCAATGATGTAAAAGATGAAATGTTAAGGTTACGTTCAAGTAAACAACTAGTTTTAGACCCATTACCTTTACCAAAGAAAAATAACACTAATTTTCAAATTATGTATCAAAATGTAAGATCTTTAATCAAAAATGTACAAGAAATTAAATCTTCTGTAAATTTTTTAGAATGTGATTTATTGGTATTTGTTGAAACTTGGTTGATGAATGATGTTGAGGCTCCTTGTTTTGATGATTTAGGTTATAAATTTCACACTAATAATGCTCCTTCTACAATCTTACAATTGAGATCTCATCAAGGAATTATCATTTATTTTAAGAAAACAATTGAAATTATAGATGAGTTTTCTTCTAATTATTTGCAATGGGTTTTTTTTAAATGTTCTGTAGGGGATAAAGATCAATCATTATATGTGTTTGTTGTATATCGCTCCCCAAATTCTTTCAAATTACCTAATTTATTGCAAAATATGCTTAGACTTTTAAACCAATTCCTTAAAGAAAACATTGTAATTATTGGGGATTTTAACTTTGATATAACAAATGAAATTTTTAAAAAATCAAAGTCTAATTTTTCAACAAGTTTAAATAGTTATGGATTTGAACAACTTATTACTGAATATACAACTATATACAACACTTTATTATAATTATTATTAGTATACAGTACAACTATACCAGTAGTTGTAACAGTAATTTCATATATTATAATTCAACTATTATTATATACATTGTTTATAATATAACATCTACTTCAAATATATTAAACACATAATATCGTGCATTATTTTATATATTATAATATATTACTTATGTTAAATATGTATTATAACGTTTTATAACGTTTTATACTATATCAGTTACATGTGATAGAAATATTATTCGATATGCTATATACATTGTAATTGTCGTTATATATACGATATTATGTATTTTTTGTTATTCAAGTGTAAGTGTTTTTTTCTTCGGCTATTGGGAGTTCTATTTTAGGTAAGCTCATTATGACACGGAAACCTCTTTTTCGATTACATGTTACAAGGTTTGGGAATTGTTTGTTTCGTTCTCTTTCCTTATTATTGTTTGGTTGTGAGTCTAAATATTCTTATGTAAAAAAGGTAATTATTAGTTATTTACTTTTCTAGAGCATTGTCTGCTCCTACTGAAAGATGGGTTGATGATGATGACGATGATGATGATGATGTAATGATGATGATAATGAGGATGTAATGATGATGATGATGTAATGATGATGATGATGTAATGATGATGATGATGTAATCATACGATGATGATGTTGACAACGATGATGATGACGATGATGATGATGATGATGATGATGATGATGTAATGATGATGATGATGATGTAATCACCGCGATGATACAGTAATCATACGATATTATTGATTATCATACCGAAAATGATGGACCATTACGATGATGTCTCATTTTTTTTTACCATTTTAATTTATATTTAATACCCATTTAACTTAATTTTAATCGCATTATTCATGATTTAATTTTACTTACTTAATTTCTATTGTAATTTTAATGACAAATTTATTTACTATTTACAATAATTTAATGCTTACTACTTATGCACCCATAATAATGCAAACCATTTACTTATTTACTATACCAACCGGCCACCCATACTAGACCACCTACTTATATTTAATACTATAATACCTCCAACCCTTAATTTACTTTACAAATGATCGATCACCATACCCATGACCGTCATAATATAATGCAAATATTTACTCATATGTAATAACTGCATTTACTTACAAAAAATGTTAACTAATAATCACTTAATTCCCGACCCACCACTTTAATTTTATTTACTTTAATCTACTTAAACTTAATAACTGCCATTTACGCATGTCCATAATCGCAACGATACCCATGTAACTTTACATACTTAATGCAAAATAAATAATTTGAAAATATGATGATGATGATGATGATGATGATGATGATCATGATCATGATGGTGATCATGATGAAGATGATGATGATAATGATGATGAAGATGATGTAGAAGGTGAAAGTATAGATATCTTTAAGCAATTGTTACAATTGTATTGCTACATATATCATAAATATATTCATAAAAAAGAAAACATTTAAGTTTGTTGTGTTGTTTTTCTATCTTTATAGTTCTCAAATTCGATTCCCGACAGACAATTTCACGATATCACGAGTAATTAGATCAGGGGTGAAAAGGGGATTTGACGGTCTCTCACCAGACGTTATAAGGTATGTTTTTCATTTACCCAAAGTTAATTATATTTAATATTATATTTCTTTGATATATATTATAAAACTATTAATAGAAAACGAATACAATTAAATGATCGATTTAGACAACTTATTTTAAATTTCATGAAATTTTAAAATTTTATATTAAAATCATTTTAATTAATATTTATTTGATGCACTATGTATTCTTGTTAAATGATACGTAGAAAATTTGAGCTAATAATAAAATTAAGTCTTATATCATTAGATTTTTGATTAAATATGTTTATATATAACATAGTTTTTTTTTTCTTCATGTAACTTAGTATGGTTTCAATTTTTCAGATTCCAAGAAATTGAACAAGGATGTCCACCTGGAACACTAAGCGAAGGTTTGATTTTGTTAAATTTGTCACATGCTCATCTTTATAGTCAGGGGTATCGTTGTATGACACCAAAAGAAGATCACGGTTACCCTTTTTGTTATTCCCCAGTCACAGTTGGTGACAAATTCGGAAAAAAAACTTTCCATTGTACCCACTGCAATTTCACCATAGCCGAAGAAACAATTACATTTATGGTGAAAATGACTGACAAAGGTAAATTTCAAACTTGTTATCAAAACTTATGAAAAAAAAACCTTGCTCCATATTCAGAAAGCATAATAAGACTAATACTCATTCAATCTTGTTAAATTATTGTTTTGATAAAGGTAAAGAAGTTCGTTATGGAAAAATCTTTTCCCCAACAATACTAGCTCGAAATGGAGTCACGTGCAACCAATGGACAACGAAGTTAAACAAAATCAGCAAAAGACTCCATTCTAGAATCGTATGAAGGAACATTCATTGTTAAGGTACGATCAATTTTTAATTCTGTTGTTTATTTGTATGTAAAAATAATAAGAATTTGCTGAAAAAAATGACATTTTTTTTTTTCGTAGGTCTTCCTTCGAAATTTTCAAAACAAATTCCATTACAAATTGGAAAGTTTTGAAAAAAATGCAACAATAATTCCTAAACGAATAAAGGTAAGAATCTCTTATTATCAAAATTAACAAATAATTTATTTTTTTAAACCAATCACACTTTAAAAAAACAAAATATATAAACTTGTGTTTCATTTTTTTTTTTTAAATAAGTGAAACTTTGTCTTGTAAAATTGATATTATTACAACTATTACATATACAGACGCTTAGCTAGAGTTTACACACAAATTTTTAACTTTGGTGTTTCCTTGTACAGGTGGAAAGCAACGAGTCATCTTAATGTGACAAACATCAAAGAACAAAGGACCCCATCTTCAACAAGTATCGATAATAGAAGAGTGATTTTATTTTCTATAACTCAGGCAACAAATTTTTTTTCTGTGTTTTTTATATATATAGTTTTTTATAAATTATATTTTTCAAAGATGTTAGTGTGTAGGGATTTTAGAAGCTAGAATAACATTTTATCTTTACTTCATTAAAGGTTTGGAGGTTTAGATTTACACCCAATTCAGGGTTTTATATTTTTTTTTTAGTCCTTTAAATATTATAGGCTACGTTTATCAAAGTAGGTGTCACTTTTGATACTTGTTTGTTTCAATTATTATCATAAAAAAAAAAAACAATCAAAGTATCACTAACCAAAGTATTCAAAGTATGACCACAACAAAGAATTCAAAGACAAACAAAGTACTCAAAGTATGACCACAACAAAGATTCAAAGTATTCTATTATATTGTATACCAATGTTTGTAATGTTTGTCAGCCTCTGAGCTGATATTGACGTTCAACAACTTTCTAAGTCTTTAGACTAAGAAAGTTGATCAAAAAAACAAAAAAAAAAAAAATCCAAGAATCAATGTAATTTAATATTCAAATATTATGTTTGTATTGTTTGTCAGCTTCGAGCTAATAATGATGTTCAGGTTCTCTAAGTCTAATGACTAAAATGGTTGATATAAAAACAAAGACTAAAACAAAGTATTAAAGTAACCAAAAAAATAAAAAAAATGAAGTGATTGTAATGTTAGTCAGCCTTTGAGTTGATAATGATGTTTATGCAAGAATCTTGGTCTACGACTAGGTTGCTTGATCGAAAAAACAAAAAGTACTTAAAGTAATAAACAAAAAAAGAACAATAAGTAGTGTTAGTCAGCCATCGAGCTGATATTGATGTTGTTCCAACCATCTAGGTCATTGGACTAAGATGGTTTGATCCTAGTTAAGTCTGATGCTTTTTCTTTCTTAGTTATGTCATCAAGGTTGTATTGTGTTTATTTATTCTGTTTGTGTTTTTTTTTTGTTTTCTTCTTTTGTACTATTATGTATAAATATAAAAATATAAAAAATATAAACGCAACACCTTAATATAATAATCAAAAACCAATTCTTTTCTACTTAAACAAATAATGGTTCCACAATGTTAACGGTTTAGTGCGAATACTAAATTTAACATTAAAATATTTAATACTACACTATATATTCAATCCATTCATTCATATTGTTCATAAGAAAAAGACGCACGCTTAGATCAATAGGAAACTTTTACGCTTACTTAAACGCCTTACAGGATCAATATGCGAGTTAATCAATCCACTTAGTTTCTTCATCTCCTTTTGCATACACAACGCGTCCTACTATTTAGCTCGTCAGGTCAACTTATTTTTGCGTTACATACAGTATTATTATATGCATTGGACTCAAAAAATAGAAACAATGATTTATTATTGAGTAGTCTACTATTATTTTGCATTGGGTTCAAAAATTAAAAACAATGATTAGTTTTTGCTATTGGAACAAAATTTAACAAACGCCAAAAAAAATTCGCCAAAAAAACCTTAGACTCTAATAACGATTCGTTTAGTAATAGGTGTCTTGTGACGCAACCATGCAAGTGATGTCAAGATGATATCGTATTCGTGCAAAGTAAGACCAATAAGTTAGGATTTGTTTTTTTCATTTTGAACGACCAGTTTAGATATTATAAGCACCAAGTAGGATAACTTATTGTTCATCATGCGGAAGATAACGCAACTCGTCCAGCAGTCGTGTCCGTTAGTCTTGCCGATTTTTTACGTGCAAAAAACCTATTAGTAAACCATGTAAAGAGAGGAAAGTAAGATTTCCGAGTGTAAATGACTGACCTCTAGACATCTTGTATCCAATTGGTTAAATAACAGAACTGCAATTTTGATTGGAAATAAACGACGTAGACTGACGTAGTTCAAATGACGAACTTCGAAACTGCACGCGTGATCTATCTGGATCATTTCTGTACTAACATGTAGGCATAATTGACGCGAAGTAAAATAACGACTACGTCATTATTTCAGCGGTACTATCATGTCGGCAGGAAGACCGGGGTGAAAATGAACGACCACGTCATTATTTCACCGGTACACCGCGAATCGTAATTAGAGTAATGGAAAAATTAGAGTAAAAAAACAAAAAAAACAATTAGAGTAATGAACTCTAATTTATGTGATAAAACTCTTTCACAATCGAAGTTTACTCTGATTTATTTAAGTACTGTATATTGGGTTATTTCGGCAATAAATATCCGCGCTGAAATTATAAACATTAAGTTAAGTGGACATACAAAATCTGTCATTCCGTATAGTTTTGACGTCATTATGACGCTAGTATTATTTGTCGCGCTGATTGTCAGTTAATGTTCACACAGACGACGATGCTGTCGACGGACAAGATTTATGCGAACGGCTTTTTTTCAATGTGATTGATTTTTCGTTTAGTCTGATTTCACGTGGGGGAGCGATTGTATTAAATCATTATTTGTACCTTTTTACTTAAAAAGTACAATTTTGCACAGTCGAACGTCGTCCGTACTCCATACTATTTAAAACGAACCTATATTACAATTCTGTTACGCTAATTAAACTTAACCTAAATTAAATAATGAAAAAATTAGAAGCGTTTACTCTATTTGATGTCATAGAGTCGAAATTTCGAGCGACCGAATTAGAGTAATTTACTCTAATTACGATTCGCGGTGTACTATCATGTCGGCAGGTTGACCGCGGTGTACTACACCGCCAATCGCTATTAGCGTAGACGTTTCTTTAGCGTATATGAATAATTAGCGTGGTTTACGCTAATTGGGAATTTGGAAATTTTTGAAGAAATCGATTACTCGAATTAGGAATTAGTTTTTTTTTTTAAATATTGTGGATAATTCTATTTGAGAATAAAAAGAAAAAAAAGCGGGACGGGATTAGCGTACACAACGCTAATAGCGATTGGCGGTGTACTGTATCAAGTCGGCAGGATGACCGCAGTGTAAACGACACTACGTCATTATTTCAGCGGTACTATTACGTCAGCAGAATACAACCTCGCGAAATACAACAAATAACATTGTTCCACGTGTCTACTTTCATTACAACAAAATTATACAATCATTCAACGGCTCACGATCTTACACAAAAAAAATACGACGGTCAACAATCGCTGTCACCAAAGACGACAAACAAAACTCAAAACATTCAACGGCTCAAGATCTCAAACAAAAATATCAACGATCAATTCTCGTTGACACCAGAGACGAAGGCGAATACAATGTTTTCCCCTTTTAGAAAAAGGGCAAAGCAAAAAAGGGTTATAATCCTTGAACTTATGCTAATGGTCTCCCAAAAATAGTACATTATTGAACTACAACAGTGGCAGTAAAGTCTACAATTTTTTTGGGTAATTTCATATAAGACAAATTTCCCTAAAATTTAGGGGTATTTCATATCGACCCACCCTAATAAAAGTCATTTATTTTGACTACGCGCACGCGAAATTTGGCGACAAATAGTAATGGTCGGAAAACGAGATAAAGAGGCCATGGTCGAAGTTTCCAAAAGCATGGCAAAATGAAAACTCGTTTCGAAAACAACGTGGATCATTAGGGACAAAGCTTTACGCCTAATATGCAAGATTCACGTTATAAATGGATGACAAATGAGATGAGGAAACAAATAATCTATTACCATTCAGACCGCAAAAAAACAAAAAGAGGGGCGCCAAACAAGTAGACCGCTCGGCTGTCAACCTTTTTGGAGCGTAGCGTTGGACAAAATATGCGATTTGGAGCGTAGCGACGGACAAAACATACAGTCAAGTGCGTCAAAACTTGACAACTGTGGTAAATCATCTTCTTTTCCGAAAAACCTTTTTAGAATGCATAAATGCGACTTTGAAAAAACAATAAGTCGTATCCCAAATAAATGATCCGTACTGTAACAATATTTTAAAAAATGCTTATATGTAAACGAATAGCCAATCAAAATCATCTAAATTATAACGTACAAAAATGTAAACTTCAAACTTTTTTGGAACTTTGACGAAACGTGCTCCCCCCTTCTTACCGATGTTATGGTACGGACAGATTTGAGTCGTCGCCGATTTATCGTACGACAACGTGAATCACATTGCGACGTTTTTGTTGACGTCAGATGACGTAAAAGGCGATTCACGTCCAAACAAAAAAAAATGACATTCACTTCCTCATCTCATTCGTCATCCATTTTTAGTGTGAATCGTGCAATATGTAATGTTTTCAAATCTTGTATGATGAAAGGAATAGGTTAAAAAATACACGCAATTTTAAGTCACCTACGATTTTTTTTTTCTTTTTAGCGTTCATAAATGCCCAACCAAAATTACTGGGAACGCAGCCGCAGATGTATAATTTATAGTGTTGTGTATCGGTAACGATTTGCCGATAACCGATATAGGTTTTTTTTCGGGTAGCCGATAATCGATACATTGGTACGATATACCATTATCGGTGTTATCGCTTATAAATACCCGATATTTATCGGTTCTATTGGCGATATCACCGATATCGATAACTATCGACGATATATGTACGGACCGTTCATATAAATGTACGGCTAATACAATCAACTGTACGTGTTTTTTCCCCGGACGCAACGAAAACCCCCTTCCCCTCAATTGCGGTAAAAAATCGTAATATTCCCTTCATTATTTCTAATTTAAGGGGGTTGTACTTGGGTACCCCTTCCATAATGTCATTTTGACTGTTATTTTTTTATAAACGGCCGTTAATGGCAACAATCTAACAGATTTATTCTCTATTCGTCTAGTTTTCCAAAAAAGGTTTTTTTCAAATTTACATTGTATTAATTATTTTCGTTTCGGTGCTATAATTTTACAGCTATAAACAATTATTTTTAATTTGTCAACATTTATGTGTCGCGCTATCCGTTACAAATTTCAGTTAAACATCGTACAAGACAAATTCTTACACGTGGCATACCACGCAATATAAAGTCAATAATATAATACATTATATACATACTATATTTTTTTAAGTTATCGCAAATTTGGAATTTGTAAGTCTCGGACCAATATATCGGTACCTCTGACCGTTCGATAATCGATAACTATCGGTAGCAGTGTTATCGCGATATTTTTTTTACCGATACACAACACTAATAACTAAATAGTTTTCCATCATTACTGCCAGCAACTTCGGCATCGTAGTGTACAAAATTCGCCATACCGTTGGTGCGATGGAAAAATCTATCAAGGAACAAAAGGGTTGAAAAAGAGGAAATATGCGTTTAATGTTAAAAAATAGACGCCGCAAAATGTAACTGACAAAAAAATACTAATTTTGTAATTCATATAATTACTTAATTGGGGTATGGTTACATCAGGTGGTCAATGTAATAGTACGGACAACAAAATTTATGTATTACAAAGGCCAGAGTTACATCGCAGAAAGTTTGTAAACAAGTGTTTACATGCGTGTTTTTATTTGAGTGGTTCCTTATAAGTTGACGATATAATTTATAAAATTGTTAAAAAATGGAAAACCGACCATTTTCGTATGGAAATCCGTACTTGCGTATTATGTACGTGTAATTTGCAAGTGTACCGCGTCAATGTACATGAAATATCTCCTTCACTCTGCTGACTTTCAAGGAAAAACCGTATTTCTTTTCGGCAAAGTTTTTATGGTCACTTTGTCCGAAGGCACGTGAATTTGGTGACATGTGAAAATTTTATATTATTTTTTATGCTTCGATATATTGGCTATACGATATGTCGGCGATATATTGCGATATTTTGATTTTCGATATATATCGAAGTGATATATCAATTATCGGGTACTTAAAATTCAATATATATCAAATATCGACAAATGGTCCTCGATACCCAACACTACTGTCCACTCTTGTAAAATACAATGTCTTAACAATACATTACAGTATTGTCCACCCTTGTAAAGTACAACAATGTCTGCAATTTCCATAGTTAAAAAGTAGACGTTTTTAAAGTAGGCCTTTGGTAGGCGCCTTTATCGTAAGTTGTGTTATGGGCTTTTCATATGATCTTCTCAGATCGCTACTTTGATCAGCGACCGTTCGATCTTTCGAATCTGACGGTGTATATAATTTTTTTTGGTCCGAATGTTTTAATTAGTCCAATTTTTGGTCCGAATGTTTTAATTGGTCCTAATAGGTTCGAATACAATATGGGTTTTAAGGTCATATTGTATGTTTTGCATATAATAGGTCATATTGTATGGGCCTACTTTCACCTACTTTCACCTACTTTTGAACTATGAAATTTTTTGATGTTACTGTACTATGATCACCCGAAACGCGGATTGTACGTGCGTTATTTGGGCGTTCGTAAATTTATTGTAGTATTAAAAAGTACAGATGACACCGTACCGTTAGGTGAAAAAAAAATCTTAATGATACTTGTGATTACACTACACCGAGAATCGTAATTAGAGTAAATTACTCTAATTCGGTCGCTCAAAAATTTGACTCTATCACATGAAATATATTAAATTATTATAATTTGTTCATTATTCTATTTAAGGTAAAGTTTAATTAGCGTTTTTACTTCTAATATAGGTTTGTTTTACATAGTGTGGATTACGGACGACCTCTGACCGTGCAAAATTGTGCTTTATTAAGTAAAACAGTACAAATAATGATTTAATACATACCGTTATCATGTAACTGCGTTTTAACAAACCGCGTATTGGAAACGTCATAGTGACGATAAACTGTACGTTTTGCCAATTATTGTACGAATACCTTATTTACAGTAGAGGATAATAGCGTGCCAAATTAGAGTACTTATATAAATTAGAGTAAACCTCATAGTTGAAAGAGCTCTATCACATAAATTAGAGTTCAATACTCTAATTTGTTTTTTAAGTTTTTGTACTCTAATTTTTTCATTACTCTAATTACGATTCGCGGTGTACTAGTTTTACTCGAGATATTGCCGTTAGAGCTAATTATTCTACTGCTTCTTTGGAGGACAATACAGTGGTCACGCCGGTAGAGTCAGCTAAATACATTTAATGGCGGTGGTTAAAGTTTCCAAGCGTCTACCTTTAAGTCACGAAACGAAAATCACGTCGTATGTGGCGTATCATGCAATATATATTTTTCGCTAAAATAACATATGAATATTAAATTTAAAAAATACTATATATCGCGATACATACCGCGATGGTTTATGTTGGTCTCGGTACGATATATCGAGGATTCTGCTCGATTGGTATTCGATATATCGAATATCAAAATTATCGCGATATGAGTTTACCCTATACCTTAGACTAGTAGACAATACACCGTGAATCGTTATTAGCCTTATGTACGCTATATCGGCACCCCAAAATTTGACATTGATACCTTAAATATAATAATTTACACTATTTAAGGAAGGGGACCATAATCAGCCACGTCTACTGGCACTAAATTAGAATGAATGACGCTAAATTTTGTCTTTACACTAAAAATTTCTACACGCTAATAACGATTCACGGTGCACTGTAATGTACTGTACACCGCGAATCGTAATTAGAGTAATGAAAAAATTATAGTACAAAAACTAAAATAAATAAATAGAGTAATTAATGCTAATTTATGTGATAGAGCTTTTTCAACTATGAAGTTTACTCTAATTTATTTAAGTACTCTAATTTGGCACGCTAATATCCTCTACTGTAAATAAGGTATTTGTACAAGAAACGTACAGTTTATTGTCACTACGACGTTTGCACTACGCGGTTTGTTAAAACGCAGTTACATGATAACGGCCTGTATTAAATCATTATTTGTACTTTTTTACTTAATAAAGTACAATTTTGCACGGTCTGACACCGTCCGTACTCCACACTTTTGAAAACGAACCCATATTAGAATTAAAAACGCTAATTAACTTTACCTTAAATAGAATAATGAAAAAATTAGAGTCGTTTACTCTATTTCATGTGATAGAGTCGAAATTTCGAGGGACCGAATTAGAGTAATTTACTCTAATTACGATTCGCGGTGTACAGTACCTCAAGTATATTCGTGACCAATGTAACGGTTTCCGGCACAAATAATCTCTCACTTTCGACGCCAACAGGACCGTGAAACTCATTTCGACACATATACACCTCGAATCGTTATTAGCGTATAGAAATTATTAGGGTAAATAAAAAATTAGCGTCATTCATTCTAATTTAGTTCTAGGAGACGTGGCAGATTATGGTCCACGTTCGTAAATAGTGTAATTTATTTTATTTAAGGTATCGATGTCAAAATTTTGGGGTGCCGATATAGAGTACATAAGGCTAATAACGATTCACGGTGTAGTGGCCGTCGCGGCAGTCTCTCCTACAGACAGCGCCGGTAGAAACGTCAGAAAAGGTGGACTGGTCGTCAGCTTCCTAACTTATGGGAGAAGTTAAAGGGGAACTTTTCATCGGAAATCTTTGAACATGTTACGCTGTCGTATTTACTAACTTTTAGGAAAGCGTAACAAAAAACGCTTAACTTTTGTGGCGGGAGCTCTGAACGTTTAGAGTCCCGACACCGTAACATGTTGAATTATTTTCCGATGAAAATTTTTCCCCTAAGCAATCTGCGATTTCATTGGACTTAGAAATTGTAGGGTTTCATTAAATGGCTATTTTCCAGGCCTGAGTGTTTTTGATCAAAAGTGGCAGAAGTAACGGAACGGCTTTTTTACCCGTCAAAAACGGCTGTAACGCGCGATAATGTTGACGATTGCGTTCGCACGCGATTTCCGACAAGTGGACCAGCCTAATTCGCCGGGAAACTGTGAGTGGCGGTATATTTATCGTCGGAGTGTCAGATTTTTGAGGTGGTTCCACAGGTCCAGCGTTCGGGACGGTCGAATTGGTGACTCGCACGTGTCATCACCATATAGCCTCGGATTTTATTTTCGACTCGATTTACCAGCGCAAATTGTACTCTGGCTGTCTTATACCGTACACGTACGACTCGCAAAAGTACATAATAACAGTCAACTGAATAACCGCCAGTTGCAATTTGCCCCTCAACATTTGCGCAAATTTCTTCAATGTTTTAACTCTACAGTACCATTAGAACGTCCTGTTTCGGGGGGTGAAGATTCCGTATGGCTTAGGGTAACCTTCCATCAGGCGAAAAGTGGGGTTGTTTACTGGAGAAAGTACTTTCCGTACTAGGCCGTACTTTTTTTTTTTTTTTTCAAAAGATGTTTACTCAAAATTCGTTGAGATTCTCTCCTTGGGGAAACATACCACCGTCCGATTTTCAATTTTCGACGCAAACGCTTCTTGTTTCTAGTACGTAGCTAGTCTCCTCCGACTGTCCTCGGGAGGAGAGTTTGTGATTACTGGTCGCGTGTTTTGGTCCACTTGTAAAGTCAGAGTCGATCCACGACAGACGTGAAGCAATAAACTTACAGGTGGCAATTGGAGTGTATCGTGTGACATAAAAGCCAGCCTGTTCGACTACAAAAAAATCTTGGTTGTATAGCCAGCCTGTTCGACGACAAAAAAAACTTGGTTGTAGGACATCCTGTGACGTCTCCTCATAAATGTGCGATACAGCGATTCACGTACAAATGGTACATTCTTGGACATTTGTACAAACCTTAATTTTGCAACGGTTTTCGTGGCCGTTGATACCACAACAACTGTAAGAACGTTCAGATTGTACATTAGCGTGACGCTACTAGATATTTTAATCGGCGTCTGACCGTACACATATGCAGCTGCGATTTTGTCCTTTTGGATATGATGATTATTCCCGGGCGGCTCAACAGGTCCTACGTGGTACCATCGCAATCTATCACCTCATTCACTGGCACGACCTGATGGAAGGGTGTTACAAGTATTACTGCCAGTAAACGTGTTCGTACGATTACTGGGAACGCCTGAGGAAGGTTACCCTTATTTTTTCGCACAGTAAAGACTACAGTACTGTGCTGAATCTTGCGTTTTTAGGTGTGAAGGTCGCGTGTGAAGGGGTCCACGTCGCCTTTCACTCCTTTCACTCCAATTTCACTTTACGACGCCTCGCGCCGCGCGGAGCGTCGCAAGTATAAATACGTTTACAGTTTTTTCTCACTCGTGTTTTATTATAACAACCAACAACCCTATGACCCTAAAAATCCGCGGTACCCGGGCGGTATTTTGCCACACAAAACATCTTTTCTCCGTACACACTTCTCCGATTTTCAAATTTAGACCGCTAGTGAGAAGCTGAGAATCTTACCTTTAACTCGCAACCGTCAGATCTACAGCCCGACAAGTGTGTACGGAGAAAAGATGTTTTAATTGGCGAAAAAAACACAAACACTAATAGCGATTCACGGTGTACTGTATTGTATAGTTGGCCTCATTTTCCACATTTTAGAAACTAAAATTGAATCCACAGCAGGAGGACAAGCCATGGCGCCTTCAATTTTATAGTAGTTGCACATCGAAACCGTTTTTCTAGGTAATCTTTCTTGATTTTCCTGAATCTTTTCATAATTTTCCCTTTTTTCTGTCTTAGGGTAAGGAAAGTTCATTTTCTGTGCCTATCTCCTGGGTTGAGAAAATGGCCTATTTCCAGCTTGTGATTGCTTATGAGAAACAAAGAGGGAGCGGGGGGGAGAGAGTGTGGGGGGGAGGGGGGGGAGAGGGGCAGAGGGAAAGGCGGGCCGAGAGGGAGAGGCGGAGAGGGAGAGGGGCAGAGTGAGAGAGGGAGAGGGAGAGCGAGAGCGAGCGAGAGAGGGAGAGGGAGAGGGATAGCGAGAGCGAGCGAAAGAGGGAAAGGGAGAGTGAAAGAGAGAGGGAGAGGGAGAGAGTTTTTGTTCAATGATTGAACTGAGAGCCCTTACGCGTATGCAGGGAAGGGAAGAAACAATCATCATCTGCTGCCACGGCACAATCTAATGTTTGGAGATTTGACTTATAGGCAAGGTTTGTATTGCTTTCCTAGATCTTGTTGCTGTGATAAGTTTTTTTTTTTTTCGTGAACTGGAAATGAGTATTTACTTATGTTTTTATTTATGCCGGTTTAGTTGTACCCGTCTTGGAAAATGAAGGTTTCAAAAATTTGCGGAATCTTTTGCCTTATTGAGGTTCTGTTTAGATGAAGAAAGGAAAAAAGAGGGAGAAAAGGACGATTCGAGAATCTAGATTTGTATTATTATTTTTTCTTTTTTTTTTGTGAGGAAAGAGTTCTTCAATCTTGCCCTGCAGTCACATTTATGCCCAGTTTGACCTGGAATTTGTGTTTAACGTATACAGATAATATATGTATATATACTTTGTTAATACATTATATATATGTAGTATGTATTATGTTGGTGTATACTATGTTGGTGTGTACTATGTTGGTATTATGTATTTTATTATGTATGACATCGTCCATAGTAGGTGAAGATAATAGGTCAAAGCCTGTTATCTTCACCTACAGTATTAATATTGATAGTTATCTTTATTATAATGTTACAGCTATATGTAGTGTGGTGATATAGTTTGGTGCACCTTTTTTGCATCTGTCTGCGTCTGCATTAGAAAAAAGCACGGAATATAATAAGCATAATCAAAACATAACATAAGACAGACGTCTTTGCAGAGACCTGCTGAAGAAACGCTGAATAAAAGCCGGCAAAGCTGGAAACGTTTTGTTGTTTTTTGCGTATGATTTATAACCGTATTGGATTCTATAGAGGCTTGAAATTCTTAATATTTTTCACAGTTTTGTATTCGTTTTGATGTGAAACAACAATACTAAAATACCCAAAGTGTCGCAATGAACCTAGGGTAGGTGGAATCTTTGTCACAAACGACAAAGATAAAGGTCATATTACCTGCACTTTTAATTCTTTAAACGGTTCATAACCAGCCACAGAACTGAATCAGAATTTATCACACTATTGTGTACAACCCTACGCCAAAAGTTTCTTTACGGTAATAGCAATTCACAGGAGACTGTTCAAAACGTGCAAAAATCTCATGCATATCGGAAAAGACATTGCAAAAACGACAAAGAAAAAACGACAAAGCAAAAATGTCAAAGCAAAAACGATAATAAAAAAACAACAAATAAAATCCATGAAGCAAAAACCCTACAATATGTGTTTGCTCGGTGCAGCCATGGATCTGGCATGGAGTCAGCGGCAGAACAGTACAATTTTGAAGATGGCTGTTGCAGCAGCTCTCACAGCTTTGATTATGTATATTGCTCAACAACGGTCTTTATTTGTTTCCACACCATCTGCGGTACGTATTTTGTGTTATTTCGCATTTTGTTTTTCACATTGGCTTCTGCGTTATCGCATGCTGAAATTTTTCCGGACGCTTTATTGATTTTAAGTGCATCTTGTTTCCAATTGGCCTCTTCACTATCATCTGTATGGGGGCTTTTTTCGGCGCTGTACTGATTTCAAGTGAATATGACAAACTGTTCCTGTCATTTTGGGATGCCACTAGAGGGAGGAAGAAGCCTTAAAATGCAATCAGTCCGGTACGCCGTGAATCTCTGGTACAGTAAAGAAAATATTTTTACAGGGACTGTTTTTAGATTAGCTTTAACTAAGGTAGGTAGGAATGCCGTAGACAATTTATGACCACCCATATAGTTAATGTGATGAATGTAGTTATTGTTGTTATTAATCGTATTTTATGGTCAAAAGGCCCAAACAAATCTGGCTCCTGATTGGTGTTATTATCCTAGTAACAATTCATGATGTACTTTTGCATCCTTTACTTTGATTCTATTGGGGCTGAATTTGGTATTAAAGTTTACATCGCTTATGGTATAATTTGGAAGCTACACTGCCCATTGTCACTAGTGTTAATCACGACAATTTTTGATTGAAGTCACAAATAATGTCAAATCAACACTATTTAAGGTAGTGGATTACTATCTGCTATGTCACCTCACTCTAAATTAGTGTTATGCATTCTAATTCCGCATTTACACTGATAATTCCTTTACACTAATAGCGTTGACAGTAAAGAAACAAATGACATGGTGTTTTTTTTTAAGCGTTATCAATAATAAATTTGGGTTGGAGCAACGTGGACAATTTCTGACCGCTTACCAAATGTGTTATGAACCTAAAAGATAGTATTATAAACACTATTATTTTGTCAGAAACCAAAATATATCGCACAGACTCAGTGTTAATAACGCTAATAGTGATTCTTGGAGTACTTCAATGTCTGCCCAATTAATTTTGAACATTCCATCTTGACAAGGATTTCATTCAGTAATACTTAACAGCGTCAAATATTTTTTCAAGAAATACATTTGCTGTGACAATGCACAATGTATGCCGTCACTAGGTTCCTTAGGTCTCCATTTTTTCTTTTCAAGGGTTCTTCAACAATTATTTTGTTCTAAGGCAAGAATTGTCTTTGCGAGGTCTTATGGATGTCATTATCATTTGTTATAAAATGGCTTTTAACAAATGTCATGATATGAAGATTTTTTTGCCGATACACGTGGTTAAACTTGCAAAAATTGCTGCAGTTTGCTTTAGAAAGTAGTCAAGTTGACATTCTCTAGCTTCCCTAAAAAGCAGCCTCTATTAAATGTCAAAACTTTAATGAGCATGGAGATGGTCTGAAATATGCAAATATCCTTTCCCTCGTTTTGTTTTTGCAGTTTCGGGTGAAAGATCCCGCGATTCCTCATGTTCTTGTAACCGGGGGAGCCGGATATATTGGTTCTCATGCTACTCTACGCCTCTTAAATGACGGCTATCGAGTCACCATTGTTGTGAGTTCTTACAATTTTTTTTTTATGCTTCAGTATGGTGTGCGCATTCGGGTTCCAACAGCTGACGTCTTTCGACAGTTTTAAGTGCAAATTTGTTTTATTTTTAGGTTTAAAATCACCTCCAGCTGAGTTTTCCTTTGGTGGTGGGAAACACGTCGAGGTTGTTTTATGGTAAAGGGTCATCTTATTATATCTCCTTTCGATACATTTGTGTTATAGACAGTGAGACATGTATCATAACGGGTCCTGATTAGATGCTGTGGCGTGATTGGTGCGTGACAAAACAGGATAATTTGTCGCGGGGGAACTACGGCGCCATTAAGGTTTTGCAGAAAATGGCGCAAAAGGAGAGACTGCAGTTCGTCAATGCAGATCTCGGAGATGCTGCGGCTGTATCCTATTGGCATATTACCACAAGCTGATTTCTTCATCTGTGCTTGAAACCCCTTTTTTCTGTATATGTATACATATAGTTTATACATGCGCTTTCACCTTTTTACTTTTTACCTTTTTTTTAAGAGATAATTAAAGAGTTGGTTGGGAAAGGACAACGCAAGTGTAGAAGAGTTTAACAATTGTATGCAAAGATTGCAGTCCAGATTCTAGGCATGGCAACCCACTCGCAACCTGTAGACCGCGGGATTTATGATTAAGAGAGTTGATTCAAGCTACTTTCTGCTCTCTCTCTCTCTCTCTCTCTCTCTCTCTCTCTCTCTCTCTCTCTCTCTCTCTCTCTCTCTCTCTCTCTCTGTTCAAGCTGCTTTTTGTTCTCTCCCTCGATAATCAAGCCACTTTCTTCTCTCGCTCTCTTTCTTTTGATTTCATCGTAACGAAGGTTTCATTTTGCAAAAAAGTAGGAAATTATTGGACGTATGAATGCTTGACTGCAATGGAAACAGGTTGACCGTCTGTTTCGGTACAACGCCATCGATGTGGTAATGCACTTCGCTGCCGTGGCGTATGTCGGAGAATCCATGGCTGAACCTCTCAAGTGAGTTACAAGATTTTAACTTTATTTTCTTTAGCTTTCTTACCTTTAGTGGAAAGTTAAAAGCAGACAGACGCCAGAGTTGGTTGTACAACTTGGCTTTCACTCTCAAGAGACTTACAAAGCTATTGTTTTTTTTTTCTTTCTGTTTCTTATCTTTAGTGGAAAAGTATAAGCAGACAGACACCAGAGTTGGTTGTACATTCTCTCTCAAGTGAGTTAGAGAGGTTTATATTCCAACCATGGCAATTATGCCTGTTCGTGGTTTTGATAAAAAAACGGAATGAAAGTTGTTGTAATTTCTCTTTGTTCCAACTTCTGATGGAAAGTTAAAAGAGTAGACAGTAGTGTTGGGTATCGGGTAAATTCATATCGCGATAATTTCGATACTCGATATATCGAATATCGATCGAGCAGAATCTTCGATATATCGTACCGGGACCAACATAAATTATCGCGATATATAGTATTTTATTAAATTTAATATTTTATATTTTTATATAATATGTTATTTTAGCGAAAAAGACAAATTGTCTGATACGCCATGTAGGACGTGATAGTCGTTTTGTGACTTAAGGTAGACGCCGCAAAATATAACCGACAAAAAAGTACTAATTCTGTAATTCATATAATTACTTATTTGGGGTATGGTTACATCAGGATGTCTCTGTAATAGTACGGACAGCAAAATATCTGTATTACAGTGGCCTCGGTTACATCGCATATCGTCTGTAAACAAGTTTTTTTTTACATACGTGTTTTGATTTGAGTGGTTCCTTGGAAGCTGACGATCAAATCTCTAAAATCGTCAAAGATTTGAAAACCGACCATTTTCGTATGGAAATCCGTACTTGCGTATTAACGTATGTGTACTTCGCAAGTGAACCGCGTCAATGTACGTCAGAGATCTCCTTCACTCTGCTGTCTTTCAAGAAAAAACCGTATTTCTTTTCGGCAAAGATTTTACGGTTTCCGGCAAAGATTTTACGGTCACATTGTCCGAAGGCACGTGACTCTGGATACCTGTGAAAATTTTCATTTTTTTTTTTGTTTAAATGCCTCGATATATCGGCGATATATCGCGATATTTTGATTTCGATGTATCAAAGCGATATATCGATTATCAGGTACCTGAAATTCGATATATATCGAATATCGGCAAAAGGTCCTCGATACCCAACACTAGTAGACAGACTGGATTTGAAGAAGATTTATATTCCAACCAAGGGAATTATACTTGTTCCTGCTTTATATAATATAACAGAATGAAAGTTTTGAAATTTTTTCATTTATGATGAAATATGGAACGAAAGTTTTATTTCAGCCATGGGAATAAAATTAAAAATAGACCGGGTTCGTACAAGAAGTCCGGTTGATCTTTATGTCGAAGGAGGGATAAATCCGCCTCTGTCTTCCTCCTCCCTCCTCCTTCCTCCCCCATCCTTCCTCCCTCCCTCCCTCCCTCCTCCACCCCTCCATCCTCCCTTCTCCCTCCTCCCTACCTTTCCATCTTCACTCTTCTTCGTCTCTTTTCGCTCTCCCCACTTCCTCTTCCCTCCAACAATTTTTTTTTTTCTCTCCTCCCTCCTCACTCCTTGGCAGATACT
>JBBHKE010000516.1:73321-90821 GCA_037447655.1 Zygnema cylindricum | reverse complement strand
ATTCAAGCCTTGCTCTACCACAAGTAATAAGACTGTATTTATAATTTTATGCCGTAATCTGCACAATTACAACTTTCTATACCACTTATTTTGCAAGTACTGCATCAACATCATTAATATCACCAAAATCACCAACATCACCAATTTCATCGACATCACCAACATCACCAATTTCATCGACTTCACCAACATCACCAAAATCATGGACATGTCATGGACACCACTAGACATTTCCAACATCATTAACACCACTGACATCACCATCATCACAACAGCTGTCTGACTAGTTGACTGACTGCAACACATTGTAGATACTTCAATGTGATTGGCTCGGACCCTTTGGGACGTTTGGGAGAAATGCCTCGCCCTCAACTTCGGAGGCACGGGCGCATCACCGGAGCATGTTTTGATGCAGCACTCGGCAATATTGATGGCCTCAAGGTAAGTAAAGAGGCGTTTAGGGATTTTTTTAGGTTGATGGATTTGGAGAGTCTGGAGTCTTGGAAGTCTCGAGTTTGGGGAGGTGGACAGTCTCTTTCCTGTTTTACTGATTTCATTTGCCGTCTCACGGATTGTTGGCAATTCATATGCGCATTCAGTTTTTGTCAATTACAGGATGCAGTGTTCAAGTTTTAGTAATACTCGGTTCCCGTTTGGCGATGATGTCAGTATTAGCGTTATTCTCTCTTTGTGCACACTTTTTGGATATAATAACTATCTGAAAGGCAAGAGTCTTACCTCTCGATCGCAATATTCTGGTGAAAATCCCGACAAGTGTGCAAAACACTATGGGAGTGGAGTAGACCGTAACATCACTGTAGTACACTTACTCGTGTTATTAACACTTTTATAATTTCCGGCCAAAAAGAGTTGCTTTCGAATTAGTGTTTTTAACACTAATAGCGATGGGCAATGTATTAAACTGCCGGTGGATTTTAGTGTGGAGGAATTATTACTGTTTAAGTGAAATTAACTATCAATGATACTAATTTAGGGTATAAGGTGACTGTGTCGGTTGTAGTCCGCTTCCCTTAAACAGTGTTATTTACCCCATTTTGCGATACTTGGCCAAAAAAAGTCACGTCTGAAGTAGTGTTTTGTTAACACTAATGACGATGGGCAGTAAAGTAATGCATGGTGCAAACCTGTGGTGAATGTATACATGAGGACATATACCATTGGTTCCTCTTTGAAATCGAAGCTGTTATTTAGAAATACGACTTCTGTTTTTTTAGTAGTTGAGGTTACAATCTTGCACTGTAATGGGTTTTGAATGCACCACTATGCACAAGCAGAAGGAAAGTTGAATGCTGAAAGGTTTATTTAGTAAAGGTAATGATTGTTAATCTGGTTCAGATGTTTACACGCCAAACATTACTCACGTTTTGCGAGTAATGTTAGTAATCGTACACTTCGTACAGTCATTTGAGTAATCGTTCGTATGGCTTCTAATAAAAGTGGACAATTACTTAGAATATGTGAATGTTTGAGAGTGTCTAAAGTCTGTAGTCAATACTTATGTGAGCTGGTGACTACTTTACCAGGAGCTCAAGTTAAAATCCAGGGCCAGTCTCGATACAACCATGTACAAAATGAGTTTTTCAGTTCAGCATACTTGTAGTATCAGAGTTGTCTATTGTTATTCACCTTGTTCCTCGATGGAGCATGAAAAACTGACTGAATTGACATGAAAGAATACTATCCAATTCCTTCAATTCGCTCAATGGTTGTGTTTGTGTAACAGTTTCTGGGAACAAAAGAATCTTATCCCTTTTGTGCAATTCGTCTAATTGGTTTTTGTTTAATAGATCGTCTTAATCTCTTTCATTCTTTGAAATTTGTTGATTGGCTTTTTTTGTCTAAACAGATTCTTGGGACGAATTACAAAACTCGTGATGGAACATGTATTCGGGACTTCATTCATGTGACTGACCTTGTCGATGCCCACGTGGTAGCCATGGACAAGCAAGTAGCCGGTCAAGTAAAGATTTACAACGTGGGAACTGGCAAAGGTAATAAAAAAACCTCGGAAAAACCGTCACTAGTGTAATCTTACTATCATTTTTTTGTGGTCCACAATATTGATGAACTTTAGTATATATGTTGATTTCCTTTTTTGAGGTAATTAAGGAAATTAAGAAAATTTGTCCAGTACAAAACACGGGTTACCATTAATAATGTGGTCCACAGTATTAATGAACTGAGTATTTGCGGCACTCGAGGAAGTTTGTTTAGTACAAACCATAATTAGGATGACCGTCATTAGGGTGGGGTCCACAATGTTTATGAACTAGGGTTTATTCACTTGTTTCTAAGGAGTGATTAAAGGTTATCCGCTGGTTTTTAAGAAGTGATTCCGAAAGTTTTTGTACAAAATGTGAGATGGAGACCTCTTACAATCATTAGCGTGGTCCTCAAATTAGGTTTATAGCCTGGTTTTTCAAGGATAAGCATGAAATGTCACTTAGTACAAAGCATGAGTTAGGATGGAAAGGCCGCTTACGATCTTTAGGGTGGTCCACTATTTATAAAAGATTATTTATTGGTATCTTAAGGGGTAATCGAGAAAAAAAAATAACACAAAGCATGAGTTAGGATGGAGGCCCTGACTATCTTCACTAGTGTGCTGCGCAATATTTATGAACTTAAAAAAGAAAAATTTCTAGCACAAAATATGAGTTAGCATGCACAATATTTATGAACTTAAGTTACTTATATTGGTTGTTCAAGGAGTTAATAAGAAAACTTGTCTTCTTTCCTCAATTGAAGTTAGTGTGTTTTTGTTTGGGTGGGAATGGTGACAGGTTCGTCCGTTAGAGAATTTGTTAACGCTTGTCTCAAAGTGACGGGAAAACAAATCACAGTAGTGGAGGTTGCTGAGAGAAGACCGGGAGATTACGCGGAAGTTTATAGTGACCCAACAAAAATAAACCGGGAACTTGAATGGAAGGCGAGATATGTCGACTTAGAAGAGAGTCTAAAAATGGCGTGGAAATGGCGAATGCAAAACCCAAATGGTTATCCGGGCGATGATTCTAGTCCTTAAATTGGGTGGGAAGGCTAAGGATTTGTACCTAACATTTGTTTTATTGACTAATGTTTCATGCTTATCATGTTTACATTCGAATGTGTGTACTCTAGAGACGAAGGAACTTATATAATTTGTGGCGTTTGTGAAATTGCCACCATTATTTTGATTTACGGATCAATTATACAAAGAGAAGTTAATTAATTGACAAGGAATAGCCTGACATTGTTTTGCTGTTTTACTACTGTAGCTATATTTTCTATATAGTCAAACAGACGATTGTTTTTTTTTTGTGTGTTAGTTTCTTTTTTGCGGTGTTTTCCTTTTTGGATTGTGTGGGGATTTTCACTCTCGTTTTTGGCTTTTCCATTCATTTGTTTCCATGTACTCGAATGGTTTACCATCGTCCGTTCTTAATAAACTTAAATTATCTAATAAAACAGAGTTAAGTTTGTTGTTGACGACCGAATTTGACTAAGCGCCAATGAGAATGACATGTTAGGAATATCGTCATCTGAACTCGAAATAATACTTAAGTTATAAGATAATGACAGGATTCTTTTTCTTGTAAGAATTGTCGCGGTTCCATTTATCTTAATTTGCAACAGCTTTATGTGTGTCTTTGCTTGTTTGTTTCGAGGAGCCTAAATGGACATGGAATGAGTACACACCTTTGAGTCATTTAGGAATGAAAAAGGAGTGCACGTAGTTTGGGCGAGGTTATCAGGTTTAAAACAAAGATAAAAAGCTCTGTTGCTACATTGACTGAAGGGTTGAGAACTCTTTTTAATGTGTAAAGGTACAACTATAATCCCTATCAAGAGTAGAGAAACTATTTGTGTAGGGTTTATATATTTTTAGTGACTCTAATTTTTTGAATGCCGTGGCTACTTTTGAACGGCTTAAAGAATTAGTGTTGAAAGGAGCAATCAGTAATATGCATGTCTAGAGAGGAAAAAAAATGAAACTGAATCTTGTTTTGTTAACACTGATTATAACCCACGTTGTTCACGTTGCTTTCTTTGTTTTTTATTGCCCTGCTTGTAGTTTTTCAGTTTTGGCCATGCCACCCCTTTTGTACCCCGGGACTCAGATGGTTTACCGTCGTGCTTTTTAATTTTTCCTTTGTCTTGATAAGTGTGTACTATGTAACTCAAGACTGAATTAGAAAGTTTCTGAAAAACTACATGTAGACAGAAAAAGGAAAAATGTATAGTATGGCATCGAAACTCCGACTGCCAAAACAGTCCATGCTTACTCAAAAGTGGAGAAAAAAACTAGACAAAAACTAAGTTGAAAGCATAAAAGAAAGATGAAAGAAGAGAGATGGAAAGATACCGTCTGCAGCTCATTTTTTTTCAGCAATTTGATTTCTTGCAAAATCTGAATAAAATAGTTGTATTAATGACATGGACACCTTCACTCTAACCAGAAAAAATTAAGCTTCGGGCCTATACATATGTACTTATTTTCCCTACATTTTACATACCTCCTAGTGTCTATATCTGTACGATTCTAATCTGTGAGATGTTAAAATACCTCGACAGTTAAGATACTTACATAAAGCATCGGTATATCACTAATAAGTTACGCCAGAATCCAATAAAAAAGGTGATATTTGTGGCACTATATTGTTAGGACATAGGCATAAGATTCGTACAACACTCACAAATGCTCCTTTCTCCGCAATAAACAAAAATAGAAGTACTCGGTTTTCGAAGCTGAGGAAGTTCCCGAAATGAAAGACAGCCTAAATTTTCCTTAACCTTCAAATTTTCTCTGATTCAACTAAGGCTAGTTTACTTTCCTAATAAAAACCCAAACAGAAAAGAAGTTTTAAAAGAGAAGTTTCTGAAATAGAAACTCGTTCAACTTTTTTTTTTTTTTTTGCCCTTGTTAATTCCTTGGTCGCATGTGAACAATATCGTCAAGAAGTCCAGTTGCAAAGTATTCTTGATTCATTTCTTTGGTTTCCAAAGCTTCCGGAATAAATCGAAAAGCGTTCGTTTCACATTCTCGACTTTCTTTTTCAATCAAATCTTCTTCCATAGGCCTCGGAGAATTTTGTTCGATTCTCAAAAACGTAAAACCTTTCAAACCTCTCAAATCTCTCTGCAATTTCGACTCGTTCAACTCGTTCACATCCTGTATCTCTTTCAACTTTTTAAACTCGCTCGACTTTCTCGACTTGCTCTCTCTCGACTGTCTCTCTCTCACTCTCAAGTCTTGCAACTCTTTCAGTGCTCTTAACTCCTTCAACTCTCTCAACTCTTTCAACTCTCTCAGCTCTTGCAACTCTCTCCATTCTCTCGAGTTTTTGAACTCTCTCAACTCTCTCAGTTCTCGCATTTCCGATTCCGTCAACAGACTACAGTTTCCGATCGTTTCGTTTTTCTGCGAGAAATCCCTAAAATGCGAGACGGTCATCTCTAAAAGCTCCTTACGAATATTATCATTTCCAAAATCTGTCATTTCTTGCGATCTTAAAACTACTCTCGCGGCGGCAGCTGTCATTTTTCCGTTTGTCGGATCGGTTTTAGAAAGAGCTCTAAGAATTGCTAAAGACGGATTCACATGAGAAGAAGAAGAAGAAGAAGAAGAAGAAGAAGAAGAAGAAGAAGAAGAAGAAGAGGAGGAGGAGGAGGAGGAGGAGGAGGAGGAAGGAACAGAAGAGGAAAAGGGATTAGGAGTTTCCGGAATCGTCGACGGAGTCAGAGTCGAGGGCAACAAATAATCTTCTAACACACTATCTACACTATCTCCAAGCGCAGTATTTGTCGGCGAAAGTGGATTATGTAAACTTTGTTCGTTGCCGATAATGAAATTATTTTCGAAGCTCTCCAAAGTTTCATGGATCTCTTTCGCGAGAATGTCGTTTTCTTCCAAATCTAGAATCGGAGGCATTAATAAAGGGGAGTTTATTAGAAACATCATATCGGAATTCGGGGAATCGGATACTCCGTGAATCGGCGATTCTGATTGGAGATTATTCCAAGAATTTGACAAATGCAAAGAAGAAGAGGAAGAAATTAAATTTTCGCGATAAAAGACATGATTGTGATTAATATCCTCCAATTCTGTTTCTGAAAAAGGCGGTTGTGACATTTTTTGAAGGTTTCGGTTTCTTTCGTTCACTGTTTCGGGAAAATGAAGCCTGTAAATAAAAAAAATTGTCCAAGAGTAGATAATGTTATCAAGTTATAAGTCGATGAAAAAAAGGTTCAGAAGAATTTTTTTCTGCAAAATGGAAAAAAGGAATTTGTCAAATGTCAAATCTTTCGCCGACAAAGTTATCCATTTTAAGCAGATCTTGAAATTTTTTGCGACATATAATGATAAATTTCACGTATTTAATTAGAACTAAAGTCTCTAAATCTCTTGACTTGTGATTTAACATTTTACATCTTAACTTCTTAAGATTTTCTAACTTTTGTGACAAAATTGCAGTTCATGTAAAGACAAAAATATATTTTAAGAGGTTTTGAATGTTTTAGCAAATGTTTTGAGAAAATCTATTAAACCCGAAATGAATCATCAAAAATGAAAATTTTCCTTTTCCTTTAATTTCTCACTTTTACTTTCTCTCCTCTCCTTTTCTTCTCTCTTCCTCTCCACTTCATTCTTTTTGCATGTAAATTTCAAACCCAGCTTTCCCATTGGCCCAAAAAAATACCCATTTTCTACAATTCGTCATACGTCTTACACGTGCTCAATCCATATGTTTCAGTTCCAGTTCCAGTTTCAGTTACAGTTTCAGTTTCATAATTCAAATCAACTCGCAACATGAAACTAAAGTTACAGAAAAGACAGTCCATCCGTACACCAGCCAGTTCATTACCCATGCAACCATCCGTACAGATTTTCAGCAGCGCGCCGAAAAATGCGCCTACATCTATGTGACCGTGACGTCACGGACATGGCAAGATTTTTAAAATCAAACGGTCAAGTAAATTTCAAACAGAAAAAAACAAAAAATGGGGCTGGTTAATCGAGATACCATGAAAATCATAAATTTTTGGACTGTTGTGGATGTACTCACTTCGATTCCGGCTTAAAATGACGTCAGCATTCTCCCGTTACTGTTTGTTTTCCGTTATGCGGCTTCCAGTTCCAATTCACTTTCGGATGTAGAAATTTTTCTGTAATAACAAAAAATATAATTTGAAAGTAAAAGTATGCTTACGATACAGTTTTCCTTCACCCGTCGCTTATTTTGTCGTCTTTCTCATCTTTTTTGAAGCTTTGTCTCTTTCTCCTTTCCTTTTGATGCTAATAAAGAAAGAAAAACTCTCCAATCAGTTTCCACTTTTGTTTTTTTTCTTTTCAATGGGATTCCGGTAAACCTTTATGCTATTTTTATTTTGGAAATTGTTTCAAAATTTACTTTGTAAGGTCGTTTCTCACCTTATATTTCCAATTTTTGAATCTTCTTTGTCGTGTTCGAAAAAGCCGTTTGAAGCATTGTCCGTTTTTCTGCTGTTTCCAGTCATGCCGTCGAGTCAATATTCAAAACTAGGCGCATGTCGCATTGGAAGGCGCCTCAGCCAATAAGAAGCGATAAAAGGTAGCAGGTCACGAGTGGGCGACTTCACAGCCAATCATATTTTCGCCGCTCACTTTGACGGTCAAAGTCAAAGAAACAACACTGCCACGTCTGAGCATTTTACCCTGTCGATCACACGCGGCAAGCCACCATTGAGGTGCCTGGGTCGTCCGATCGTGGAAGGAGTACAGATCTTGCGGTATATTGACAAAGTAGGATGTGGTCGTCGATTCTGACATGGCAAATTTTAGGCGTTACTCATTGGATAAACGTGGCATACAGGAACGGTCAAAGGCGGCTTGGATTCGAGAAGCCGCAGTGACTCAAGAGTTGTCGGAAATCCGGTTTCTCATTGGCGAAAGTGAAATGTTGACCGGAGCCAAAACTATTGACAACATGGACTTTGACAACGCAGACTTGGAGGGCTTGGCTCCTATTGGAGCATCTTCTACGAAGGTACAATAGTTTATGCCCGCCCGATGCTTCATGAATCTGAATTGACGGTCTCGATTCTCGAATGACGTTCTCATTATTGCTTAACCAGTACGTCTCGAAGATTCTCAAGTCAGGCAATGAAAACCGGGAGAACTGAATGGCGACAAAATCCAGTGGATTTTACCGTGACAGGAAAAAGACAAGGCGTCCAAGGACAACATCCAGTACAGAAATTATTACAAAACTGGCCTATAGAGAAGGCGACTCTGAATTATCGTACGCTTGGAACGAATAGGGCGACAATAGAAGTCAGAAAATCAGCAGACGATGTTTTTGTTGCATCCGTACGTAATAGTACATAGTTGGGCGGCCATAAAAGACAAAGCTGATTGTCAACTTTACAAAGTGGAATCAAAATAGATCTACACTTTTCTTTTGAATTGGCCGCCGAACGCTACACCGCGAATCGTAATTAGAGTTATGTACGCTAATTCCGTCACCCCAAATTTTGACTCTATCACCGTAGATAGAGTACATTATTCAATTATTCTCTACATTATTTAAAGGTACTTTTTGAATGAGAGTTAATGACTCTAAGGCTGCGGCCCCATGTGGCTAAGTTCGGGTTTTTTTCTGTCGTTTTCCTATATAACTTAGCGCCGTACTGCCTAAGTTGGGACCGTACGAAGAAATTGCAAATTTGTAGAGTACAATTTGCGTCATTCTTGAACTTAGGATGTACGAAAATTTGTCGTGTTGCGTTTTTTCGACCCACTGTCACGTCATTTTCAAAATTATCATAAAACACATCGGCAATGTGTTTTAAGCTAAGCAAATCCGTCTACACCAATCTGAAAATATATTCCCACGCGTGAAAAGATTTTAGAAGTTTTTGACGACAAAAAAAAGTACAGGGTTTGTTTGTTTTTGTCGGCTTGCATGTTGTACGGTTCTTTTTTTGCAGGGGTCTCGACGCTGCAGTGTCATTTCACGCAAAGTTGAAAAGTCTGCGAACGTGAAAAATCTGCGAAGTAATGGCGGCCGGACGGGAGAGGTTTACGCAAAGGCATTTTGCACAGCCACGGGTGCAAGGCTCTACGTCAACGATGTCACGCAAAGACATGCGACATACCAAATCCGCAAATCGTTTCAAAAAGTACGATGTGTCTTGCGACACTTCAAAAAGTTACAAAAAAATATGGTGCGTCATCACAAATTGTATACGGTGACAGCCGTCACGGGCGTTGTCGACGTATACAATTGTCACAAACTTAAGTAACAATTTCGAATGAACACATAGAGACATTTCAAATCCGGGTCCGCCGGATCCGCGCTAAAATACAAAGTAAGTACGCTAAGTTACAACTACATGGGGCCGCAGCCTAATGCAGTGCCGTTTTAAATAGTGTGGCGTACGGTCGGTGTCTGACTGTGCAAAATTGTACTTTACTAAATAAAAAAGTACAAAAAATGATTTAATACAGGCCGTTATCATGTAACTGCGTTTTCACAAACCGCGTAGTGCAAACGTCATAATGACGTGAAGCTGTACGTTTTGTCAGATTTTGTACTTATACTTAATTTACAGTAGATATATTCAGCGCCCATCATTATGCCCAAATTAGAGTGATTGATAAATTAGAGTAATTTTTTGAAAAGGATTGATTACCCAAAATAGAGTTAATAAATCTAATTATTTTTTTCGTTTTTTTACTCTTTTTATTTCTTTACTATAATTACGATTCGCGGTGTACAGTAAATGACGGCTTGAGGTCTCATAGAAAATTTTGTCATTTGAGGCCGCTACAGTGTTCGTGATGCTACAAATGCTGACGTAAAAATTTTGCTGGAGAGCTACACTGCCAATCGTTATTAGCGTTGTGTACACTAATTCCGTCCCGCGATTTTTTTTTTTTATTCTCCATTAGTGTAGTTCATTCTATTTTTTTCTTTATTCTATTTAGGGTTATTTTCAGTACGTTGTCTCTTAAATAGAGTGGTGTACGGTCAGTGTCAGACCGTACATAAATGTACCTTTTTAAGTTAAAAAGTACAATAAATTTGTTTTAGTAACCGCGGACGCATGAGAATGTGCGTTCTAAAAAGGAAAAAACACCAGGTCGTAAAAAATCCCGTTCCCAAATATTCGTCCGACAGCCGCGTTTCGACCGTGTGAATGTACGATTTGTGTACGATTTGTCAGATTTTGTACAGAGACCTATATTAGTGTAAGCATATTTGCGACCGACATTTTTTTTTTCAAATATCCAAATTACCATAACCAAACAATTAGAATATATGATTTTTTCCAAAATTTTCAAATTCTTAAATAGCGTACACCACGGTAATTATTTTTATACGCTAAAAAAACTTACACGCTAATAACGATTGGCGGTTACAGTACGGTTCATTCCAAGGGACTGAAATAACGTTTAGAGTGACGTGGCACAAGTTAAGGCATTGAGTAGGCATGTACGATATGCCCAATGAAATCATCTTAGGGTGAAGTTCCATTAGGACATTCTGTAATTGTACGGCCAACATTACAGAATGCTGCAATTTGAATGAAGTTCAATTGCGCAGAGTCTGTAATCCACGTGTTAGCAAAAGAGTAGTGCCACGTGATTTGATATAAATAGTCGTCAATGGTTTTCACACCGACCAAAAATCTTCATTTGCGTACCATGTACATGCGTACCAGGTCATCGTTCAACACAACTTTTGTACTATTTGCAGACGCCTTGTCATATACCACCTCAGTTTTTCAGGGTTCCTGTTTTTACGCGTGCGAATGAGCGCTGCCATAAATAGTGTGACAAATGGGTGAAAACAAAAATAGCGTGACAAAAGTGCGTTACGAGATTTCGTTTGTATTTTCTGTTGGATTTTTGAATGCGTATATCGTGTGCGAAATTTTTTGATATCCGTTGGTTCCCATTTTGACACGTATGCTCATTATCCAACGGTCGCGGCTCAACTTTGGCGAGGTACATCACCAAATTATAGAGAACTTTCGAAGCGAATGCTTCGCGAAAAATATCCGACGGTCATTGTTAACTCCCATAATTTTGGAGATTAGTGGCAAGATTCTTTGTAATATTGTTTTCCTCATAAAAACAAAATAACAAGTACGACATAGTACGGGAAGGTCTGAATTTCTGTAAACAAGCTCACTTTTCGTATAATGGAACTTCACCCATTATTTGGTGTAGCTTCGCATTTTTGGAAATCTAGGTTTACCATTTTAGACAGCAGAGGACAAGTCGGTTTTCATAGAACAATAAATGCCAGACACATCCTAGCGCGCCGAGAGTACGCGCTAGCGAGGCGAGCTGTACAAAATTCTATTTTTGAACCATAGTTCAAAAGTAGGCGTTTTTTGGTAGGCCTTTTGTAGGCCGCCTTTAGCGTAAGTTGTGTTACGTGCTTTCCATATGATCTTCTTAGATCGCTACTTTCATCAGCGACTGTCCGATCGTTCGAATATGACGATAGTCCTATTGTAAGTTGTGTTATGCGCTTTTCATGTGATCTTCTTAGATCGTTACTTTATCAGCAAAATTTTCTCCGTACATGTTTGTCATTTTCTTATGTGCATGCGCGTGACGAGCAGTGAAAAAAATAGCATGTACTTTCCTTCGTGCAATTTTTTTTCGTAAACGTTTGACACGTGCAATCCAAGTTTTATATTTGTCAATAGGGTAGTATTTTGATTAAAACCAGGTCGCGATTTGATTCCAGTGCAAGTGTGAAGATGAGCTGGAAGTGGGTCGCGATGATAATAACGCCGAATTGCCGTACCCTCCAAGTTCCAAGAAGACGCAAAATGTACTTGTGTTTTTGCCCATTTTTCGTACGGCGTAATATTTTCTCGTTGCAAGTCCCATTTTCTGTGAAAACAACGAAAAAAAACCCTTACTTGAACACATGGGGACACACCCTAATTGTCAAGGTATCACGGACCGACGGCCCATTTTGTCCTTTAGAGTTTGTGTATAGCGTGGTTTTTAATGCTCTTGTAGTTTGGTTTTGTTATTTGTCTTTATTTTTATTTGTTTTTAATGTTGTTGTTTTCTTATTAGGCTTATGTTCCATCAAGAAATTTTGTAATTGTACGGCCAACATTACGGGCTGTTATATTTTGAACGATGTTTTTATCGTGTAGAGCTTGTAAACAACGTGTATTAAATTCAAATAGCGATTCTAGTGTTGTGTATCAGCAACAAATTTATCGCGATAACACCGATACCGATAAGTTATTGGTTATCGAACAATCACAGGTCACGATATATCGTTCCGAGACCAACAAATTCCTTATCGGCGATAACTTAAAAAAAATATAGTATACTTTATAATACATTTTATTATATAATTGACTTTATATAGCGTGGCATGCCATGCATAAGAATCTCTTCCGTATTCTGTTTAACCGAAGTTTATTACGGACATCGCAACACAAAAACGTTAACAAAACGAAAATAAATTACATTGTAAATTTGTAAAATCAAACTTTTTCAAAACCAGACGAACAGAGCAGACGAACAAATACGTCTGACTGTCGTCATTTACTGCCACCATCTTCTTAAAATTGTGGAAGGGTATGGGAGCGTGGAACTCAGGTAAAACCCCCTTAAATTAGAAATAATAGAGAAAATATCGCGATTTTTCCCGAAATCGAGGGTCCCGCGTCCGGCGGATAACACGTACAACTGAGTGTACGGACTGTACATTCAGCTGTACTGTCCGTGCAGTTATCGCCGATAGTTATCGATATCGGTGCTATCGTCGACATTATCGGCTTTTTATCGGCGATAACACCAATGTCGATATATCGTGCCAATATATCGATTAACGACAACCCAAAAAAAGGCCCATATCGGTTATTGGCAAATCCTTGCCGATACACAACACTACTAAATTGAGTGGTTCCAAGAAATCTAAGATCCTATATTGAAAATTGTCAATGATTTTCACACCTACCAATTTTAACCTAAAATCTTCATTTGCGTGCCAAGCACGTGCGTACCAAGTCATCGTAACACACAACTTTTGTACTCTTTGCATGCGCTTTGTCAGACACCAACTCTTTATTTTGTTTTGCTTTTCGCGTGATGAATGAGCATTGCCATAAATAGTGTGACGAATGAGCCTTCTCTTAAATAGCGTGATGAAAGATGGTTACGAGATTACTTTTTTATTTTAGCTTGTATTTTGGAATGTACTGTTGAAATTTATGTATTTTTTAGGTCTGTATTGGAAAAATCAATAGAGTAAGTCAGCAAAGGCAACCTGCTTCTCGCTCAACTCTCTCTGGTCCCCATACTTGTTGCAGTCACTGAAGACCAGAGAGAGCTAGAGCCATGGTTGGCTAAAGAGGATAGGCTAATTCGTAGTTTGTACCAAAAGAGGACTGAGAGATTTAGGAGTTGATCCTGGTACCTACCATCCTTAATAGCCTTTAGCTTAGAGTCAACGATGAAATGCGTAGGGTACAATAGGTATATATAAATGTACAAGTAGAGGATTTTAAACAACTAACAAATAACCAAAAGCTGCTCTAGACCAGATCTGGACCAGGGTTAATGAAAATATTTTTAGTAGAATGCCTTATCCAATAAAGCATTAACGAAACGATACACGTGATGGGTTTCAAAGATTAATAAATAATTAACACCAGACTAACGAAGAGGAACAATTCATGCATCTACGCGAATCTGAACCGTGTAAAATATGTTTTGATCGAACGGCAGGCATTGTAGCCGCCACGCGAAGTGAGCTTTTGGCGGCATTTGGAGATAGCATCACGCGGTGCCACGTGGCGTCACATTATTTGATACCGGAGAAGATGGAAGGAGGAACCATGGCTCCCTATTTGACAGGTGTCACCTTGTAGACCATGTGGTACAATGACCGTACAATAAGTACATCTCCCATTGTACCTTCTTGTACTATATAGTGTTCTTATTGGACTAGGGTTTAGTAGTGGGTAGTCGTGAGTAGGCAGACCAAGACCTAGTGATATTTAGGTACCTCTCTCTAAGAGAGCTTGTAACTATAAAGGTCATCTTTGAACAGCCATAACTTAATGCTCGGGTGAGCAAATTCAATGATTCTTTTTGCTGCGGAATCAGGGGAGTCCAAGCTACACAGAGGTGTAGTCGGTCAGAGTCTTTGCGTGCCAGGGTGGCACTTATTCAATGGGAAAGTCAAAGTGGGGAGTATTGTCCAAAACACATATTCAAGCTTTGCATTCTGTGGTGGAACTGAGCACACTGAAGGACTTCTCTTCACAGGGGTGAAGGTGTATTGGGGTTTTGATTGTCAAGGGATCATTCATTTGGGTTTATATCAACTTGGAGTCGGCACTATCTAGATTAACTTCTTTTGGATTTGCGAATTCTATGGGCAATGGAGCCCATAGAATTTCATGTACATATCATGTGCAAATTTTTTGAATGAACCCACCAAACACATAAAAAACAATGAAGGGAATGCTTCGCAGATGAATATCCAACGGTCGTCATTACCCCCTAGACCTTATGGAGAATATAGACAAGTTTATATGTAATGTTGTTCAGGAAAAAACCAAAATAAATGGTACAGCGTAGTACGGAGAGGTTTGTATAAACAACCTCACTTTTAGTCCGATGGAACTTCATCCTTAATGTTGCTTAGCTTTTGTATTTTTTGTTTTTACTTTTAATGGTTGTGAATAATATTCCATGTCAATCACGTTTTGTACTTATATGGTTTAATCATCGTGGTTTTGATAAAAAAAATATTCCTTTCCGATTGACATCACTACAACACTACAGTATAGTAGTTTGAAGCATTGACTCCCGGTCTTAAGTAACGCACTCTACATTAAGTTTAGTTGTGTGTGCACTACATCAATTTGTATAGATGGTGAATCGTTATTAACGTTAAAAACGCTAATTCAGCGCCCCCAAATTTTGACCCTCAAACGTAAAATAAAATTAATAACTCTACTTTTTTTACGTTAGTATATGCATCGTTTAATTAACGTTAAATATTATAATTTCGACTGTTTTTAAATAGTGTAAAATACGAAATGTCCAATCCGTACTCAAAGTGCTCATTATTCCGTACAGACGTACAAAATAAGTTTCGGATGAAGGCGTGGACACGGGCAATTGGGTGCGTTGTCACGAAAAAGCATATTTGATTCCCATTCATAAATACGAGGGGAAGTCGTGGAATTGTTCTCACATGTTTAAGCATCGAACATGTGAACACAGACTATCGTGAATACATATGGGAATGTGTACCCAAATTAGTGATAGGTGTACAAATTAACCTTAACTTTTGTTGGCGTTACGCCCTTGAACCCAAAAAAGAGTTAATAACACCAACTCTTTCTCTACACTAATTGTTTTTAGTGGCATCTAAGTGTTTCATCTAGAAGGCATCGTGTAGGCTAAGTCTTTATTGGAGTATTAGTTGTAAGCACATATGTGATTGTAGTGCTTGAAAGTACCCTGCCTCTTAACATAAAATACATTAGATAAATAATACTTAGATCATTCTCTCGAAAACCTTTCATGTTCTCATACTTGAATTACAAATAATAACTAAACAAACTAACTATAACTAACCCTAGCCAAGTGTATTTAATAGTTAATGTAAACCACGAGGTGTATTTTCTTTTTTTGAGCTTTTGACTCATGATGTAGTGTACCAATCACATCTACACCTTGAATCGCTATTAGTGTAAATAAATCTATTAGAGTAAAGCAAAAAAAAGGTGTTGTTAACTTTGTTTCGGGTTCAAGAACCTGATACCAACAAAAATTAAAGTTAAGTTATACATCTAATACTAATGTGGATGCACATTCTCGAGTTGTAACCAAAATAGCCTATGTTCAAATAGTCGACGTTTGATTATGTGAGATCAGGTTTGTGCGATTTTTTCCTGTTTTTAATCACAACGAATCAAATCTGAGAGCGCTTTCCCGTGTTGATGCTGGTTATCTAAGACTTTTTTTGTACATTACTACGAAATAACGAGAAGTTTTAGTACGGACTTGCACATTTTGTACACTACACTATTTAAAACCCTCCAAATTAAAGTAATTGACATTGATTAAACTTTACCTCCAAGTACAAGGTTCCAGGTTTAAGGGCGCCGAATTAGCGTTATTAACTCTAATAGCGATTCACAGTGTGGTTTGCGAAGGCCCACCTTTCGTGAAATTGCTCGATGAAATCAATGTTGCCTTCCAATTTTGACGAGTGTTCGAGTGTCCATTAGGCACGATTTTATCTTGATACCTTTTCTTGACTTGGAACTTCAACTAAGTTGTCTAACATGGAAGGTTTTCCTAAGTTGCTCGGTCCTAAGATGGTTTTTTCTCTTTCGACGACTAGTTTTACCCGATGACCTTCCCATCCCTCGCACACCTCACCTCCCAAAACTTCTTATATTTCATGGCTCTCGACCTTGGACAGTCTCCTCTTTGCCACCCCCCATGGGTTCACTCGGTTTAGAAGCATTTGATTGAGAGCCCCATGGCTAGTATTAATGCATCTCTTCCCTAAACCTCATAGGAGACGATCGAGACTTTTGCTTCTCATGCAGAGTGTTTCGTTTGGTGCCAGGTCTCACAAATTGTTCCTTTGCGACGAATCCGTATTGTTATACTAGAAGGTACTAATTGTTTTTTTTTATAAATGTTGTTTCACCGAACATCGTACGTTTGGAAACATTAGTTTGGCGAATCCGACCTCTTACACAAAATTTGGTCTATTGGCTCGACAAATTGTAGTGACAACACGATATCATGGTCATGACAAGAACCGTGTTTGTGTTTGTTGTTTATTTTATGGGCGAATTTACCCAAATGGCCATTGAAATATTTATTTGTCTAGCTGTTGCTTTGGTCAAGTTCCTCCATACTTGTGATTGGCGATCGTTCAAAATCAAGGGACCAAGAACCCTCCGCCTACTACATTCACAGAATTCTATCGACATCCTTTTTTCTTACAATACCTGCATGCCTCTATCCTGCTTCTTTATTCTGTTGTGAATTGGTATAGATTTTTTCTTTCGTTTTGGCTTTTCCTTTTTTTTGTTTCCATGTACTTGGAAGGTTTACCATCACATGGTTTTAATAATAAAGTTTAATATTAGTGAGGATGGATCGTTGATGTGACTGGGAAATCTTACTGGACAGGAAGTAAGAGGCAACAGGGGACTACTGTACATAACCTAAAAAAAAATGTCAAGAATTACCTCACACATTGTTTATTATCGCTAGTTTACGAAGTTTGACAACGAATAAGTACTTCCCGCTACTATGTACCTCCGGATCTAAAACTTTCGTCTTCTTCCCCATTACACGCCATTTCCTACTTCCCGCTACTATGTACCTCCGGATCTAAAACTTTCGTCTTCTTCCCCACTACACGCCATTTCCTACTTCCCGCTACTATGTACCTCCGGATCTAAAACTTTCGTCTTCTTCCCCACCACA
>JBBHKE010000516.1:0-73311 GCA_037447655.1 Zygnema cylindricum | reverse complement strand
GATAAAGCTGACCGCTACCGGTCGATTTGACGAACCGCAGGTACCGGGATCAAATCTCTGGTCCGTCAAGTATATTTTTAGTAACCTACTAAAAATAGCTGTCTGTTGAACTAAGGCAGCCATGGATCAACCTCTCTCTCTTTCCTTCAGTGACTACAACAAGTATGGGGGCTAGAGAGCGGAGGTGGAGGCAGGCTGTCCGTCCTTTTTCTTTTTCCTTTTATAAAACCATATTTAAACCTAGAAAATACTCTAGAAATCTATAAATTTCAACAATAAGTACATCGCCCATCGTACCTTCTTATACTATATAGTGTTCCTATTGGACTAGGGTTTAGTAGTAGGTAGTCATGAGTAGGCAGACTAAGACTTAGTGATATTTCGGTACCTCTCTCTAAGAGAGCTTGTAACTATAAAGGTCATCTTTGACCAGCAATAACTTAATGCTCGGGTGAGCAAATTCAGTAATTTTTTTTGCTGCGGACTCAAGGGAGTCTAGGCTACATAGGGGTGTAGTCGGTCAGAGGTTTTTGTGTGTCAGGGTGGCACTTATTCAGTGGCAAAGTCAAAGTGGGGAATACTGTCCAAAACACATATTCAAGCTTTGCATTATGTGGTGGAACTGAGCACACACAAGGTCTTATCTTCACAGGGGTGAAGTTGTATTGGGGTTTTGATTATCAAGGGATCATTCATTTGGGTTTATATCAACTTGGAGTCGGCACAATCTAGATAAGCTTCTTTTGGATCTGCGAATTTTGTGGGCAATGGAGCCCATAAAATTTCAAATTCTCTATCGATCGATGTGCAACTCAACCCTGTTACTATTTTTTTTCATTTTGCAACCAATACAATATGGGTCTTAAAGGTCATATTGAATGTTTTACATACAATAGGCATATTGTATGGGCCTAATTTCACCTACTTTTGAACTTTGCTTTACAAACGCCTTGTCAGATACCACCTCAATTTTTTAGGGTTCTTGTTTTAACGCGTGACGAATGAGCGCTGCCAGAAATAGTGTGACCAATGTGCGAAAACAAAAATAGCGTGACAAAAGTGCGTTACGAGATTTCGTTTGTGTTTTCTGTTGGATTTTTTAATGCGTATATCGTGTGCGAAATATTTTAATTTCCATTGGTTGCCTTCTTGACACGTATGCTCATTATCCAACGTGTCGTGGCTCAAATATTTTTGTAATTGGTGATGTACCGCGCGAGGTAGGTACATCACCAATTTACATAAACTTTTGAAGTGAATGCTTCGCGAAAAAATATCCAACGGTCATTGTTAACTCTTAAACTTTTGGAGAATATTGGCAAGATTCTTTGGAAAATTGTTTTCCGGATAAAATTAAAATAATAGGTACGGCGTAGTATGGAGAGGTCCGAAATTTTTGTAAACAACCTCACTTTTCGTATAATAGAACTTCACCCTTATTTGGTCTAGCTTTGCATTTTTGGAAATTCAGTTTTACCATTTTAGACAGCAGAGGACAAGCTGGTTTCATGAAAGAATAAATGCTAGATACATCCTAGCGCGCCGGTAGTACGCGCCAGCGAGGCGGGCTGTACAAAATATGTTTTTGAACAAACCATATCATGTTCATACGTTTGTGGTACTAAAAAACTCGACGGTTGTAAAAGGTTTACAACTTCACACATTCGTTGTGGTTTCTAAGGGCGTGTCCCCATGTAACCGAAACTTTGAAACGTTACTTTAGATTTTAGCGCAGATTTTAAGGTGTACTTTTCAAAGTGTGCCTATGGGTACGTCCCCAAGTAATCGCTACTTTGATAAAGTATTTTGGAATATAGTGAAGATTCCCCGTACTACTTTGAAGAGCGTCCCAATGTGCGAAAATGAAATGAGAACTTTGACATGTGACGGTTGTAGACGTAGGTACAACTTGTGACGATTGAAGACGACTACAAAACTTTCGACGATTGGTGATGCCAACAAAAACAACGACAGTTGTAGATGTCTAGATTTTTGTGAAATTGCAGATGTTTAGGGTTTGGTGACATTGTGACGTCACGCTCACTTGTGACAACGTCGACGTCACGGATTCAATAATTTTCCTCCATGGTTTCCCGATTTCGCTTTTACTACTTTTCTCAATCGACTTGCCATTAAATAATAACCTAATAATAAAAAAAAAAAATCAAAGATCTTTCATTTTATACCAATATTGTCGTGTCTCATTTTAAAAAGTGTGAGATACAAACGATAGTGTGAGAGGGAGATAGGAGAGGCGATGACGGCGAAAAATTATGCAAAGGACCCATGAATGCAATTGGAAGTCCGAGACCTCTGCAAAATTTTTTCCGTACATAGCGTGTGACGGGCATGGAGAAAAATAGCGAGGACTCTCCCTCGTCCAAAAAATTTACAAATCGTGTGGCGCGTGCGTGGTTCGTTTTTCTTTCGCTGTTTGGGCGGTAGTTGAACTAAAATCACCCCCTCGAGGTGATTTTGGATGAAGGTTTTTTTTGGCCTGGATTCTCTTGCCCGAGGGTCGAAAAGGGGAAAACGCAAAACGCGTTCACATGACGACAAACACGCCGTACATCCAAAGTATGAATTGACGTTCACTTTACTTTGGTAAAAATGATTTTCTCGTACGGCTAAAGTTTTATTCAAAGTTCCCTGAATTTTAGGGCAAAAAGATAGAGAAAAGTATGTACTTTAATATATGGGGACGTACCATATGTCAATCGTTACTTGCACGTTCAGTACTTTGAGTATGTGACAGTTGTAGACGTCTACAAAATGTGCGACAGTCTACAAAAGGAAATGTAGACGACTACGAAACTTCCTAAAAACGGCGACGGTTGTAGACGCCGAGGTTTTTGTGACTTTGTAGATGTTTAGGGTTTTGTGACATAGCGAAGTCATGCTACCATGTGACGTCATCAGTACGTACATTTTCCGCCATGGCTTCCCAATTTCGTTTTCTTATCTTTTATCATTCGATATGCCATCAAACCTAGACCCAAAATATTCAAAAAAATGAAAAAAAAACATCTTTCATTTGATACTATTAATGTTGCATCTCGTGTAAATAAGAGAGAAAGAGGAGTGGTCGTGTGAGAAAAAGGGGGAGAGACGAGGACGACATAAAATTTTGCAAAAGACCCATGAATGAAAGTGGAGGTCTGAGACCCCAACAATTTTTTTCCCTACATGCTCGTCATTTTCGTACGTACATGCGCATGACGAGAAGGGGAAAAAAATTGAGTGTACTTTCCGTCGTTCAATTTTTTTGAAAATGTTTGACGCCTGCAATTCCAGTTTTCTATTCGTTAACAGGGTAGTATTTTGATAAAAATCAGGTTGCGGTTTGATTCCAGTGCAAGTGTGAAGATGAGCTGGAAGTGGGAAGTGATGATAATATCGCCAAATTGTCTTACCTTCCAATTTCCATATTGACGCAAAATATATTTGTGTTTTTGCCCATTTTTCGTACAGCGTAATATTTTCTCGTTGCAAGTCCCATTTTTTGTGAAAACGACGAAAAAAACCCTTGAACACATGGGAACACGCCCTTAGACAAAAATTAAAGGACGACGTCATATAGATAAATTAGCTCGCACGAAATGAAATAAACTTTGTACAAGATAAGAAAACGTACCCGCGTAGAATTATAGAGGAAACTAAATGAGAAAAACGTGCGTCGTCACGTAGGAATATTGTTCTTTACGTGTGTACTTTATTTTGCCTTTATATACGCATTTTACTTTTTACGTGCCCATTTACCATGCGCGGCAAAGTCGCTGAAGTTAGGAAGTACCTGCGGGCAGCAACAATTTTATTTACCTGTGGTTGCCGCAGTTTTGTTACCGTAAACCTTGGCCGACCGTGTGAATTGTTGGTCTTTTTATGACGGTCGTCGTTTGCATGCGCGACACTTTTTTAACCGGTCGTTATAATATTTCGCAAGTAAAAGTTGTTCGACGGATTGACCGTCAAATCTAAACTCAAAAGGTACGGAAATTGTATTAATCTGTACCTAAAATGTACAATTTTTGACAAAGCTAACGCAACTACCTGCGCGCAACAAAAATTGTCTCTGCGATTAGCAATTCCCTTTAAAAAACCTGTCATTCAATACCACCCCTCGCTCCCAAGGGCATTTGCGTGGTTCACACTTGAAAAAGGGGAAAACGGTATGGTATGAAAACGGTACTTTTTTTTGTCCGCCGTGAACTGCACATGACGCTAACCTATGTCAACTAACCTATCGTGATATGAGTCACTTGTCCGTACAAAATGTAAACGCTTTGCGGACATGATATGTACGAAGCCTTCCAAATCAAACTGTACTGCCACGCAAGCGTTTGTACACGCAAGCGTTTGTAAAGACCGAAAAAAACCCCGGAGGAACTTAGAACATGCCCACAAAAGAAACCACGGGCGCCCGAATAAATAAACATCTAGGGAAATTCTTTTTCATATTAGACCTATTCTAGTAAATTCACTGTCGCTTTGACACTACCATTTCCGTAGTCACTACCGTTTGCCTAGTTTCAATGACTACGAATTGTTAGGGTAGAAAATGTGTGGAAGTTTTAGATGAATGCATGTATTTCGGGATATAATCTAATGATATTGAATGAGGCTCCTTATAGAGCAATCTCCTCGCAGCTTTTCCTTCTCATTTATTTGAGAATCATGTTTGGAAGGTTGAATAAAAGCGATGAATGTCGAGTTACTTGCTATTTTGAGACTGGTGAAGAGATGTGGTGGAAAGTAACATGCTTTTTTTTGGAAGTCCGAGACCTCTGCAAAATTTTTTCCGTACATAGCGTGTGACGGGCATGGAGAAAAATAGCGAGGACTCTCCCTCGTCCAAAAAATTTACAAATCGTGTGGCGCGTGCGTGGTTCGTTTTTCTTTCGCTGTTTGGGCGGTAGTTGAACTAAAATCACCCCCTCGAGGTGATTTTGGATGAAGGTTTTTTTTGGCCTGGATTCTCTTGCCCGAGGGTCGAAAAGGGGAAAACGCAAAACGCGTTCACATGACGACAAACACGCCGTACATCCAAAGTATGAATTGACGTTCACTTTACTTTGGTAAAAATGATTTTCTCGTACGGCTAAAGTTTTATTCAAAGTTCCCTGAATTTTAGGGCAAAAAGATAGAGAAAAGTATGTACTTTAATATATGGGGACGTACCATATGTCAATCGTTACTTGCACGTTCAGTACTTTGAGTATGTGACAGTTGTAGACGTCTACAAAATGTGCGACAGTCTACAAAAGGAAATGTAGACGACTACGAAACTTCCTAAAAACGGCGACGGTTGTAGACGCCGAGGTTTTTGTGACTTTGTAGATGTTTAGGGTTTTGTGACATAGCGAAGTCATGCTACCATGTGACGTCATCAGTACGTACATTTTCCGCCATGGCTTCCCAATTTCGTTTTCTTATCTTTTATCATTCGATATGCCATCAAACTTAAACCAAAAATATTCAAAAAAAAAAATATATATATATATATCTTTCATTTGATACTATTATTGTTGCATCTCGTGTAAATATGAGAGAAAGAGGAGTGGTCGAGTGAGAAAAAGGGGGAGGGACGAGGACGACGTAATATTTTGCAAAGGACCCATGAAGGAAAATGGAGGTCCGAGACCCCTGCAAAATTTTCTCCGTACATGTTTGTCATTTTCTTATGTGCATGCGCGTGACGAGCAGTGAAAAAAATAGCATGTACTTTCCTTCGTGCAATTTTTTTTCGTAAACGTTTGACACGTGCAATCCAAGTTTTATATTTGTCAATAGGGTAGTATTTTGATTAAAACCAGGTCGCGATTTGATTCCAGTGCAAGTGTGAAGATGAGCTGGAAGTGGGTCGCGATGATAATAACGCCGAATTGCCGTACCCTCCAAGTTCCAAGAAGACGCAAAATGTACTTGTGTTTTTGCCCATTTTTCGTACGGCGTAATATTTTCTCGTTGCAAGTCCCATTTTCTGTGAAAACAACGAAAAAAAACCCTTACTTGAACACATGGGGACACACCCTAATTGTCAAGGTATCACGGACCGACGGCCCATTTTGTCCTTTAGAGTTTGTGTATAGCGTGGTTTTTAATGCTCTTGTAGTTTGGTTTTGTTATTTGTCTTTATTTTTATTTGTTTTTAATGTTGTTGTTTTCTTATTAGGCTTATGTTCCATCAAGAAATTTTGTAATTGTACGGCCAACATTACGGGCTGTTATATTTTGAACGATGTTTTTATCGTGTAGAGCTTGTAAACAACGTGTATTAAATTCAAATAGCGATTCTAGTGTTGTGTATCAGCAACAAATTTATCGCGATAACACCGATACCGATAAGTTATTGGTTATCGAACAATCACAGGTCACGATATATCGTTCCGAGACCAACAAATTCCTTATCGGCGATAACTTAAAAAAAATATAGTATACTTTATAATACATTTTATTATATAATTGACTTTATATAGCGTGGCATGCCATGCATAAGAATCTCTTCCGTATTCTGTTTAACCGAAGTTTATTACGGACATCGCAACACAAAAACGTTAACAAAACGAAAAAATAAATTACATTGTAAATTTGTAAAATCAAACTTTTTCAAAAAACCAGACGAACAGAGCAGACGAACAAATACGTCTGACTGTCGTCATTTACTGCCACCATCTTCTTAAAATTGTGGAAGGGTATGGGAGCGTGGAACTCAGGTAAAACCCCCTTAAATTAGAAATAATAGAGAAAATATCGCGATTTTTCCCGAAATCGGGGGGGGGGGGGGGGGGGGGGGGGTCCGCGACGCGTCCGGCGGATAACACGTACAACTGAGTGTACGGACTGTACATTCAGCTGTACTGTCCGTGCAGTTATCGCCGATAGTTATCGATATCGGTGCTATCGTCGACATTATCGGCTTTTTATCGGCGATAACACCAATGTCGATATATCGTGCCAATATATCGATTAACGACAACCCAAAAAAAGGCCCATATCGGTTATTGGCAAATCCTTGCCGATACACAACACTACTAAATTGAGTGGTTCCAAGAAATCTAAGATCCTATATTGAAAATTGTCAATGATTTTCACACCTACCAATTTTAACCTAAAATCTTCATTTGCGTGCCAAGCACGTGCGTACCAAGTCATCGTAACACACAACTTTTGTACTCTTTGCATACGCTTTGTCAGACACCAACTCTTTATTTTTAGGTTTTTGCTTTTTCGCGTGATGAATGAGCATTGCCATAAATAGTGTGACGAATGAGCCTTCTCTTAAATAGCGTGATGAAAGATGGTTACGAGATTACTTTTTTATTTTAGCTTGTATTTTGGAATGTACTGTTGAAATTTATGTATTTTTTAGGTCTGTATTGGAAAAATCAATAGAGTAAGTCAGCAAAGGCAACCTGCTTCTCGCTCAACTCTCTCTGGTCCCCATACTTGTTGCAGTCACTGAAGACCAGAGAGAGCTAGAGCCATGGTTGTCTAAAGAGGATAGGCTAATTCGTAGTTTGTACCAAAAGAGGACTGAGAGATTTAGGAGTTGATCCTGGTACCTACCATCCTTAATAGCCTTTAGCTTAGAGTCAACGATGAAATGCGTAGGGTACAATAGGTATATATAAATGTACAAGTAGAGGATTTTAAACAACTAACAAATAACCAAAAGCTGCTCTAGACCAGATCTGGACCAGGGTTAATGAAAATATTTTTAGTAGAATGCCTTATCCAATAAAGCATTAACGAAACGATACACGTGATGGGTTTCAAAGATTAATAAATAATTAACACCAGACTAACGAAGAGGAACAATTCATGCATCTACGCGAATCTGAACCGTGTAAAATATGTTTTGATCGAACGGCAGGCATTGTAGCCGCCACGCGAAGTGAGCTTTTGGCGGCATTTGGAGATAGCATCACGCGGTGCCACGTGGCGTCACATTATTTGATACCGGAGAAGATGGAAGGAGGAACCATGGCTCCCTATTTGACAGGTGTCACCTTGTAGACCATGTGGTACAATGACCGTACAATAAGTACATCTCCCATTGTACCTTCTTGTACTATATAGTGTTCTTATTGGACTAGGGTTTAGTAGTGGGTAGTCGTGAGTAGGCAGACCAAGACCTAGTGATATTTAGGTACCTCTCTCTAAGAGAGCTTGTAACTATAAAGGTCATCTTTGAACAGCCATAACTTAATGCTCGGGTGAGCAAATTCAATGATTCTTTTTGCTGCGGAATCAGGGGAGTCCAAGCTACACAGAGGTGTAGTCGGTCAGAGTCTTTGCGTGCCAGGGTGGCACTTATTCAATGGGAAAGTCAAAGTGGGGAGTATTGTCCAAAACACATATTCAAGCTTTGCATTCTGTGGTGGAACTGAGCACACTGAAGGACTTCTCTTCACAGGGGTGAAGGTGTATTGGGGTTTTGATTGTCAAGGGATCATTCATTTGGGTTTATATCAACTTGGAGTCGGCACTATCTAGATTAACTTCTTTTGGATTTGCGAATTCTATGGGCAATGGAGCCCATAGAATTTCATGTACATATCATGTGCAAATTTTTTGAATGAACCCACCAAACACATAAAAAACAATGAAGGGAATGCTTCGCAGATGAATATCCAACGGTCGTCATTACCCCCTAGACCTTATGGAGAATATAGACAAGTTTATATGTAATGTTGTTCAGGAAAAAACCAAAATAAATGGTACAGCGTAGTACGGAGAGGTTTGTATAAACAACCTCACTTTTAGTCCGATGGAACTTCATCCTTAATGTTGCTTAGCTTTTGTATTTTTTGTTTTTACTTTTAATGGTTGTGAATAATATTCCATGTCAATCACGTTTTGTACTTATATGGTTTAATCATCGTGGTTTTGATAAAAAAATATTATTTTTGTCGATTGACATCATTACAACACCATAATATATTAGTTTGAAGCATTGACTCCCGGTCTTAAGTAATGCACTCTACATAAAGTTTAGTTGCGTGTGCACTACATCAATTAGTATAGATGGTGGATCGTTATAAACGTTAATAACGCTAATTCAGCGCCCCCAAATTTTGACCCTTGAACGTAAAATAAAATTAATAACTCTATTTTTTTTATGTTAGTATATGCATCGTTTAATTAGCGTTAAATATTATAATTTCGGCTGTTTTTAAATAGTGTAAAATACAAAATGTCCAATCCGTACTCAAAGTGCTCATTATTCCGTACAGACGTACAAAATAAGTTTCGGATGAAGACGTGGACACGGGGAATTGGGTGCGCTGCCACGAAAAAGCACACTTATATTTGTTTCCCATTCATAAAGACGAGGGAAAATCGTGGAAATTGTTCTCACATGTTCAAGCATCAAATATGTGAACACAGACTATCGTGAATACATATTTGAATGTGTACCTAATTAGTGATAGGTGTACAAATTAACCTTAACTTTTGTTGGCGTTACGCCCTTGAACCCCAAAAAGAGTTAATAACACCAGTTCTTCCTCTACACTAATTATTTTTAGTGGCATCTAAGTGTTTCATCTAGAAGGTATCGTGTAGGCTAAGTCTTTCTTGGAGTATTAGTTGTAAGCACATATGTGTTTGTAGTGCTTGAAAGTACCATGCTTCTTAACGTAAAATACATTAGATAAATGATACTTAGATCATTCTCTCGAAAGCCTTCCATGTTCTCATACTTGAATTACAACTAATAACTAAACAAACTAACTATAACTAACCCTAGCCAAGTGCATTTATTAGTTATTGTAAACCACGAGGTGTGTTTTCTTTTTTTGAGCCTTAGACTCATGATGTAATGTACCAATCACATCTACACCTTGAATCGCTATTAGTGTAAATAAGTCTATTAGAGTAAAGCAAAAAATAAGTGTTGTTAACTTTGTTTTGGGTTCAAGAACCCGACACCAACAAAAATTAACGTTAAGTTGTCTAACATGGAAGGGTTTCCTAAGTTGCTCGGTCCTCAGATGGTTTTTTCTCTTTCGACGACTAGTTTTACCCGACGACCTTCCTATCCCTCGCACACCTCACCTCCCAAAACTTATTTTATTTCATAGCTCTCGACCTTGGACAGTCTCCTCTTTGCCACCCCCCACGGGTTCACTCGGTTGAGAAGCATTTGAGTGAGAGCCCCATGGCTAATATCAAGGCATCTCTTCCCTAAACCTCATAGGAGATGACCACGACTTTTGCTTCTCATGCAGAGTGTTTTGTTTGATGTCAGGTCTCACAATTGGTTCCTTTGCGACAAATCCGTATTGTTATACTTGAAGGTACTTGTTGTTTTTTTTATAACGTTGTTTCACCGAACATCGTACGTTTGGAAACATCAGTTTAGCGAAACCGACTTCTTACACAAGATTTGGTCTATTGGCTCGACAAATTGTAGTGCCAACACGATATCATGGTCATGACAAGAACCTTGTTTGTGTTTGTTGTTTATTTTATGGGCAAATTTACCCAAATGGCCATTGAACTATTTCTTTGTCTAGGTGTTGCTTTGGTCAAGTTCCTCCATACTTGTGATTGACGATCGTTCAAAATCAAGGGACCAAGAACCCTCCGCCTACTACATTCACAGAATTCTATCGACATCCTTTTTTTCTTATAATACCTGCATGCCTCTATCCTGCTTCTATGGTCTGTTGTGAATTGGTATATATTTTTTCTTTCGTTTTGGCTTTTCCTTTCTTTTGTTTCCATGTACCTGGAAGGTTTACCATCACAAAAACATTACCACGATAAAACATTTCCATTTCGTGGACGGTTTCAAGCGAATCTGTTCTAAAATGGTTAGAAAACAAACATAAATTATTATTTCACACACTATTTTCATGTACAATCGCCAAATATGAACATCTAACATCTAACCTTTACCATGTTTAACTTTTAAGCAAATCCACCCTTTCCATGAATAAGAAACACACATAAATTATTATTACCCCACAATTTCTAAATATGTACATAAAATTAAAACAAATAAAAATTTTAGTCTACAAAATAACCAAAATTTGTCTCATCCATACCGTACCCTTGGAGCAACCATGGTGTACCTAATAAGACGAAATAAAGTACGACCTATTTTTGGATTCAACTCCTTGCCTACAATTCCAACCAAAATAGGAAACAATTAACAAAATGAAACCCACTTGACAAATCCTAAAATAAACTCACAAGGATTTAAAACCCACTTTCCTTCTTGTACTTCAAAAAAATTACCCCTTAAAAAAAAAGTTACCAAACTTTCTACCTTCGAATACAACACACGAGAACTTCGCACTATGCCCTTAACTTTTTTTGTCAGGATGAGAATGGTGGTACAGGTGAACTATGAAAAGTAGCCATTTTTTAAAAAAAATTTAGGTTGTTAAAGCTTTCTCCAAATCTCTCCTCGCCTGGTCCAAAGCTTCCGGAAGCTTCTCGGGTTGTTTTCCTCCCGCTTGGGCCAAATTGGGCCTCCCTCCTCCTCCCCCCCCACAAATTTTTGCGACAGCTCCTACAAACTTTCCGGCTTGAAGACCCGCCTTCACAACCTGCGACAAAAAAAAAGCAAAAAAAGCAAAAAACGCATTTAACAAATATTTTCTTTTTGTTTTTCTCGAATGGAATTATACAGACGTGTTTCTTTTCGATTTTATTGAAACTAACTAATATATTAAAACTTCAACCCATGGACGGGGCCGTTTTATTTTTACGCCGTCTTTTACACACGACTCGCACGATTTTTGGGACAGAAATTAGTTTTACCATAAATCCACAATTGAAAGAGCTTAGAGAAACCAGAATTGCAGCTATAGCTCTTATCTAGGGTTTTTCCTCTCTCACCTTAGGACTGAAAGCCGCAACAATACTGACTTTCCCCTCAAATGCCGACCCTAAAACCACGGCTCCCGGGTCTCCCATCCTTTCCAAAAGACGCTCCGAGGCTGTCTTTAGCGACTCTGCGTCCACCGCCTCCAAAGACGCCACCAAAACCCTAGGGAGGGAGAGGGAGAGGGAGAGAGACAGGGGAGAAAGAAAGAGAGAGGGAGAGAGGAGGTAAGTTGGAGAATAAGTGGAAGAACGGAGGAATGAGTGGAGGTGAAAAAAGAAAGTGTGGAAACGAGGGACAGACAAAGCAAAAATATCATCAAGAAACGAGCAATGATCGACTAGTATACTGGCTTACTCTTTGTAAACATATTTCAAATTATGTACTGGTTTTTCGCTAAATTTCAAGTTTTCAGCTCAGTTTTCCTAGTATTCGTGTATTTTAAGCGTTTATAGCGTTCATAATATTAGGGTTAAACAAACCGAATCCTCTTTACACAGAACTTTACTGCAGAAATTAACCCGCAGTTAACCAGCAGTTGTAATTACAGAGGATTTTCTTGCAGAAATTGTTTAACAGCATTCCTAATTACATAAGGAGATTACTGCAGAAATCCTTAGTCAACATTTGAAAACAACCATAATTACAAACGGTTTTACTGCATAAATTTAACCAATACACTGTGCCCATCACTATTGGAGTTAATCACTCTAATTCGAGCAAGTCTTTAACCCAGATATAATAACAAGGATATAAAAACATTATTACATATACTAATACATTAACATCGTTATTATTTGTCTACCTGGCAGAAGCGGGTCCCACAGTTACGGCTCCTCCTGCCAGAAGCTCCGCTTTGGCCACCGCCAGCTGTCCTCGCAAATCAGCCGCCTCCCCACGGGCCAATCGGAGCTCATCTTGGAGGAGGTTCACACGTGTGGGAACCTCATCCGCCCTCACCTGAACAGATCAGCTGCCCACCGCTATTAGTATGGAGGAAAAGCAGAGTTAGTATGAGAATGACAGTAAACTTGTCGGAAGTTGGTGTTAGTAAAAAGTCAAAATGACTGTAAAGTTATTGGAAGTTGAAAAACTTCCCTGTACTTGGTACAAAATGAGAATGTCCACACCATAAACAACAAAATTACACGTCAATGTGAATCTGAACGTGAATGTCGACGACAAATGTGAATGCGAATGTGAATGTGAACACACATGAATGCAAATTAATGTGAACGTGAATGTGACAATGTGAATGTGAATGTGAATAAATTGAGTACGAAAGTGAATGCAAATGTGATAAATGTGAATGTGAATGTGAATAAATGTGAATGCGAAAAATGCGAAAAATGCGAAAAAATGTGAATGTGAATATAAATGTGAATAAATGTGAATGTGACAATGCAAATGAAACTGACCGTATCGAAGAACATCTCCACCGCACCTTCAAATTGGAGCTCAAAGCCTTAAGAATTCCGTCCCTAGAATTTAAATACTCGATAACCGCGGGACCGGCCACGGCCTCAATTCTTCTCACGCCCGAAGCGATTCCCGCCTCCGAAATAATTTTGAATCCGCGAATTTCGGCCGTATTTCTCACGTGGGTCCCACCACAAAGCTCCATAGAAATTTGGGGCACATTCACCACACGAACCTGTCCACTCTCCCTCCGCTTTATATTTTAGGATATGGAAAAACTCGCAAAAACATTATAAATTCTACAATGCAAAAATCTTATGTGTCTTATGACTGAAAAATCCACGAGTCCTATAATCTATATGATAGTGATACAATTGTATTATTTTGCACACATAGAAAAAATATATAGACACAAAAGAATACATCAGGATTAGTGCGAAAACAGCGAGTAACAACAAGTATCTTAATATCTTTAAAAGTCGAAACAAATTTCTGAAAAGCACAGATAAAGATTTGCAAATTCAGTGACCAAATAAGTGGGATCCTATCAATAAAGTGGGTTTTCACCGACAAAGTGGGAACCGTATTTAAAATCTTGAAACTTCCCAGAAAATAAAAAGAAAACAGGGAAAAGTACCGCAAACCTCCTGTTTGTTTTTCCACTCACCTCCTCCCCATACTTCTCTCCAAACATCGCTATGGCTCCTGCAGCTTTCGCCTCGTCCAAAGCCATTACCGTTGACTCTAACGGAACTGCCTGACCAATCCATGTATTCACTAAATCCTCTATTTTTGCAATCTCCTCGTCTGTCATGCTCCGAGGACAATTAAAGTCAAAACGGAGACGGTCAAATGCCACCAAAGAACCAGCTTGTGAGGTATCGGTTCCGAGTACTTGTTTGAGAGCCGCTTGGAGAAGGTGAGTAGCAGTATGGTGAGCCTGGAGGACAGAAGAGAAACAAATGTCTGAAAAAAAATGCTCTCTCTCTCTCTCTCTCTTCTTCTCTCCCTCCCCCTCACCCTCTCCCTCTCACTTTCCCCTCTCCCTCGCCCTCTTGCAAAAATATGTCTCTCCCTCTTGCATCAACACCTCTCTCCCTCCTCTCCCTCTCACCGTTGCTCTCGCCCTCAGCTCCGGATCCACCGCCGCTGTCACTTTGTCTCCTAGCGCCAGCTGTCCCTCCTCCAGCCTGGCGCGATGCAACCACAGCGTGCCACCTGGCGCTCGTCGTGTTGCACTGACAGCTAAGCGAGCGCCACCTGGCAGCGCCTCCAGAAGCCCACAGTCTCCCACCTGTCCTCCCGATTCCGCATAGAAAGGAGTGCGATCGAGGACTACCTCTACCTCCTCTCCTGCCTTGACAGAGGGAACCACCTCTCCTCCCCGAATAATGGCCGAAATTGTACTTTCGGAGAGGAGGGAGCCATAGCCGAGAAACTCGGTTTGAGAAAGTTCCGAGGCGAGGTCTTCTATGGCGCCTCCAACTGTCAGTTTTACGGCATTGTGGGCGGCCTATTGAGTGGGAGAGGGAGAGGGAGAAAGAGAGAGAAAACCAGTGAGAACAGAGGTTAGAAACAAAAAGCAGGTCTGGAACCCGTCCTACGAAACCTTCCCAAACGAAAAATAAAATAAAATAGGAGGTTCCACAATTAAAAAACCATGTCCTTTGCGACGATGCAAACAAATGGTTAGACAAACATTTCAGTAAAAGAAAACTACAAACAACCCCACAAAAAAAACAAAATCGATCTCTTCTCACCTGCGCCCTCTTCCTCTGAACCTCCATCTCCTCCTGAAATCCCTCCATATCCACTGCCACTCCTCTCTCCATGGCTACCTCCTCCGTAATCTCCACCGGAAATCCGTAAGTGTCATATAAAGTAAACACATCCTTACCGGCGAGGACTCTCTGTCTCCCCTCTCCCTCCTTCCCCGCCGCCTCTAACAACTCCTCCAGCAGCTTCTCTCCTCTCTCTAACGTCTGTACAAACTTCACCTCCTCCCTCCTCAATTCCTCGTAAATTCTCCCCTCGTTTCCCTTCACTGCCGGATCTACTGCCCCACTCATAGCGACCACCTGTCGCGCCACGATTGGCAAAAACGTCCCGTCATTTGCATCGTTTGTACTTTCTGTACTGGTTTGGATTCCGAGAAGGCGTCCCATTCGTACCGCTCGGCGAATAAGACGACGGACGATGTATCCCCTTCCCATATTGGAGGGAGTGACTCCGTCGGAAATGAGATAGACTACCGCCCTCGCATGGTCGCCGATTACCTGTCCTTCGTCCCACCCAAAAAGGTTATTATTTATTTACCCTCGTTTTTTGAGAGTGAATCGTACAATTCGTACAGTTTTCGGAGTACTGTTTATTACTCGTAAAACTGTACTATTCACCGCCAAGATGAGGGTTGATGTCTCTCATGCGATTAACGTAACACACTGTATTTAGTGTGCTTTACTTATTCAGTACGGGTCGAGCCGCAGAGTTGGACTGCTGCGACAATCGCAAAAAACGTTGCAGAATATTCTGAGCACAATTATTATTATTATTTTAATTTTCTTTTACGGGACTCTCACCTTGAGCTGCGTCTTTGTCTTCTCGTCGGCCTCGTGATATTTCACTCCCGCCAGACGAGCAGCCACCTCAATGATGGGAAAAATCAAGTCTGTCTCGTAGTTGTTGGGAACCTGCACTCCTCCGATGTGTTCCATGCAGACCCGGGGACTTAGAACACATTCTGAGCAGCTTTACGAGACCATACTGGATGTTAACATGTACTAAATAACTTTTTGAGTGTCGATTTTCTTCACCTGCTGGATTCTGAGCTACGATAAGTTTAGGATAGAGAATGAATGTTAACAGCTTAACATGTACCTAAACCTTCAGACACAAAATATAAGTCAATTGTATAACTTTTCAAATGCCTTTTTTTGTCCGCCGGTAGAAGAGTATGGAGTGAGTTATAAAACAATCCAAAAACCAGAACAGATGTTTGGTTGTAACAAATGAACTAGTTATGATGCGGTATTACTGTCGGATTACCATCGACACTTCATATGAACCTTAACGACAATTCTAGCATTACTGTATGATAGCAATCCACACTATTTTTGAGAATTCAGAGCGATTCTAGCGTTACTGTATGACTACAATCCATACTATTTTTCAACATTAAGCACTTGAACAACGATTGCAGTATTACGGTGAGATTACCATCCAAACTACACCGTGAATCGCTATTAGCGTAATGAAATAGATAGCGTAATGAAACAATTAGCGTAAATTACGCTAATTGGGAATTTGGGGGTTTTGAGGGAAATCATTTACTCTAATTTGTTTTTTAAAGGGTTTTTATTAATTTTATTTGAGAATTTGGGTAAAAAAACGGGGTACCGCAATTAGAGTCATTGACGCTAATAGCGATTCACGGTGTACTTTCGAACCTTAACAACGGTCTAGAATTACTGCATGTTACATCCACACTGACTATTTTCGAGCTGATAACGCCCCACTCATTGTAGACCTAATTTAACCAAAACTTATATAACCTAACGCACCTTTTGTAAAATTTGAGCCAATCGCTCCAATCCGAGACCAGTGTCGATATTTTTTTTGCGAAGATCCTCCAAAGTTCCGTCCTCCAACCGATTGCTTTGCATAAAAACAAGATTGTAGAATTCGATAAAACGGGTATCGTCTCCAAGGTCCTAAAGTCATAATAACAAAATAAAGAAGAGAAAACAAAATCAAACATAAACGGAAAAGACAGGCGAGACGTTGAAAATCGACCCAACACAATTAATTAAATTGATGAAGACAATGCAAAGGTCCTGGTAAGTAAATAGAATTATTTCAACCGAAATGGTTTAAATAAACAAAATTACAGTAAAATAGGAAATGAAGGTGAGTGGTTGAAATCGACAAACCGAACGATAAATCGAATGCATAGAATGTGATTTTCCTTCTGTAGTAAATAACTTTAAAAGCTTTTTTTTTTGAAGTCTTTTTATGAATGAATGCCCAAAACTGTGTAGGATTTCTTGATGGTCCTTAAAATTCATTTCTTTATTTCAAATATTTCCAAAATTCATACACATAATTTACCATTTGCAACCATGCTCACTCTTTTTCGAACATCTTAAGATCTTCTCCAAAGATCTGAAAGTACTACTTTTTATTTCGTCCTCTTTCCCAAACTGAAACAAAAAGCTTTCCACAAAGTTCCAAATTTGCAGCTAACCCAAAATCAAACTGCCGAACAGATCTACTTGATAAAACCGCTGAATTGATCCACTCTCCCTCCCTCCCTCCCCCTCCCTCTCCCCCTCTCCCTCTCCCTCTAAGTAGAAATAGTTCTTGTTATTTTCCTCCCATTGTCTCCAATGGCCAACCTTGGGGTGCTTCTCCTCTTTTTTATACATTTTGTCGTTTGTGCCACGTGGCTCATTGCTGACTGTGCATTGGCCTCAGCAGATAGCGACAAACCCACATCGGCCGGAAAAGGGATACATTCTCTAGAGGGTTCCGAAGCAAAATGGACCAATTTTAATTTTTATCCACGGCCTGAGAATACGACAAATGTGACAAATGTGACAAATGTGATAGATGTGACAGATGATGACAAGAAGAAAGCTTTTGTTTTTGTGAAAGGGGTAAAAGGTAAGATATCCTTTTATTAGTTTGTAACTCCTTTTTTTGTGGGAAGTGCTTCCTTTATTGTCTTGATTTTTTTTTTTGATTATTTTTATTCGGCTTCGTGTCTCTGTATTTTTTTTGGAAAAACAATGGAAAATAATTTATGTTGGGCCTAGTATTTGTTTCTGTTTTTTTTTTTTTTTTTTTTTTTTAAATCCTGTGCTCCAAAGATCTGAAAGTACTACTTTTTATTTCGTCCTCTTTCCCAAACTGAAACAAAAAGCTTTCCACAAAGTTCCAAATTTGCAGCTAACCCAAAATCAAACTGCCGAACAGATCTACTTGATAAAACCGCTGAATTGATCCACTCTCCCTCCCTCCCTCCCCCCCTCCCTCTCCCCCTCTCCCTCTCCTCCCCCTGCCTCCCTCCCTCTCCCTCTCCCTCCCTCCCAAAATGGCCTAAACCCCTCCAATCAGCGGTTACCAACCCCGCCACAGCCCCCAAGCCCCCCCAAGCCCCCCATCGAGCCACTCCGGCCTCCCCTTGTCCCCCACCCCCCTGGTCTGTGGTGAGCACCGAATCCATCTCCTACAACCTCCTAAACCTCCCCAAACCGCCTCCTACCGCCTCCAATTACCACAGACGGTCCAATATCCGTGCGATATCGGAGCAACATCGGATAGAATCGGGTGCATATAATATATATATATATATATATATATATATATATATATATATATATATATATATATATATATATATATATATATATATATATATATATATATATATATATATATATATATACATTAGGTATATATATATATACATATATATACATATACATATACATATATATATATATACATATACATATATATATATACATATATATATACATATATATATACATATATATATATATATATATATACATTAGGTATATATATATATATATACATATACATATATATATATATATATACATATGCATATATATATACATATATATATACATATATATATACATATATATATATATACATATATATATATACATATATATATATATACATATATATATATACATATATATATATATATATATATATATATATATATATATATATATATATATATATATATATATATATATATACATATATATATATATATATATATATATATATATATATATATATATATATATATATATATATATATATAATATCGGTCTCGTACCGGGCAGTTTGCTCACCGCCTCACCGGGCGAAAGTCTTAGCAGCGCTCCGAGCACCGCGGGCCGCAGGGACCCATGGAGCCCGAGGACAAGAAGCCGTTGGAACTGCCCAGTCCCCGCAGATGGGAGGGGGAGACCGCCTTAAACCGCCTAAACCCGCCTACAACAGCTACAACCCCCTACAACTGCCTAAAATCGCCTTTTAAACGGTGCGATACCGGCTTATATCAGTACAACATTGGTACCATATCGGTGTGCCATATCGGTATACTGACCGCGTCCTCTCCTGGCAGGTCGGGGCGGAAGTCGTAGTAGAGCTCCGAGCACGGCCCGCAGGGGCCGGTGGGACCCGAGGACCAGAAGTTGTCAGCGGGGCCAAGGCGACGGAGGCGGGAGGGGGAGACGCCCACCTGGGGGGTGGGAGGGAGGGGGAGGGAGGGGGGGGGGAGGGGGGGGGGGGGGGGGGGGGGGGGGAAGGAAGGGGGGAAGGAAGGGGGGGGGGGGGGGATAAGGACCGGGGGGGAGGGAAGGGGAGATAAGGACCAGGGAGGGAGGGGGAGGGGGAGGGGAGGGGGAGGGGAGAGGGAGGGATAAGGACCAGGGAGGGAGGGGAAGGGGGATAATGACCAGAGGGAGGGGGGAGGGGGAGGGGGAAGAGAGGGGGAAGGGGAGGGGGAGAGAGGGGGAAGGGGAGGGGGAGAGAGGGGGGAAGGGGAGGGGGAGAGAGGGGGAAGAGGAGGAAGGGGAGGGGGTAGGGGAGGGAGGGAGGGGAGCAAGGGAAAGAGGAGCGAAGGGGAGGGAAAGAGGGGCGAAGGGGAGGGAAAGAGGGGCGAAGGGAGGGAAAGAGGGGTGAAGGGGAGGGAAAGAGGGGGTAAGGGGAGGGAAGATTGAGGGGGGGGGGAAGGGATTGAGAGTGGGAAGAGGGGGGGGAAGGGGAGGGAAGAGGGGGAGAGAGGGGGAGGGGGAGGGGAGGGGAGGGGAAGGGGGGGAGGGAGAGGGGAGTACCGGGTCTCGCCAAATGGAGAAGGCTTCGTCGTCTTCTTCGAAGACACTGATCCAGACTCGCTCAGGGGGGAGTTTGAATCTGGGGAAGGGGGGGGAGGGATGGGAAAGGATAAGGAAATGGGGATTGGAGAAAAGTATAGATTAAAAAAAGAGGATGATGGGAAAAAATGATGATGAAGAAAAAAAAAAAAATTGTTTTTTTTGTGATGGGAAAGGTATAGGTTTTGGTTTTTGGGGATGCGAAAAATGAAAGTTTTGGGAAAAGTGTGGGAATGGGAAAGTTAAAAAACAAATAAATAAATATAAATACAAAGTCTTAAAAAGTAGAGAAGGTTTAATGAAATGAGAATTTGGTAGTAGAAGGAATATAAACTTTGGATTTTGGGAATACAAAAATTAAAAAAGTTTTGCAGTACAAAAAAAAAGAAACAAATTGGGAATTTATAGAATTTCGGAATGTAAAAAGAATAGATTTTGGAAATACGAAAAACATAGACTGGAATACAAAAATTTGAAAATATGAAAAATATAAATTTTGGGAATCCGCAACATATAATGCAAAAAAAAGAAAAAGTTCAAAATCTTAAAAAGTAGAAAAGTTTCATAAAACGAAGATATGGAAATACAAGGAATACATGTTTTGGATTTTGCGAATGCAGAGAATTTAGTTTTGGGAATTACAAAAATTTGCAAAACTTGTTGAGTACGATTTTTTTTTTTTTTGGGAAATACAAAAGATGGTAATTTTGGGATTACAAAAATGTAGATTTTTCGAATACAAAGAACCCGAGAACACGAAAAATATATTTTTTGGGAATCCAAAAAATATAAATTATTGGAATACCCAAGGAGTAAATTTTCTGTTTCTCCCTTCCAGTGCAGTTTCAACTGAAATAGTCAAAACATGATAATTCTTTCTTTTTTTTCCTTTGTTTATTTTCTTTGGATCTATTTATTTTTATTGTTTTTACATATCGAATAATATGTCTTTTGGGAAATAAAAGTGAAAGGTGAAAATTGGACTCCAAAAAAAAAAAAAAAAAAAAAAGGAATCATGAAAAAAAAAAGAATTTGGGAAACAAAAAAAAAAACCAAAAAAATGGCTTATAGAGGGAAAACAAAATATAAAATAAGAGCAAAGATTCCATATTTTTGGACTCATTTTTGAAAAGAAACTTCAGTTTAGAGTGAAAATTCTTCGCAAGAAGCTTTAAAAGGTTTCAAATTTTACAACTGGAGACAGTTAATAATAAAAAAAGTACAGATTGGGGGGTTAGAGGAGAAGAAATAGGGAAGAAGGGAGAGAGAGAGAGAGAACGAGAGAGAGTGCGGAAAGAGGACGTATTTGAAACAGAGGTGGTCACAGCTAGGCGATCGACCCACAGAGAGGGAGAGGGAGGGAGAGGGAGAGGGGGGCCGGAAGGGGGGCCGGAAGGGGGAGAAGGGAGAGGGGGGGGTGGGAGGAGAAGGGGAAGGAGAAGGGGAAGGAGGAGAGGGAGGAAGGGAGAGGAAAAGAGAGAGGTGGAAAGACAGAGAAAGAGAAAGAAAGCGAGAGAGAGAGAGGGGCACAGTTTATCCACTTTCTCTCTCACAAACCACTGAGCCCTCCTGCGTATTACTGAGCTCAAATTTAATAGATTTTGAGTCTTCCTCATTCAATAAAACCGTTTTGTGTTTTTTTTTTTTTTTTTTCATTTAAAAAAAAAAGTTGATTTAAGTTAAATAAAATTCAATGCAATGAGTTTAAATTATGGATACCGACTAATTTAAACACAATACTGATCTTCTCTCCCTCCCTCTATCCCTCTCCCTGACCACCAATTAAGGGGAAAATGGAACAATTTTCCCATATCTTTCCCCACCTCCGCTCTCTCTCCCTCTCTCCCTCTCTCACACCCCCACTACCACTACCTTCCCCTCCCAGACTTGCTCGCAACTTCTCCACCCTCACTCTCTCACTCCCACCTCTAACTCCATTAAAAAAATATAAATAATAACCCCATTTTACCCCATTTTCTTACCTTCCCACTTCCCCTATGCCCCCCCCACCCCCTCCCTCACTCACTTTCTTCCCCCCCCCCTCCCCCTCTTGAAGTACTCCCCCAAACTAAAACTCCCCATCATCTCACCCTCTCTCCCTTCCCCCTCCCCCCCTCCCTTCCCTCTCCCTCCTCTCCCCCCCTTGTCCTCACTCCTCCGTCCCCATCTCTCACCCCCACTGCCCCGCACCCCCCCTCCAATTAATCCCCCAAACTAAATCCCCCCAGCACCTCTCCCCTCCCTCCCCCCCCTCCTCCCTCCCCCTCCCCCCCTAAATTCCCCCTCCCCTTCCCCTCCAACCCTAAACTCCTAAATAACCCTCCCTCCAACCTAAATTCCTCAAAAACCCTCCCACTCTACCTTTCCCCCTCCCCTCCAACCCTAAACTCATAAAAAACCCTCCCTCCAACCTAAATTCCTCAAAAACCCTCCCACTCTCCCTTTCCCTCCCTCTCCCTCCCCCCCACTCACTCCTGGGTCGCCAGCTCCCACGCCCACTGGCACGCCTCCCTCTTGAAATACTCCCCGAAGCTGAAACTCCCCAGCATCTCAAAAAAGGTGTGGTGCCGCGCCGTCCGACCCACGTTCTCCACGTCACCCGTCCGGACACACTTCTGGGCCGTCGTGGCGCGCGCGACCTCCTTCCCTCCCTCTCCCTGCACCCCTATGCGCGGGCGCGGCTCGCGGCCGAGGAACACGGGCTTGAACTGCAGCATCCCCGCGATGGTGAGCAGCACGGTGGGGTCCGAGGGGACGAGGGAGGCGCCCGGGAGGACCGCGTGGCCCCGGGCGGCGTAAAACTCCAGGAAGCGGCGGCGAATGGCGTCTCCGCTGACGTCAGCATCGGTGAATTTACTGACGTCAGCATCAGTCAATTTGCTGACGCCAGCATCGGTGGAGTTGCTGACGTCATCGTCAGTCAATTTGCTGACGTCAGCGTCGGTGGAGTTGCTGACGTCAGCTGTGGTGGTGCGGAGGAAGTCGGCGTCGGAGCGGTTGGTGCTGGCGTCGGCGGAGGAGGAGGAGGAGGTGGAAGGGATGACGTCGGCGGGAGGGGAAGTGATGACGTCAGCGGAGGAGGAGGGGAGGGCGGCGGCGGCGGTGGTGGAGGGGGAGAGGGAGTCGGAGGAGAGGGAAGAGTCGATGCGGAGGACGGCGGGGGAGGAGGAGGAGGAGGAGGAGGAGGAGGCGGGGCGGGGAGGGAGGGAAGAGAGGGAGATAGAGGAGAGGGAGGGGGAGGAGAGGAAAGGGGAGAGGCGGAGAGGAGGGGAGCGAAGGGAGGTGTGAAGGAGAGGAGAGCGAGGAGCGAGGACGCCATGGCCGGTTTCTAAGGTGAGGACGGAGGCGTGGCGGAGGCAGGAGGCGGCGAGACGGGCAGCCATGGCTGCTGGAGGAGGAAATTGGCGAAGGAAGGAAAGGGAGAGGGAGAGGAAGGTCGGAGGGAAAAAATGGCTCGAGTTTCTCTCTCTCTCTCTCTCTCTCTCTCTCTCTCTCTCTCTCTCTCCCTCTCACTCTCCGCACGTGCGGCGCGAAGAGAGGAGGCGAGGAGATGGACGCGCGGCCAATTTTACCGCCACAGCTTTCGACGAAGTTTAAGGGAAAGAAATTTGAAAAGAATCGGAAGGAACGATTTTTTGTGATTTCTATGTGCTCAGTTGGAAGGTTTTCCGTAAATATGAAATATCTAAACTTCCACAGTTCCACAGTTCAGATTTATTGTTTTCTAGAACCGTCCAAAACAATACGATGCAGCATTACAGAAAAGTACAGAACACGTCATTACAGAACAGTTATATCCGTACTGTACTATACTGTGCTGTACAATATAAACTTACTGGAGTTCGTGCACCCGTGTCTGATTTTTATTGGGAGTATAGGAATCGTATCTTTTCATCGCAAGAGTGTGCACCGAGAATATGGAGCACAAAGGCCAGGAAAAATTATAGACGATAATAGATTAATAGCGATACGCGGAGAACCGCGCAGTAAAATTGAAATTATAGCGTTAATGTAATTAACTACGCTAAATTGTACGGTTTAATTTTAGGCCTCTGAAATAATTCTGATACGACACTATTTACGATTTCGGGTAGGAAAAAAACACTCACAAAATATAAAGCTACAGTAGTCATTGCGCATTTTACTGTACTTTCCTGTTTAGTACGGCATGGTTTCAGCTTACGAGTTACAACAGTCTGTAACCGACGCCTTTTGTGCGTACTGTACGGTAAACGTTAAGTACGACTATGCGCATAGTTTTCGCACTTTTGAACCATGGTGGAATTCTAGTTGCAGACACCTCTCCCCATCCAAGAGGCAATTTTGAAGCTGCAGGAGGGAGAGCCAAGGGGCACTTGTTAGCAGTTAACATGGCCTTTGCAGCAGGGATAGTGGTGCCCCGAAGCTTCCGTTTGCTGGAAGAATTAGAGAGAGGAGAGAAGGTAAGTTTCTTTTAGGAAGCCATGGCTTCTTCTGCGTTGATTGGTTTAGCAATTTGATTCTGGACCGGAAATTCGGGTTTGTTTTTGGAGGAAGAATCTTGAAACTGCAGTGTGACTGACTATTTGGAAAGGAACAGATGAATTTGTCTTTTAGTCAGCAGTCTTGAGAGCGAGACAAATGTGTTGTTTTTTGAACTTTTGTCATCGTTTTCTTTTTGTTGCAAAGTGATATGGAGTGGGACAGCTGGCTGATAACAGTGGCCCTCGGAAAATTTTTGCAGGTTGTTTGTTTTGTAGGGTTTTCAAATTCACTAAGCAGGTTTCTGATAGGAATATAACTAAAGCAAGCTGTCTCTCACTTTGGAAAGAGTTACAGAACAAATTGATTAAAGAATTTGCAAATTTTATGAATGCATTTTATATGTTTTTTTGCCTTTTCTTTCTATCCGTTCCATTCTTGAAAAATTCTTGTGAACCTTTCTTGTAGAAGGAAATAATTGCTAGAATATGCAATATAGAATAGACTATCTATATAAAGAGAGAGAAAGAGAAAAAGAGAGAGTGGGAGAGCGCGCGAGAGAGAGGGGAGGGGAGGGGAGGGAGGGAGGGAGAGAGGGCGGGAGGCGCACGAGAGAGTGAGAGAATGTAGAATGTAGAATTAAGAAAAGAGAAAAGGTATAAGTATAAAACAAAGGATAAAGAATTTTTGCCTGTATGGTTTCTGTCGAAGAAAGGATGGTATTCATACGTTCTGAGACCATCGCTGACGTTTTCTGAATTTTCGAACAATCCTTCCGTACAATCTTGCTGGTAAGCATTAATTGAGACAACCGATGTTGTTTTATTGTCATTTTTTCAAAGGGACTTGGAGACGGGAGGGTGAGCTATGGCCTTTTGGACGATGGCGATGATATTGCGATGAGGTCGTGGCGAGGCACTATCATTGGTCAGTTGCAATTCATTGTTTCTGGTTGTATTATTACATTATATGTCAAATATAGTCTATATTTTGTCAAAAATGTATTGGTCAGGTGCAATTCCTTATTTTCGAAATGAAGTTGTATTATTAAAATTGTGTATCAAATATAGTAAAGTAACAAAATTGTATTGTTTTAGTTTCATTTCCTTGTTTTCAAACTTTAGTTGTATCATTAAAAATGTATATTAATTTAGTATGTTGTATTAAAGCCGTATTGGTTTTTTGCAATTCCTTGTTTTTGAAATTAAGTTGTATATTAAAAATGTGTATCATACCGTGTTGAAAATGTAATGGTCAGTTTCAATTCCTTGTTTTTCAAAAATAAGTTATGTTGTATTATTAATGCATTATTTTATGTAAAAGTTGTTTTAAGGTGTTTTTTTGTGACTTCGTCTTCGGCTTTGTCTTTTTGCACATTCATATTCCAGAAGAGTGTAAATTTAGAAACTCACAAACTTACACTTAATATTTAGTACTTGAAAACAAAGTCCACTAACGGGCTATTGCGCAGAAGCGTTTGCAGCTACTGTCTGATTGACTGTTGTTTACTGTTGTGATAATGAAACTGATTGCAAAATGGGAGTTTGTGAGTTTAACCTCTGGAATTCTCCGTGCTCGTTTTAGTCATTCATCAGGTGGATTATGTCGAAGCTCGTAGTTAAACATTTGTGTTGTTTGTCTTTTTGCTTTTCTCACTTGCATGTATAAGCTTTTTGCTCCAGTCTGAAGGCAACAGACAGATACTATGGAAAAAGTTTAAACGGTTGACGTGATGACTTAGTGTTTCAGCACGATAAACCTGAAAGCATAATTCCAAAATATTTCTGCAGGCTCGATTCATAAAACATTAATTTGGTACTATCGTCTGTTCAAACTGAACATGGATTTTTTTTTAGAGAGTGAGTGTTGAGGAAGAACTTGTTTATCCTGCCTATTGTGACTGGATGTACACTCCCATCGTTATAAGTGTTAATAACACTATTTGGTCCCAACTTTTTTTGGCCGGGAATATTAAAATAGTGCTAATAACATTATATAAGGGAGTGGACTACAGACCGCCACATCACCTTACACTAATTTAGTATAGTACATTCTAATTCCGCATTTACACTAATAATGCCTTTACGCTGAAAGCAATGGGCAGTGTAGTTTAAAGAAATGCAAGAAAGGTTCACTGGTTTGTCCTATTTGAATTCTTCGGTTTTGCAAATTGGATGTCCACATCGACGTTTTTTTCCTTATTTTGATCGAGGATAAAACATCAATTATTGTCTTTATTATGTGGAAGTCTGAAGACACTGCATTTTTAATGACTTCCATTTGGACTTCTTACATTGTCTCTGAATTTTCTAAGGTTTGCAGTGAGTTCAAAAGAAATAGATGGTAAAATTGAGGAGAAAATTATAAATTCTCATTGTTTTGTTGTGCAAGACACCAGAAAATTGTTAAGGGGAGCTGAAGAAATAACAGTGGGATGTCCTATCCATGTCTCAGACAGCGTATTTTTTTTGTTTCCAAAGTTAAATGAACAGACATTCCCATGCAAAAAAAAACTGTGTTTTAGTGGACTATTCAACAGTAGAGGAATTTTTCCTACTTCCGTTTGTGCTTTGTCAGAAATTTGATGTACTTCCCCTGCAAAAATGGAGAGACACTTTTCTTATGAAAGCAAGGATAGAGTTACAATAGAAAAGGTTGAATTAGTTCGAAGGAGTTGGGAGGACGATAATTTGATGAGAACTCGCCTTTTTCACTCGAGATCATGAAATAAAGAGCCTAGTCGATGTGTGTGTGTTTGTTTATCGATACCATAATAGTTTGTGAGAAACACTGAATTGTATCATTAGAAACAAGGTTTCTACAAGGAAGCTCAATTTATTACTAGTACAATTTACGACAATTACTCAAAAAGTGGAGTGAGGGAATCCCAAATCTGTAACACTTTTGCAAAGATGTTCAGTCTAAAGGTTCACATTTGGAATGGGAGAAAAAACTGCGGAAATTGTCTCTATTTAGTTTGTGTCATAATTTAGTTTCTGTGGTTCATCTCAATTAATTTGTTTAATTTCTTTACTTCATGTAGTTCCCGGTTCTTGGTGATTCTTCTGCAACTAGTTTGTGTGAATTATGGAAAATCGGTGTCTTTTTTTTTTTGGGATTAGATTTTCTCGCGGTTTCTCTGCATTAGTTTCTCTGATTTACGGAGAATTGTTTTCATTGTTTTTGGGAATAGGTCCCGATGGAACGACACATGCCGGGAGGATTTATGAGCTGCGAATGATATGCGACATGGAATACCCACAGCGACCACCCCGTGTCAAGTAAACCTACCACCTCTTTTTCTTTACCATCCCTTTTCTATTTGCTTTTTTCGTTCGGATATGTAGCTTTTTATGCACTGTACTCTGTACCTGGTTTCGGATTTGATTTTTTAGAGTCTGTTTTTTTAATGATCTGGTTTTTTAGGATCTGGTTTTTAGAATTTGGTTTTTTGGGAATTGGTTTTTCAGGATTTGGTTTTGTTTCAGGACTTAGTTTTTTAAGAGTGTCAAGGACCTGAAAAGAAATTCTTCGTATATCATTTTTTGTGTGTTTTAGCATCTTTCAAATATATATTGAGTGAGCATTGTTTGACCTTTTGGGAACCTTTTTTATGTTTCCAAGTAATGAAGTTAAGGAAGATTACTGACATTTTTTGGTTTTTAACCTATCACACCTCATTTTAACGCTTGTTTATCTGTCTAAGAGGTCCTAAAAAACGCCCAGGTGGGTTTGTTGAATGCCCATACTTTTGTTCCAGGGGTTTTCATTTTTTAGTCAAATAAATGGCAATGGCAATGCTGTTCACACATTAAAAGTTTAACGCCGTCAAGTTGTGAAAATGGTTCCCTAGTTATCATTTTTTTCTTAGTTGTGGAGTGCAAATTATTTAACTTTTTTTTCTTCATCAATTTCTGAGTCTTGCAAAGCATGGTGATGAACCTATTTCACATTTTTGAGCTTCACTTAGACCTGTGCTGCAATAGTAGAAAAAACAGGTCATTATCTAGGGACAGTGAAGAGACTAGTCTGTTTGGTACACTCGTCTGTGTGGTACAGCCATGTAAGTTTGCAAATAAATCTAAAGTTATTTTGGGAACTTTAAGGTTAGTACAAAGAGACCCCACCTTGTTGACAATTTTTTATGTGTGTATAATGTATATGACAAATTTATGCATTTGTATGTTTTGTTGACAAAAGTTTATATATTTACATGTATGTTTTGTTTCTCTTTTTTTTTGAAAAGATTCGTATCACGAGTGAATATGAAGTGTGTGGATCAAAGGACCGGAGATGTGGATCCTCGTAAGTTACCTGTTCTCGCCAATTGGACGTACGACAAAACCATGGAAGGAGTTTTAGAGGAGCTTCGAGGCCAGATGATGTCGGGAGATAACCGCCGTCTTCCACAGCCTCCTGAGGGAACTACATTTTAATGAAAAGGAGGGATGACGTGAGTTGTTAATTAATCCACGAATGGTTAATGAACTCGAACGGTCAAGTAACGTGAATGGTTAATCCACTCGATTTGGTTAATCAACTTGAAATGGTTAATCCACTCGATCGGTTAATCAATTCAAAAGGTTAATAAACTCGAATGGTATATTGCGGTTGACAAACTTAATAAGTCGAAGTCGGGTTTTTAGGCCTTGATATTTGAGCTCACTAGACACTAGGGGAACATCGGGCCGACAGGTCAACAAGTCTACAACCTTTTTCCTTTTCTTTTTTTCCCTTTTTTAAGCAGCTGTTTCAGCACTGCAGCTGCAAGATGGTCCCTGTATAGACATAAGACTTGGTAGTCATTTTGTATATTAAGTGCTTAATGGCATTGTACACATTTATGTTTTTTATTCTTTTTGGAAGAGGGTACGGAAATTCTTTAAGGTCGTGGTTGTACCTGTATTGTTGGGTTATGTTAGATTCTTGTTATCTTGTTATTGCGCTTTTTTGGAGGTTTCTTCCGGGCTTGGTTATGCAAATATTGTTGGGTTATTCCGTTTTCTTGCATTCAACGCTCTCTTGACTTCCTTCAATTTTTTTTTTATTGCAACAATATCAAAAGCAAAAGTCTGCTTTCATACACAGAACAGCGATGTGTGTTTTACGCATTGGTTTGGTTTCGATCTGTGTGTGAAATGTGTGAAGATTTCATGAGGTGCCCAAGCAGGAAATATAATTTCCCAAAGACATTTTTTCATATGGTCACCAAACACTATTCAGTTGAAATCTCTACAATGAAAAAAATTTGCAGGGAAGTGGTTTCATACCGGCTCTGTGCTAAATTTCAGTTCTATAAAGTATCATCTGGGCAATTGTGGTTTCAATAAAGAGCATATTCTGGGAACAGCTGCTCACAACATTTTCCCAATTTTTAATGAACTCACAACTGCTCATATTTACATGAATTCCATAAAATTGATGGAGACTATGCCTGTGCGCCTACTATTGAGGTCAACATCTGTATGTAAGACAACACAGCAAAAATCTGGTCGTAACTTCAGCAGAGAAGACTCAGAAAGTTTTAGCAACTCCTCCGGATATGTGATTTTTGGTCTATGTCGAAGGCTGTACATCTGCGGTTTGTAGATACCCAAAGGGAAATTGCATTGCACATTTTCAATGCTTGTAAAATATAATCCCACAAGGATTCCGGCGGTTCACTTTGGTTAACATCAAGAGAGACCACTGTCGATTAAAAGTAAGCGTCTACTTTCTGTTGCTCCACCTGTTTTAACTGTTTTATGTAGCTCTACTATCATACAAATTAACGCAACAAGGCGTGTACTGCGATTCATCCTAGCTGTCTTAGAAAATCTATACATGCTTGGACAGCAGAATGTGTAAAAAAATAATCCAGCATAATCTCTAAAATCACAGGAAAATAAAAATCATTTCCCTTGGTTTTTCTTCGAATATTCCTGCAGGGCATCGTCTTCATCCAAATGCTTTCTTTTTTGAGCCTGCAGCATAGAGCTTTAACTCGGTGTTAGCCAAACGTCATTAATAGTTGGTTACGTTTTTCCTATAGTTCACTTTCAACGAGATAGTTTTATTCTAATTAAGTTCCATTTTATTAGAGTTCCAGTCCATTTGCTTCCATACTTTTTAAGTAAGTTCACCCATTAAGTTCCATTGTATGAAGTTTCATTTATCAAAGCTTATTGAACTTTGTGCTAGCAAAACATCATCAAAAGATGTGGATTGCGACGGCCTACTATGTAGGACAGATAGTGCTTCTCCTATATTTTCACTTTCTACGAGATAGTCCCATATTAAGTTCCATTCTTCTATTGCGTTCCAGAAAAAGCTTCCATTTTCAGAAACTGGGATATATTTTTGTGACACATGAACCAAGTGTCTAAATATTGACAGGAACAACATCACACAGCCAGTTATTTAACCACAAACCTACGCCAAAAAAAATGGTAAACATAAACAATCCGTAAAAAGGATGTGTACAACAGTTACACAGTTTAGCTGCTCAATCCACACAACAACTTTTATTGCGCAGTTTTTTGCCAAACCGTTTGGCGTACAAGCAATATATGTGTATCATATGCATATTATATTTATGTTATATTATATCGTAACTGGATTGGGATAGGAAAGGCTGATGGTGTGATGAGGGCACCACCTTTTGCTTGCGTTCTCCTTTAATTTTCTTTAACTTCTCCCGAAGCTCTCGCATCTGACAACCACAAAAACTTGAAAACCTGTATTATTGCCTCATTTCAAATCCACAATGGGATACTTTTTGGAAATTCCAATTTTATCTCTCTACCAAAACCGTAAACGGAAAGAGCCTCACTCTACCAAATGAATAAAACTATTACGTTAAATTGTGTTTTATGATTTAGCTCTCACCTGTTCCTCTGTGGGGTTCATAGTCACCACGTCTTCCGTCTTATATTCTTTACTGCAGAGAGGACATAAACCATCCGTCACCTACAAAGTTCAAAATATCGCCAGATTTTAAATTAGAACCCTTGCATTATTGTTAAGAAAAGAATTAAAATACGAGACTCAGAACCCCAACACATGACATTGTGGGCAATCGGATACTTAACTTCATTTTGTGGAAATTAAATAACATTAACAAACCAATCCCTTTCATCACTGAAAATTGAAACAAAAAACACTTCCATTTGCACAAATATGACCAGGAAAACAAGTAGAGAACCCCACCTCTCTCAAAGCACGGGAGCTGAAAAAATGGCCACAGGGACGTAACGCTGCAAATCTGCAAAATTTGAAACAAAATCGCTAAATTATCAATGAATGGAACAGGCTTCAAAAACTTGAATATAAAAATTCATTTCAGTGGACGAAACAGGCTTCGAAAAGGACAAAACAGCTGTTAGTTTACGGCATTTGAAAAAAAATTGCTTAAATTTCACTTCAATGGACGAAACAAGCTCCAAGTTTGAAACATTTCGATAAACTTTCGTTTTAACAACGAAATAGAAACCTTCACAAACCTCCTTGTCCCATATAAACCTTCCAACTCCAAAGACAATGTTTGAAAAAACAGAGCATATGTCATCTAAAAGAATATTTAATTGTAATGCTTTGTTTCCAGAGCTCATTCCCATGTGAAGTCCCATTAACAAACGTGAATTTCAAAGTACAGTCAAAATTGATCCGAAATCAACCAAAAATGATAAAAATAAAAATTAACTTGAAGTCAACCGACAAAAGATGAAAATAAGAATTGACTCGGAAGTCAAACCAGAAACGATGACAGTGGAAATTGACTCGAAGTCAGCCAAAAATGATGATAGAACAGATTGACTCGAAGTCAACAGAAATAAAATTTTGCGGAAAATCAAATGATAACAATACAGGACTTACGAGTTTGGTCCACCAGCTTCAAGTCTAGTAATTGGGCAAACAAAATGAACACTTTTTACTGAAACTGAATCTCCTGAGGAGACTGCCGTAGGATCTGAAACAGATGATTTCTTTGTAGATTTATCTTCAGAATTTTCCCCATCTTGTAGGTTAAGTGTAAATACATTCTGTAAAACAGGAGGAAATTGTCAATTTTCAGAGAAAATCTGTCTCTTCATCTTCTTTGAAAGGCTCAAAGAGATTGAAGCTGTCTACTTTTTCTGACGATCTTCAAGTGAATTGGAAACTGAATAATTGCTGTAAAATGTAGGATTTTGTATTGGGGCAGCTTCAGTTTAGTTAACAAAAACACAAACTCCTTCAACAGTCTTATAAACTTCCCTTCACAGTTAAATTCTGATTCTGATGTTTTTACCCAAAAAAATCAACATTCGAAAACCACATTTAAACCGATCGAGAAAGAAGTTTAGGAAAATTCAAATGATAATAGTAAAGCATTCAAACAATTTAAGTCGAGGTATTGTGGATATCACACTTATGTTGGATAAAATGTATGATGATACATGATTTAAACAAGTTTCAGTGCAACTCATCGACCATCGTGGATCAGAAATAAAGTCTTTGTGATGATCAAATTTTCACTCATTTTAAAAGAATAACGTCACTGAGTTCAAAATACCGGCATAACTGATTTTAGAATTACAATGAATTAGTGACAGCTTTCAACAAGGTTTAAATTAAAATTCTCACCTTGAGAGATCGAAGGTGTTCAAACTCAACCAAAAAATCGAGCTGGTTTTCATATCGATACTGTACACATCCTCCCAAATTCCCACATCCAAAAAAAAGCTTCATTTTTTCAGAAAAAGGAAATGTATTTGAATTTCTTTCCCTTCCTTCTGGGTGGTCAAAGTCATCTATCTTTGTACACAATCATCGTCAGATTGTCAATTGGAGACTTTCAACCAATCAACAGGTGTCTTATGATGTTGCAACTAAAAGTTGAAAAAGTATGTTATGAGAAAAAAGGCTCAGAGTGCTGGCAAATAGTTTAACTCTACTATTTCTTGTCGATTTAACATAATTTTTTTTTTAGATTGGTCGGAAATCTTACCTTTGCGGCATCATCTGTAAAAACGCCACTTCTAGCCAGTAGCAGTTGAACCACACTCTCCCTATTGTACCTGCAAAAAAGAAAACAAAAATACGAAAACGCTAAGGAAACACAAAGATTTCCTTTATTCCTCTTCGATTCAACCAGAGTCCTTTATTATCATTAAAATCCCGCAATCGTCCTGGCAAACAAATAGTTCCTTTGCCGAAAATTCCATCAAATCTCTTTATAGATTCTGATTTTTGTACTCTAGTGTTTATTTTCTTCATCTGGTCTACATAAATAATGTGCCTGCCAAAATATGTGATGTTTTCCTCAAACATTAAATTTTTATCCTAACAAATTCATTCTCCTCCTATGAGTTTCCGGATCTAATGAAACAGAAGGATCCAGCTCGAGTTCTTCCTCGGTTGGTCGTAAATTTGTCGGTTTCAGTTCACTGACATGAAGACTGGATGATTTTTTGTAAACAAAGAATTACTCGGTCTTTCTTTTTGACAACCGTACGGCTTCGAAAAATGTAGGAGATATGTTGGCATTGCTTGCTGCAAAAAATTCACGATTGTCACTTTAAGTCGGAGTGTTGGAATTGTAGAACCACTCTCAATCCAATATAATAAAAAAATAAAATGTTAAAAAAAAATAAAAAAAAATATTATATTATTAATTTTTTTTAATATTCAATTTTTTTGTTATTTTTTACAAGAAAATAGAAAAACAGTACAACAAAAAAAACAATTTCATAACCTTGCTGCAGGGAATTCAAGAAAACTTCACAATTTCCCAAAATCGGGACACATTTACACTTTTACAGCTTATAGTCTCCTCAAATCGAGACACATTCATACTTGTAAAAGTCACAATTTCCCCATATCGAGAAACAATTATACTTGAAAAGTCACAAATTCCTGAAATCGAGATACATTTTAACTTGCAAACTCACAATTTCCCCATATCAAGACGGCTTTATTCTTGCAAAACTCCTGAAATCGAGACACGTTTATACTTGTAATTCTCATAATTTCCACAAATTTGGACACATTTATATTTGCAAAAATCACAATTTCCTCAAATGAGATACATTTATACTTTTAAAACTCACAAATTCTTAAAAAACCAAGACATATTTACACTGGCAAAACTCACAATTTTCTCTCATCGAGACCCATATATACTTGTAAAACTCACAATGTCCTCAAATCAAGATACATTTATACTTGTGAAACTCACAATTTCCCCAAATTGTCGGCCACAATTGGCTCTCGCAGCGGTTCCCCAGTGAGAGCACATGAGCTCCACTTAGCAGCTGCCACGTCAGCAGAACTGCTGGCTTCCTGCTGAGACACATATGTATCTGACACCTGTCCTCCTCTAGTTGATCGAAGCCTTTCATCACTGCAAAACAGAATCTTCAGCCCAAATTTTCAACGTATTCTCAATAAAAACAACTCTGTAAGAACAAGAATTTCTTTCCTCTGATTTCCACTGACAATTCTTAATAATTTTTGACATTTTTTCGACGTTTTCTGAGTGGAAAGGGGACCTTCTGCTTCCAAAAAAGAGATCATTGATTATGCCAAGAAAGTAAAATTCTAAGCAGAGTCTTCGTTAAGAAGACAACCATTAAAAATCTATTTAAGAGAACAAAACACATTCGCGTGAACAAACTAGCGAAAAAATTAATGCGTTCACCAGATCTTCAATATCCTACACTCCTAAAAAGATACACAATAAGCCGGAAAGCAAAAACTTGCATCTCTTGCGATCCTGCATTTAAACCCTTGTTTTCCCTTATAAAAGCGCTCACCTGGATGCAACCCGCCATGACGCTCCTCGAAGAACATCGCTGCGAGATATAATGGTTCCACCGTCCAATCCCATGGCTGTATTTGTTTTGCTGTTTTGATTTTGTAAAATCCAAACTACCTGTCTTCTTGATTATCCTCCTTTTCCTGACGATTCCATTCACATAAATAAATGCTCACAAATATACGTGGATGCTCACAAAATTCAATTCTGAATAATCACAGCCAGAATGCCCAGCGAATAGAAACGAAGTACTTCATACGTAAGTCAAACTTCCAAGGTTATTAATGTCATCTGTGTGATTTTTCTGAAAAAATCACATTTTTTTTATTTATTTTTTATGACATGACACCCCAATAGGATCGATTTTTAGAGTGGAATATGCTGGTCTACTGCCTTTACTGGGGCAAAGCTGTGAAGATTGTCGACCAATAGGGCAGTGCCCTCCAAAATCACTCTAAAGTTGCAAAATAATACTGCAAAATTCCTATATTAGTGTATACATCATGTGATACGTGGAGCAAGATTATTTATAGCAAGTTCTAATAAAGAAAAGTGTTTGATTGATTGTTATTAATACTATCATTCATGCAGTACCATGCGATACGATGATTTAAAGCTTGTTTAAGTTTGCAGAAAGCAATGCTTTATAAACTGATTATGTAGGGACCAAACTTGCTATTTTTACATATCTTACCCATTCCAATATTAAACATTGCACTAGTCCTCTTTAACCACCTAATTTTTTACAGCTTTACTTCTAGACAAAAATGAAGAATAAAGTGCAACCTTCGCACATCCCTTTGGACATGTATTACTTCAGTAATTGAACCGTGAATTAATGAATGTGTTATATCTTCTAGAATGCAACAATAGTCAGCATTACGTGCATTACTGAAATTTTACGTGCATTTTTTTTTTTTTAAGGCAATACGCGGCAGCTCATGACTCTGTAAAAGTGTTTTAAGGTAAACTACAGTAGCACGGTGGTCATGGTCAAGCAGTCTTCTGCTGAGCCAGAGTTTAAGAAGCGAGATCGTACGGATGTTGCTAGCAAGGAAGAGTCGGCTCCATGGAGACGAACTTTCTAAGCAGGAGAGTTATGGCGTCCGGATTTGGAAAGGGAAGAGAAACCGACGGTCGCCATGGCGAAACTTGTAAAAGGCGTCAGGCTATATTTCTCTTTGTTTTTGCAGATGCGTAATAATATAGGAAGGATTGCACAACCGCAGCTTTTCGAAATTTGTGAGACCGAGTGCTGTACATTTTACATAATTTCTTCAGTTTTTTCTCCATTTTTTTTATCAGCTTTTTCTTCAGTTTTTTCTTCAGTTTTTGTTTTAGTTTTTAGTTTTAGCAGCGGATACTCTCGCTTTCGGCGCTTTTTTAGGGTTTTTTTGAGCTTGTTTTAGAACACTTTCTAGAAAGCAATGCAAGATTCTACACAACTTTCTCTGCTGGAGCATTTCAAGGAGGTATTGAAGACAGTGGAGGAAAAGCCTCCATTATGGGCTTCTCTGAGGCGTCAAAAGGTGCCTTCTTCTCTGGATGACTTTGAAGGGGAGCCACTCCTCCTGCCTGCCACGTGGGCACCAAACTGGACAGAAACTCTGGGTGCCTCAGATTTGCAGGAAGGCATAAGCAGGCTGCTGGGGGATTTGGTTGAGGTGAGGTTATTTTCTGAATTTAACTTCAGTTAAGGTTAATTCTATAAGGGTTTAAAGTTACTAAAATGTTTTTCTTCTACGTTTTTAAAATTACGGAAGCAGGTTTACTGTTGAATTGAAACATGGAAGTAAGACATAAAAGGCTTACTACAGCTGCTTTATGAAAAGTTGGGGTTTTATTTGGCAAATTTTGCATTGTTAATGATTGTTCTTTCTGGTTAGACTGGATTTAAGATTGGTATATTTTGGTAAGGAGTGTCACAGTTGACACTTTTGTTATGGACTTCTCTATCTATTTGATGACATTTGGACATTTTTTTAATGAGTACTTATTGTTTACTTATTCACATATGCATGATTGTCTTTGTAAACTACCTATTGTTTAGTCCTTGAATATTTGATGACCTTTAGCAATTGAATTCAAGTAGCAACAGAGCAGTAAACTGCCCATTGCTATTAGAGTCGATCACTCTAGTTTGAGTGAGTGTTGTTTTGACCCCGAAATCATAAATTAGTGTTAATAACACTAATTAGCTAAAAGGCCCATAATGAGCTAGGATGCAAAACACAATTTAGTGTAGTTAATTCTAATAAAGTGTTAACCAAATTAATTCACTAACTCTAATAATGATGGACGGTGTAGGTTAGATATGTTGTAACGTCTGACCAGGTAGCGTTATTGTTACTGCAAGGCAAGGGTTTTAAACATGTGTTTTATAAATTGACATCATATATGCATCTTATTTTTTCTTATTTTAGGAAAAGAGAACCTTTTGCTGGTTTCACCGATTTATGGATCCGTTAAAATTTGGTTTTCATGTTGTTTTCTCTTTTAGAAAAAGACAATCACACACAGTCTTCCCTCTGAATCCTGACTATGGTATTTTTTCTCTTTTGGCCCATTTGAGCCGATATTCAATGTCAATCTATCCCAAATATTTTATGTATTTTTTGGTTTTTTTTTTTCCTTTTCTTAGGTGGAAGTTTTCCGCTTGCATTATTCTTGCCGACAGGTGGAAAAATTGGAAAGCTCTGGAGATATCTCAAAGAAGAGGGCAAATGTAGATTTTGAAAGTAATGAAATGATTCCACAAAAGTTCAAAAACTGCTTGGAAAAGCCAGAAATTAAAAACATTAGTGAGTTTGAAAATTTCACGGATGTTTCAGAAAGTATTTTTCTCGAAAATGTTTCGGTAGAACATTCACAAAGGACAGGTGAAAGAAACAGAGAAGAAAACCGCCCAAGTTTTTCATCCATGGATCCAATAACTTTTAGAAAAACAGATGAGGAAAACAGCATTGTTTCTGAAAAGAATTTGGATCTCACTCAACTTCCAAAAAAAACACAGCATGAAGAAAAACTCTCTTGGAAAACACCCGAAAACAGTAGTAACAGTAACACTCATACAAAAAAATGTGTCAATTCTCCATCCAAAATCGCACCTTTATCCTCTCAAAAATCCTTGCCTGTCCCGAAATCTGTAAAAGAAACCATGTATCTTGGGAAATTCTTAGAGGAAGCCCAAAAATTGACTAAGTCCCTAAAAAAAACCGAACTTCTGTACCTCACCTGGAGAGGTCTTCCCGGTCCTGATTCCCTAAATTCTTCTGATCTGCCCGAGTTTCGTTTTTTTGTCGAAAAACTTCTTCACCCCACTCTCTCTCCACCTTTCCTCTCTTCAAAAATGGTGACGCAAAGAAATTTTTGGATAGGAAATATTGTGACGAGTCGTCTACATTTTGACGCTCTCGACAACCTCCATGTCTGTTTTTACGGCTCCAAAGTGGTCCACCTCTACTCTCCATGGGACACAAAATACCTCTATCCTGAACCCTGGAAAAAAGGTGAGTGGGTTTTGGTGGGGGAAACTCGTCTTGACAATTCCCTTTTATTTTGACAGTTTTCGTTTTTTTCTTATTGACAATTCCTTTTCTGCCGTAGGGGGTTCATTTTGTTTTTGACACTGCCCATCACTATTAGAGCTTATAACACTAATTCGAGTGAGGGTTTTTTGAACCCAAAATCATATATTAGTGTTCTTTTCACTTTGCTTTGGTGGTCTATAATGAGCCACCTGGCAAAACATAGTTTAATGTAGTCAATAATTCTAGCGCTTATTCACTAACTCAATTAATGATGTAAGGTTTAATTTACCCACGCAAATTTTTGGAATGAAAAAAGGTCTAAAAAGTTGCATTTAAACTTTGCATTTTTGTGTTGTTATATCGTATGTTTTTTTTGTATAAACGGGTAACTCAGTTGCGTAGGTATCACCATCTGCCTCTGTATTTCCTTGAAAAAGGACTAGACTGTCTATATGCATGTGTGGTTTGGGAGAAGGAGAGGGAGAGGGAGAGGGAGAAGGAGAGGGAGAGGGAGAGGGAGAGGGAGAGGGAGAGGGAGAGGGAGGGGGATCTCCGCATGGCAGCAATATGCACTTGCTTAATATTTATCTTTCAACCTTTTTTGTTTTATGCCATTAAAACAAAAATAAATTTGCACAAATTGTTTTACATTCGTTTATTTTTCCCATTTTTTTTTTTTTGTATATTGCAGATGGTTTGAACAACTGGTCCTCCCTTCCCTCCATCCTTTGTGCTAACCACGGAAAACATCCCTTGTTTTTTCAACAAGCGAAGGCGTTTCGAGCAGTGGTATGTTGAACTTAAAAAAAAATTGCTGTCTTTCAAACCGCGGTATGGAATACAAATTCTTTTCCTCAGCTTCGTGAAGAAATCAATGACACTTTTGCAAAACAATTTTGTTTTTAACTCTATTTTTCTATGGTTTTCATGTGTTTCCGAAACAGATTCGTGCCGGAGAGGCGTTATACATTCCCGCCGGATGGTGGCACGAGGTAGGAGCCTTGCCCTTGAGAATAACATTTTTATGCCGTATTATGTTGTAGTATTTTAAGACTTGTTGCTATAATAATAATAGTCTTTTTTGCCGTGTTTTTATGATAAGAATCGTTTGTTTTTATCGCAACTGACTCATATTGATTCATTAATGTTAGTATAACTTTGTTTCCTAAGTACCATGATGGGATTTAGCAAACTTAAATGTTATCATTCGTGTCATATCTTTAACGTGCGCTTTTTTTTGCTTCTCTTGAGCTTCGGCTTTTTACAGTGTTTTCATTTTTTGTAGTTTGATCTCGTGTGACTTCTTCACCTTCAGTTTCCCTTCCATTCCACTCCTGTGCTCAGATGGTTTGCCATCAACTTTTTTGAAATTAAACTTTTGCTATTACTGTCACTGTCAAAGCTCAAACATTCGCAGATTGTTTCTTTTTTTATTATTTTTTTCGGTGATTCTGAAGGTTTTTACGCTGGATTTCACATTCTCTGTCAACTTGTGGTTCGAACCCGGCAAAATGGCGAGTTTTCGGCCGACTCTCATGATGCTCCAATCGGTGAGCAAATTGTTTTTTCCGTCTCCTTTATGTTCTGTCTTACTTCTTTATTTTTTCTGTTCGCGGTGTTTTTTTTTGTTTCCCTACGCTCAGATGGTGTACCATCGCACGTGAAAACATTTAGTGAAGCTTATTACCCTATACTCCAAATATATGGCTGGAAAGCATAAAAAATTGAAACTTACAGAAGGTTCAATGAATTCGCCTGCAAAAAGCAAAGTGATATGATATGATATGATGATGATATGATATTATGGTTATGATTATAATCACGCATCATCAAAGTCCAGCCTTCAAATTGTTGATCGAGTCCCTCAATGAGTAATCATTTTCACATTTCTGATGCTCGTTGTCCACCCATCGTCATTTTTATTTTCAAACCGAATAGGTTCTCTTGCAATGGAGAAGTTTAAGAGAGAGAGAATGATTTAGATTAGCTCGAACTTCATCTTTTAAATACTACGGCTCTTTGCAATTTTCTTCGCCATCCACAGGAGAAATACCACAGGTTTGTCATGAAAAGGAATTTGGAAGATGAGTACGACAACGGTGATAACAATCACCATTCTGAAAAAAAGTTTAAAATTTAGTTAATGTAGAAAACTCAGTAGTTGTACGATTATCATTTTTCTCGTCTCCCTGTGCTGGCCAATCTCTTGGCGCCTGAGTGTGTAGTTAATGAGGAGATAGTTTTCCAATCTTGACATAAATTGGTTCTCCAAAGGCCCAAGAGGTTTGGCCTGTGGCAGTACCAGGTTGCATATTAGGATGATATGTTTCTTAACTAATAAGTTGTGTAAATGATGCCTCAATCACATAATTAATCAACCTGACTAAAAAAAAGTGGAAGATAAAAAGGATTTTTTTATTGATACAGTTGAGAAACGCAGAAGTAGGAAAAGTGCTGTCACGGTGACAAGGCTCCGATTGTAACTTGCTCTTGCTATGGCAATCTCTGTGTCAAAATTACAGAGGACCTACGTTCTTCGTTAAACTTCACTAAAAAAAAAGACGGTCAAAAAGCATCATTTTTATTGATAAAAAGTGCATCTCTTCCTCGCACACAACAAATATATGTCGAGATTGTAAGCGAGAGACCATATGCATTCAAAAGACAAGTGATACGAGGATGATACTTATTTAAAATAAAAAGAGGTATTAGCGATGTATATTATAGTTACATGAAATACAGTCCAGGTGTGTCAACCCAAAATACGGAAATGGGGATCAATCTTCATCAAGCCAAACAATCAAATAACTTCATTATCATAAAAATAGAAACACATGTACCAAAATCACTTTCAATGCACATTGGAGAAAAATAATGTCCGAAGAGCCAAGCTTAAATGATACTGGTCGCTAAGCTTTCATTCACACATCGAAAAGACCAAAATATCATTTTATTGTATCCTATTAAGATGAAGGGCATGCTACTCTACAGTGACCATAGAAAGTTTTATTCACCCATCTCTACTGAATTTATCACCCAATACTCAAAATGTAAATTGTAAAAGCGCCTGTTTACCTATGTCAATATTTACAAGACCTGTAAAGAAAGAGGAATGAAATATCTGCATAAGGCAACTATCATATTTAACTACCTGGAAACAATATTTGATGTGACACAAAACCTCTACACCAGAACAAAGGCAAGAGATATTTGACTGTCGAGCAACGGAAAGGCTCATGAGGTTCGCTTATTAAGTAGTCTAGGGCTTTCTCACATGCTATTTTCAAAAAAATTGAGCTGAAAATTTTCGACTTAGGGCCTCGTCCTTCTGTCCATTTTCCAGACTCTAAGAGCAGATTCCTTAGTTCCCGTGGCATCTGCAATTGCATAGAGTTGTCAATATCAACTTTATTTTTTTACTGCATTTTTTGTCCACAACAATTCCAGGTCGATTAAAATGATAAGAAGATTTATTTTGACTTAGGTTTTATGGATTAAAAGTCATGGGTGTTGATTTTTTTGACGTTTTCTACCAAGATTTGTAACTAAGAGGGTAAAATTCTAAACCCATTACTGGAATGCAATTGTTGCAACACAACTGTCACATTGTGATCGTCTTAATTCTGGGCGAAACGGTAAAGAGACATCGATAAAGTGAACACCTAAGAAGACTGGAAAGGCGACAGGAAGAAGATGAAAAAAGAGGAGAAAAGGGATACAGGATAGAAAGGAGAAAGGAGCAAGGATACGGAACCGTAGAGAGAAATGAAAGTGAAAGGCCTTGAGAGAGCTTGCAAAGATGAGGAAGTTGGAGAATGAGGGGAGAAACAGGGGGAGGAGAGAGAAAGAGTGAGACACAGAAAGGTGAGTAGAAGCTAAGGGATACTGGTGGGATGGACGAAATAATGGAAATAAAAAAGAGGGTTGAAGAGAAATTGAGATAGGAAAAGCGAGTGGGAAACGCAAAACGCAAAAAGGAAATAACAAAACAAAAAAGAGGAGAGAGCCGGTGAGAGTGACACAATGCGAAGAGAAGCAAACAAGAACTTGAAATAGGGGGAGCAAGGATGAGGAAACAGGGAGAGGCGAGGGGGGGATGAGAAGCAAAGGAACAGACAGAGAAGTGAGAAGAGGGTCAAATAGAGAGACAATTGAGAGGAAAAATGAAGTAACAGTGAGACGAGCGCAGAGAAGGGGAAATGGGACTCACTTATTTTCACCCACTGTGAATGTCGAAACCCAAAGACGAATTCAGTGCCCCCCAGGATGGTTATCTCCGTATCCCTCGAAAAACTCGACTTATTTCCAGAGAAAGAAAGTAAAACTACGGAGTGAAAACGGAAATATAAAGGCCCTAAAACTCCAAGGCCACCTCTGTTTTCCCCATAAGCTCGCTTCTCTGAAGAGGTTGTTCCAAAATCACATAAACCTCTCCTTCGTATATCTCCACTCTAGCAGCTCCTATGCTTGTATCACTCCATGGCTCTCCCATTACCCCCATTTCCTCCCCATATAAAATAACTTGAGAGGAATAAATCCCTTCTGCGGGTGGCTGGTTTGTTAATGCGCTTTGGGGAATTACCAATTCTCTAACCATCTCTACATCCAAGAATGAAGTGACAATGGTCTCCCTATCCTTCTTATAATCCTCCGCATGATTGCCTTTCCTCTTTGATTCCACTTGTCGAGAGTCTCTGACCTGTGAGAGAGACACTACCACTCGATGCCTCCGACCCAACAGGCCGGCAACTCTCTCAACATCCCCACAACTTAATGCTCGCCGAACTTGAGAAGAGGAGACCTGTCCCATCTCACTCCCTCCACTAAGATATCCCGAGTCAACTTTTCCTTCTCCTCCTGGGACTACGTTGTTAATATTGTCCAGAACTGCCTCCACAATGTGCACAGAAAGGCCATATTGTCGACCAAGACGCTCCAAATCTCCTGCGTCTCCCATTGCCTTGAAACCAAAGCGGTAGTTGCCACCTGGCACAAAACTCCAAACAATTTATATGAAATTACACCCTGGCATTGCTCTTGGATTGAATAACACTAATTCAGTGATTGTTGTTTTAGCAGCTGAACACAAAATAGTGTTGATACCAAAATTATTTAACACGGATTCTTTACAATCCTTGACACTAAAAAAGCCCTTACGCTAATTATTTCTGATTCACGCTGTATCTCCCTTGGGCTCCTGACATAACTTGAAAAACAACTGCAGAACAGATTAACATTTGAGCAAAAAAGAAGAGGTTGTATAAGGCAAATTTTCTGCACCTGCTACCACTCCTGTCACTTGGAGTTCCATAGCGAGCAATTTCACAAAGTCCTCAGGACTTAGCGTCCGGACCCTCTGAAAGTCTAACCGAAACTCCCGGGGAATTATCCTTCTACACCATGGAGCCCAAAGATTCATGACACGCCTTCGATCGCATGCAGCCACAAGTGGCAACCTGCAACCTACACCAAATGAAAATGAAAGATCGAATCTGCCAGAATCTTCCTCTTCTTCCGAAAAAGATTGCCCCAGAAATAAACTTAAAGTGACATCACATAATAGTTGGTTTAAACAATGGCCACATCTGTCAGCCATGGAAATCTCACCAACTGATAGCCTAACTACACATCAAAAATCACGCACATTTTGGGAGTAATCATACAGTTTATTGGATAGCTGTACGCACGATGACTCAAAAACCTCTTAAAAAAGTGTACAAGTACTTGCGTTTTCCTCACAAAATGTGTGCAATTTCTGATAGTGTAACTAGGATATGAGCATGAGATGACCAAAAATAAACCATTCCACACAGTCTGATTTAAGAGAAAAATGATCAAATTCAAATTTTTCGCCTGGTTAAGCACGTGTAGCATATTTTTTAGCGGACACAGGATCACTAAAACTTACACCATCTAGTTCTCCGTGGTAAAATTCTACACTTACACCTACCTGCTCAATACTGTTCTGATTTAAACATATCGTACAATGTAATGTGTCTAATCGTAGTAATATCTTACCTACTTATATTATGCTTATAATGTAGAGGAATGTTATATATTACACATACAACTATACTAGACTATTCAGGGTTAAGAAATATATAGTGTGGGCCTTATTTTAGTGTAATTCTACTTAGATCCGAGCAACGTGCACGATTTTTTATCGCTGACCTAGTTAGAGAAAAGAATAAAACAATTAGTGTTATTAGCGTTATTTCGTTTTCAGAGCCCAACATAAAAAAACGGCACAGAATTAGTGTTATAACGGTAATCACGATTCACGGTGTAGTGATATTAAACACGGTATCTCAAGTAATATTGTACCTTGGTTCCCATCCAAGAACCTCTGCCATGCCTGCGAATGACAGCATCCATGGAGGACCCATCCGTGCCGCTTCCTCTGCCAGAGCACGATGGCCGATATGTAGAGCATCAAACTTTCCCAGCGCCACTATACCTCCTGCGCATTCCCTCCTTCCTAAGAAAATGAGGGCAATTCCATAAATCCATGTGTGTAGGGCATTTCCATAATTCCTAAACATGCACTATTCACATTGGCAAGAGATGGAATGCAAATGACATAGAAACGTTCCCTTCTCCCTAAGAAAATCAGGGCAATTCCATAATTCCTATACATGTTCTGTTCACATCGGCCATACGATGGAATGCGGCATAAGGACAGGGATCTCCATTTTGTAACGATCTGAATCATAAGAATGAAAAAAAAATGGTATAGATCACGGTGGAGTCCACAGCTACTTGGGCAAATTCTATTTGTTCTTCAAAAAAGATACAACTTAACCAAGTTATATGGAGCTTACCTGCAATGTCAGTGATGTTTTCCACAGTGTCAGTGGGATTGGACAAAAGAGCTGAGGGTTTCCTCTGTCGACATGCTGTGGTCCTCCTGAAACACCTTTTCTCCAGATGCCTTCCCAGAAACGTATTAACTTGTCCACATTTCCGCCAAACCTCTGCATTTCGAGCAAAAACAACACGAACCTCAAGGCTTTAAAGAGGCAAGCTGGAGCCCATAAATCACAAACAAAACAAAAGCAATTTCAACAATGTACCACTTTATTCAGCTTATGCTTCAATACTTCTTGAAACACACAATTGACACAAAATTCTCTACAATTAGGACACAGCCAGTCAAAAGTCTAAGACTGGCATGGATCAGGACAATGACTTCACCTGATAGGCACTACCTCCGATTTATCACATTGACACTTCTTGCCCATATTTCTGCCGTTTTTCAATATAACATGCATTCCCCTTGCTATTCAAACTTGTCTGCAATTGAACGTTATAAGATAGCCAACTCTCTCGCTGAAATGTCGTGAAGTGTTAAGTTTCCCTTCTAAAAGAACTGGAAGGTACACAGTGTATCGTTCTTAGTGTTAATGTTTTTTCGGCCTTTATAGTCATTATTCTTCGTGCACCAATAATCCGACAGTTGCAATGAAAAAAAGAGTTCTTACCTTTCCATTGGCAGTCTCCAAATGAAAATTGGACACGTGTGCACAAGAAAAGTCTAATAGCGATACACGGTGTATTGACCTCCTTCAGAATATTTCATGCGTTCTACAACAATACTGCTACGGTTATGTGTCTAGCTTCTATAATTATTTCCGTACCATACATTTTTCAATAGTAGCATTGAAAGTTTAGATAAAAAAGGAGGAGCTTGTCGATTTCAGACTCTTTCAGATGAGTCGAACATAGACAAGAATCTTTTTGAGACGAATCCACAACCACAGCCATGTACTGAAATTATCCCGTCTCTCAACCTCTCTCTCTCCCTCTCTCTCTTTCTCTCTATGACACAATCACTTCCTTAGAAAAAATGTCTCTTTTGTTCACTTCCCTTCTTTCCTAACTAACTTCTTCCGACTGACTTTTTCCCCATGGCCTCCAAATAATTCTGGCTTAGTAAGCAGGAAAAACAGAGCAAGCAGGCTCTTAGAACTATTCCTCAAGCATTCAAACGCAAAACAATGGCCACGTACCAAAGCTGAGGTCCGACTTGCCAAAGTGTATCCATGGCTGAAGGCATATTGTCAAAGGCGCCATGGCCACTTGCTTATTCATCCAGAGAGCAGGACCACACGGGCAACTAGAAATGCCGGCCATGAAGAGAGTAAGAGAGAGACAGCGGCCGCACAGCTGACGTCAGCTGCAGAAACCAGAGACGAACCAACTTCACCTCGGTTCGACTATTCTAGGGTTTGCTATAATTTACTTCACCTCCTTAATTTGCGGACGCAGTCCTGACTGTCCGCTTGAATTTTTTGGTGTGAAGATGAATTCCCCTTATTCGATACGGTGTAAGGGTACGTCCCCATGTAATCGGTACTTTGATAAATTATTTTGGACTGTAGTAAGTATTCTCCGTACTACTTTGAAGAGCGTCCCTATGTGCGAAAATGAAATCGGAACTTTGACATGTGACGGTTGTAGACGTAGGTACAACTTGTGACGATTGAAGGCGACTGCGAAACTTCCGACGACTGGTGACGCCTACAAAAACAGCGACAGTTGTAGACGTCTAGATTTTTGTGAAATCGTAGATGTTTAGGGTTTGGTGATATTGTGAAGTCACGCTCACTTGTGAAAACGTCGACGTCACTGATTCAAAAACTTTCTGCCAAGGTTTTCCGATTTCGTTTTTTCTACTTTTCTCGCTCGACTTGCCATAAAAAAAAAACCTAAAAATTGTCAAAGGTAATTTTTTTAAATGATCTTTCATTTTATACTAATATTGTCGTCTCTCATTCTAAAAAGTGTGAGGTAAAAGCGATGGTGTGCGAGGGAGAGGGGAGAGGCGACGACGGCGCAAAATTTTGCAAAGGGCCCCATGAATGAGAGTGGAGGTCCAAAACCCCTGCAATTTTTTTTCCGTACATGCGCTTGACGGACACGGAGAAAAATAGTGAGGACTCTCCCTCGTCCTAAACTTTTCCCACGCTTGTGGCGCGTGCGGGGTTCGTTTTTCATTCGCTGCTTGGGCGGTACTTCAACTATAATCACCCCCTCGAGGTGATTTTGGATGAAGTATTTTTTTGGGCTGGATTCTCTTGCCCGGGTGTCGAAAAGGGGAAAACGCCAAAATGCGTTCACGTAACGACAAACACGCCGTACATCCAAATTATGAATTGACGTTCACTCTACTTTGGTAAAAAATATTTTCTCGTACGGCTAAAGTTTTTGTCAAAGTTCCTTGGATTTTAGGGCAAAAAGACAGAGAAAAGTAGATACTTTAATACATGGGGACGTACCCTAAGGCATTTTTTGGCAGCTAGACCCATTCTAAGGTTTCCTACTTTCCTATTGACTTCTTTGTTCCGTACCTCGGTCCCCTTTTTCTTTCTGGAGGACGTGACGATCGAACCGACATTCAAATTGTATGGTCATGTGATAGCGTCTGTACTTCAACGCGGGAACGGGGATCTCGTTGAGTGAAGTGAACCTCCTTGACCGTGCGATCTTATGAAATGTAAAGTCTTTATTGCAAAAATTGCGATGGTAAAACCATTTGTGTACAAAAGGGGTAAAATATAAAAAAAACTTTTGGAGACAACTGCGGCAACTGTAACAATTTAAGACGCCCTGATGGATGACCTTTCTCACTGCGAGTACCTTCCAAACTTAACGGATTTGCAAGTGGCGCTCGCTATCTTAACTCGTTTTGCACAACGCACTTTGGCACTCTCTTTGCTTTCATTTCCTCTCTTTTACATCTTTATAACCGCGGCTTTGCGATTCTACATCAACTCGTGGCCATGGTATACTTGATCATTCGTAAAGACTCCTCACTCGTCAACGGGTGGCTTCATTAGTCTCTTTAGGAGGTCTTGGTTTGCGTCCTACGGCCACTAGAGCGCCAACCTTTTACTAAGGGAGCTCGACTCTAGTGTCTTAAATCATCACTTCAAGGTTTCTCGTTGACGATACCCCTATGTTGGCCCATATTGTATCTAACATTGACGAAGACTTGTTACCGTGGCAACAATGGTTACTGTCTACTTGCGCACTTTTAAGAGGAGCCTCCATTCTATTCCCTTATAACTAATACTCATGGGTGCAACAACATGTGGTTGATAAGTGTAGACTCTATCGCATTCAATAGCATGCTTTAGAGGTTGTATATGGTTGAAGCATGGGGTCGACTTCAATCTTGTTACTGGCCAAGGGATGGAGCTTGGCTTATTGGTACATCAATATTTGCCTCGTGCGCTTGTCTTATCCTCAATTATCTTATGCTTTACGTTTGCGACCCAACTTGCTGCATAACTTGTTTTAGGCAAGCCCCGTTGAATTCCTTACCCTTCCATAGCCTTCGACAAGTTTTAGGGGTTTCTAAAAGCATTTTTTTCACACACGAGCAACACATGTTGGAAGGCAATACGCCTACCATGTCACTCAAAGGCATGCGACGTACTATAACATATCAAAAAATAGGGTGCCTAATGACTGATTTTAGACATTAACTACGTTGTCCACGTATAAAATCGTCACGACGTTAAGTAACAATTTTGTTGTTATCAATTGGGTCACTTGAAAGTCATGTACGGAGGATCTTCGCTACAATACAAAGTAAGGTCACTAAATTACAATTACATGGGAAATACCCTAAAGGCATGTTCCCATGTAACCGAAACTTAGTTTTGTTACTTTGTTTTATATTGAAGATTCTGTATACTACCACTCGGAGTGTTCCGATCTTCGGTGATAAAATCGTTACTTTAAATTGTGATCGATAAATATATCGGTGTAATTTGTGACACTTGTAGACGACTACAAAACTCGTGACAATTGATGATGTTTACAAAATAGCGATAGGTGTAGGTGTCTACTGTTGCTTATTGTGACATTGTAAATGTTTAGGGTTTGTGACATTTTGACTTGATGCTCACTTGTGATAGCGTCAACGTCACTAATTCCAAAACTTTCCGCCATGGTTTCCCATATTTGTTTTTTCTTCTTTCCTCACTCAACTTGACATCAAAATACGACCATATATTGTCAAAATAATTATTTTTTTGAGATCTTTCATTTGATGTCATTATTGCCATGTTTCATTCAAGTAATTGTTAGAAAGAAACGGTAGTGGGAGGGGGAGAAAAATAAAAGCACCTTTACAAACTTTGCTTTTGTGAACTAGCATCTGTTGCTCGAGACTCCTCCACGGCCCCTTTGCAGGGAAAGTCTATACAGGTTTGAAAACAGAGAGTGGTTTTTTTTTAGTACTCCGCATACTGCAATTTTTTTTTCAAAAGCGTGTGACGCGTGCCACGATTTCTTCCTAATCACTCATAACTTGTTAATTTAACTAAAATCTTGGATTTTGAAGATGAGTTGGAGTAAAGCGAAAGTGGGTTGAAACGTGCAAAAAGACAAATTGTCGTACATTTAAAGTTAAAAGGCGACGCAAGTTGTACTATGGTATTTTCAATATTTTGGTACGACTTAGTATATTATCTTTGCGGGCTAAGTTTTGGAGGAAAACGACATAAAAAAAGCCCTTACATTATCACATGGGAACATGCCCTAAGTAACGACTTCGTTTTCAAACACAGGAACACTATGAAAAGTACACCGTAAATCGCTATTATCGTAATGAAATAGATAGCGTAATGAAACAATTAGCGTTATTTACGTTAATTGGGAATTTCAATTTGTTCCAAAAAAAATATATATTATACTTATCATTAACTTAATAACTGTCGGCGTATGATATCTTCAAACTAAAATATGTGCATGTACGAAAATTTTCAAATCGTACGCCATTTCATTGCCGACCTCATTTCATTGTTTTTTTTCAGAGCACGTTAACATGTGCGCGCGACAACGTATTTTTGTTTTTGTACACTTTTACTTTAAAAATTACAAAATAGTACGGATCTGACAGACCTTACACCACACTATTTAAAACAAAAATTTATTAGAGTTCTTAATCATAGTTAGTGTGGTACCTCAAATAACGTTCAGGAACATTTATAATTATTAATCCTATTTGAGAATTTGCCGAAAAAAAACACGGTTCCTCAATTATAGTCATTAACGCTAATAGCGATTCACGGTGTAGTAGGGAGAACCTTCAGTAAAAAACAAAGTAACAAGGCTAGAGTTGCATGGGGATTGTACCTTAAGGAATATGCACCATATTTACGCACTGTTTTTTCAAAGTACAATGCCACTCATTTGAAAGACTGTTCGTTTGCTCGTTGGGATTTTGACTAGCTTGCCAAATTAGAAAACAAATAGTGTTGTGTATCGGTAAAAAAATATCGCGATAACACCGATACCGATAGTTATCGGTTATCGAACGGTCTGAGGTCCCGATATATCGGTATGAGACCAACAAATTCCATATCGGCGATAACTGTAAAAAAATATAATATGCATACAATAATACTTTATAATGTCTGTATTATATTATTGAATTTATTTAGCGTGGCATGCCACGTATAAGAATTTGTTTAGTTATTGTTTTACTAAAATTTACTACGGACAACGCAACACATAAACGTTGACAAATTTAAAATAATACTTTATAGTTCTAAATTTATAGTACCGAAACGAAAATATTAAATTACGTTGTAAATTTGTAAACCAAACTTTTTTGAAATACAGACGAACAGAGCCGACGAACAGAGCAGACGAACACATTTGTCAGACTGCCGCCATTTACTGCCACCATGGAAGTGATGTTTGGACGTAACTCACCCTGCAAAAAAAAATAACAGTCAAAAAGACATTGTGGACGAGTACGGGTACGGGAGCGTAGAACCCAAGTAAAACCCCTTTAAATTAGAAACAATAAAGGAAATATCGCGGTTTTTTACCGAAATCGGGGGGAAGGGGGTCCGCGGCGCGTCCGAGGAATTAAATGTATAGTTGAGTGTAATGGCCGTACATTTATCTGTACGGTTTGTACAGTTATCGCCGATAGTTATCGATATCGGTGTTATCGCCGATAAGCAACCTATATTATCGGTTAATAATCGGTGATAGCACCGATAGCGATATATCGTACCAATATATCGATTATCGGCAACCCGAAAAAAGGCCCATATCTGTTATTGGCAAATCCTTACCGATACACAACACTAAAAAAAACATAGTTAAAAAGTAGGCGTTTTTATGGTAGGCCTTTGGTAGGCGCACAAAACTTGGCACAAAACTCGCACAGAGTAGGCATATTGTATGTGTGTGCGTTGTGCACGCCCTTGTACGAACGTACGAATCTGACGTATCATCATAGTACAGCGCACGCCGCTGAACGAAATTTTTTAGGGAACTGACACGTAGGATAACATTCCGCGGGAAAAAAAACCCGGAAAAAAAAGAAAAACGCGGACGTAAGTCCTATCATAAGTTGTGTTATGGGCTTTTCATGTGATCTTCTTAGATCGCTACTTTGATCAGCGACCGTCCGATTGTCCAAATCTGACGGTTTAAATTAAAAATACCTCAAAACTCACGAAAAAAAAAAATTAGTCCGAATGTTTTTCAAAATTTAGACATGACGTTTAATTCTCAATCGATCGATGTGCAACTCAAACTTTTGAACTATGAAAAAAAGGAATTGCAAAACTATTGCAGTAACACTTAACTCTGGAAGTATGTATCTACAAACACATTACAGGATTATTACTGTGCCTACAGTAATTTACTTGGGCAGTAAAATACTGCACTGCACTGACGGCACCTGGCTAGATACTGGGGCACGGTCACGTATGTTAAAGTTGTGACAGCCCTAATGAGGTAAACTTGGGACTGCGGTACAGTACACCGTCAATCGCTATTAGAGTAAAGGAATAAATAGCGTAAAAAAAATCGGGAATTTTTTTTTTTGAAAAAAAATATATATACTAATTAAACCCTAATTGTCCTGAATAATAAATACCCGCCCTTTCGATGTCTACAGTAATATGTGTATTCGTACAAAATCTGACACTTCGTACGCCGTCGCGCTGTTCACACGGTCGACGGACGAACATATGAGAACGTGATTTTTGTCGACGAGTTTGCATCTCTTTCTTCCAGTGCACATTCACATGTGTGCGCAATAATGATAAGTGTCCTTTTATGCCTTTGAAATTAAAAAAGTACCATTTCATACGGAAATATCCTGTCCGTACGCCACACTATCTCCATCGCAGTGTACTTCCATTATTAACGCTAATTGAAAAAAAAACCTTATTAGAATAATGGAAAAAATAGAATTATGGATTGTATTTCAGGTTTTTTTTTTTGAAAAAAGGGCACCGAATTGGCGTTATATACTCTAATAGCGATTGACGGTGTACTGTACCGTACAGTGACGTCTACGTTAATCGTACTGGCCATGGCGGTGGACGCCTCCAGGAGAAGCCATGGTCCATGGCTACTTTTGCTGCTATGGATGGTGTTTTGGACTTTTAAGGTGGAAAGAGTCGGAGGTCACGGCTTTGGCGGAGGTAAGGTTGCTTCTGTTTCTTTTTCACAGTGCGGTTTCCTCCCACATTGATTGTTTAGGATTTGTTCTTTTTATTGTTTTATGATGATTCATCTTCAGTTTTTATGCGAAGTTGTTTCGCTATGTCAGAATTCCTTCGTTCTCGGCGCGTGAAAATCAGGGCTTCAAATTGCACACATATTGACTTTGTTAATCATACATCTACCTTGTTACATCCTTGCTGAATGGTCCTACATTGTTTAATTTTAAGTTTCTGAAAGGTACTGCGACTTATTTATCACAAAATGTCTTTGCTGATTGATGTGAGTATTTGTAAATGGACTTCTTTTTTCTTGCTGCTGAATCATAATACAGCTCTAATTATTATTTTTGATGCACATGTATTTGTTTCTATTGAAACAGTTTTCGCAAACGAAAATATTTCCTGGTGCATTGAAACATGATTGAAACAGTTTCTTGCAGGCAAACAGTTCCTTTTTGCCATTGAAACATGATACAGCTGTTGTTTTTAATGCACACATATTTGTTTTCATTGGAACAGTTTTTGCAAGCAGACGACTTGATCATATTCGTCAAGGCCGATTTCTAATTTCAGATGAAAAGCTGGATCCAACAGTCAGCAATAATGGTCTCAAAAATTTTCCGTGGGAGACATTGAACACACATTTAAATAACTTAGCGGATCCATCAAAGTCCGAATCAGGAACCTTAGAACAGTCTCAGGATGGTGTGTCCTCCGTCTCAGATACTTCTTCGATCGGTGAACCGACAAACGATACGGAGGAGGAAACCACGTCGAAGAAAAGATTATCCGTGCGAACGGAAGCACTCCAACAGGACATAAAAAGTTTACAGGCGGAAACTCGCTCCTGGAGTGCGTTAGGAGAGGTCGTAAAGGCTCATTTGACCAGCATTTATGGCTACCTTCCTGGAGGTGAGACAGAAGACAAGACCTTAGTTACGAAGGAAAATTTGGAGAAATCCGCCCCGTTGAAAAAAAATTCTGCCGAATTGATAGAAAAGAAAGGGGTTTTAGCGCGGACTTCTCATGATTTGAGTGATTTCTTCAAAGCTGGAAAAGGTTGGGGAGGCGGTGGGGAAGTCCCATATCCTGGATGCTCTAAGGCCGGAAATGGACAATTGTACAGCGGTCCTCCGTCTCTGCAACTAGATTGGAATCCTACGCCCGGAAAGTAAGGTCTGCAAAAACCAACTCCCATGAATGCCATCTAGTCCACTCTAAATTGCAATATTTGTAATCTCTCTCTCTCACTCTCCCCCCCTCTTCCTTCCTCTCCCCCTCCCCCTCCCCCTCCCCTCCTCTCCCTCTCCCTCTCCCTCTCCCTTGCCGTCTTACCATCTCCCCTCTCGCAGGTACCTTCTGGCCATATGCCCCATGGGCCAGATGAGCAACCGCATCATGTGCTTCCAGATCTACATGGGCATGGCCGCCCTAATTAATCGGACTCTTGTCGTGCCGATGAAGGACTTAGGCTCTCACACAAACTACGACTTCTCGACGGTTTTCGACATTCCTCACGCTCGGAAGTGTGCGGGAGAAGCGACGGTTTTGACAGATACGGAATACATGGAAAGGGAGAGGAAGGAAATGATTAAAGTGAAGGTGAGAGGGAAGCCCGAGAGTGTTAGTTTTGAGTGTGAAAGGTTTTGCATAACGTAAATGTTCGAGGTTGTTATTTTACGATCTTCACTTTTTATTGCGATTTTTTGTCTACATTGTTATGGTTATATTGTTATTAGTCTCTGTTTTATTCTCCTTATTTAAGTTCATTTTGGGGGAACCCATGCTTGTCCTACGCCAATTCTTTCAAGTCACTTAAAAAAAAGATTGACAGGAATTTAAAGTGGCATGGTCTAATAATGATTAACCACTGCCCTTTGCAAATTCTTTCAAGTCACTCTCTAAACAAAAGGGAACAAATGACAAAATTGATTTAATGAAAAAAAGGAAAAAAACTACAGAATTTCTCTTATATAAAAAAAATAGAATGATAGAAAATGCTTAATTTAAAAAAAAGTAAAAATTACAGAATTTGTTTTTTGTACTTTGGACCAGGTACATTGCCTCTGGCCTGGAAGTTTTAAAGTTGGGCCTTGTGGTTATAGAAAAGGACGACGCCAGGTTCAAATCCGAGACCCTCAAATTGAAGTTTTGGGGCGAAACGAGGCGGGTGTAATTTCTAGTAATCCAACATTAAGTGAATTTCTTGCCGCATACGGAAACCTCAGAGATCCAGTTGTAAGGTTGGTTCATTTCAATACTGAATTTGTAACTCTCGTGAATGTCTCCAATTTTGGTAATTTTGCAGGAAAGAGGGGCGTAAGGGGGGAGACAAAAAACCGTTTTCAATCGGTTTTTTGTTGTTTATTGGATATCTCTCTGTTGTATTGAATACGGATTGTCGAAAGGCTATTTTTCGACCATTGATTGGACAAGTTTTGGTCAAACAAATGATTAATGTTTTATGTTATGGAGGTTGGTAACCGTGTGCGAAGTGTCAATGAATTGAGAATTGAATCGAGACGATCGATTAGAAAAATTAAACCATCACTTTGGAATGAATTTAATTCAAAAGAAGAGACATTTCTTGTTCTTGTACATGTGACAGTTCAAGGAGGTCAATCTGCGAATCCTTGTTCTGGACAGAGATAAAAATATTGATATTTTTTTCAATCTATTGAATGTAATGTTAATTGTTTGAAATGTTGATGATGTGCATACAAACCGGTCTCTTGTCTTTTCATAAGAGTATTTGAAATTGCAAACGCTTAATTTTGTTGGGTCCAGGGAGGCACAGCTTTGGAGATTTACTTTATATCGGTTATAAGCATCTCTCCTTTTTGAAACAAAGACCTAATGGTCCAGTCAAGATTTTGGATCCCTCTTGCAAACTTGTTATTCAGGTACCTTTTTGCTTTTCTTTCCGGGCATTTTTATCTCCGGTTTGTGCTTTATAGCATCGCAATCTTGTCAATTTACGCGCGCCGTACCAAAATTAGTGTTGGTTGATTGAAATATGGGGAATTGGGGTGGGGATCGATTCAGGCAACTGGTTCTTTGCAGGAAATCGCAAATAGAATTATTCGCGACAAAATCGGCACACGATATATGGGAATTCACCTTCGCCGAGGCGATTTTCTAAGTTTTTGTGAACATAAAGTTTACTCTTGTTTCAAGCCTCTCAGTCAAATTGCTGCCTGCATTGCAGCAAAAGTTAACAGTCTTGGGACGTAAGTCATAAAATTTATCTATTTCCGTTATTTTAATTTTTTTTCCTTTCCAGACTTGTTGATATTTTTTCCTTGTGGAAATGAGCGGAAGTTTTTTCAGGTCTAGTCAAATTTAGTCTGTTGGTGTTCCTAACGGAATCGTGGTGAGGAAATAGCAAAAGAAAGAAAAACAATGCTTTTTCTAGTGTTCATGTTTTGAATGTTTTTTTTCGGAAACGTGAACATTTCGGTGGCGGGTGGTCCAGAGCAGAGAGATAGACAAAATTTATTTTGCCCACAATGCAGAAGGAAAGGAGATTCTCTATTTACAAAAGGCTATCCTGGTGAGTTACCTGTTTCTATATTTTAAGCTGAAGTTAAACTGGAACAAGAATACTTTTTTGGGTTATTTTTAGGAAGAGAGAAGAAAAGTGACAGAGATCACAGGTCTGGTTGCAAACTTTGCCGATACTAATTCAAAAAAGTGATGTGTGTGAAAATTGTGATGCGCGACACCACCCATCACTATGATAGTTACTAAATTAGTAGCGTTAACACTTTTATGGAATTAACTACACTAAATGATGGTTTTGACACGTAAGCCACTTAACTAGATAATGTTGTTAACACTAATTTATAATTTCCGTCAAAAAAACACTCACTTGAATTAGCATAGGTTATTGAAAGTAAGCTCAGAGTTTGGTCGGCGGTTCTGGTTTTTGTTCCCACAAAGTTTTACTGGAATTTGCCAGTATTACTGTTATTTCTCTTGTTTGTAACACATGTATTAGGAAATTGCCAAAATGACAAATTCACGAAACTGACAAATTCTCGCAAGGACACTTAAGAGGTCAGGAATTGTCTGAGTTGCATTTATGGTTTGTGTCTGTGTGAAATACCAGACCTCAATCATCGTGTCAGTTTCTGTTTATTCTAATTGCATTTTTGTTGTCCTCTTCTCGGAGAATACGGATGCTTTGAGGTAATGTGTGCCATATTCACATCCAATATTACTAAAAATTTGGAATTGTGGTGTATGGCTTATGTTGGAGCCGCTTCCAGATGTTTCACTGTATCTTAATAGTATTTTCTCACGCACTTATTCTTCCCTTTATACCCAAAACCTTACCACTCAATATGTCGTGTGAGTTGTTTTTAGGCTCAAACAAAGCGGCGATATTCAACTTTGGAGTTAAAAGATGTGCTCGATTTAGACGTGCCTTCTGGCCTCCGAAAACTGTTAAAAAAACCGGAAACAATCGCAGCACTAGATAAAATTATCGTCTCGAGAAGTCGGGTTTTTCTCGGGACAGTCCATTCGACATTTTCTGTGGACATCTCTCGGTTGCGAGGAGGACTGGGCACCGCCTCCTGTCTCGACGGAAACGTGTGTGACGAAGACGCGACAGATGTCAACAAAGGCTATAAGGAATTTCGGACCATTGTGACCGAGACAGAGGGCGTTTACAACCAGCCGTTTAAAGGGGCAAAACATGGGAAACGAGGGTGAAGGGACGTGAAAGGAATGTGTAAGCTTATTTGCAAGTGGGTTTTTTAGGGTTTTTAAAGGGGGGGGAGTGGGAGTGAAAGAGAGGGAGGATGTGGAAACGGGAATCGGAAGGGGGAGGCCGTAGATTTTTTCCACACTCTTGGGTTTGACGTCTGTAGGATGAGGTTTCAGTACCGATTACAGAGATTCTCTGGTAAATTTTTCCCCTTTTTTTTGGATGGGGAATGTTATTTGTTAATTTCTTCTTGCCGTTTTTTTTCTGACTCTTTAAGGAAACTCGATGTCGTTGTGTAACTTGGATAGCATTTTGTATTTTTTACGATAATTAGGTTTTTGAAAAAAGGTTTCTATAGGGAAATTTTGGAAGTTAGGCTTTTGAAGTCGAGCCCGTTGATTAAAGTTACTGCCGTGACTGTGGATTTTATGTGTTTTTTTGTTTTATTAGCTGTGAATTTTTCGAAGAATTGATTAGTTGCAATTGTTGTAAATAAAGTCGGTGCCACCACTTTTTTTTTATATATGTATTTTTTTTCCCTTTTTTTTTGGTTCTCTATACTGTTGTTGTCGCTTCTCTCTGAAAATAACCTTTTCAGAAATATTCTTTATTGGAGCTTCACATGTAAGACTTCAGTTAGAGATGGTGTGTCGGTTTACCATTGCGCGTTCTAGTAAGGTTGTACCTTTTTTTCGTTTTTTTTTAGGTTATGGCTTTATACTTGCATATAAGTCGGTGATACTGTCAAATTTAGTTCACTATTGAATATAGAACCAAAAAATGTATTTTTACTTTTGATGTCGGTGCTTGTTACGCTTTTCTTCTTCGGTTAGGTTCATTAATGAGAAAACATGGTTGACTGGTGATGAGAATGTGTATTACCAAAAAAAAAAAAGGGGGGCTAAAACGATGTTTATGTTTTCCTCTAAGCTTTACAATGAGGGCATCAGACACATCTTCCTTTTGAGTTTAAACCTTTACGTGACGATCCAACTACACAAAACAATTTACAAGGGGTTTCCTTTGCTTTTCCAAAAACAACAATAAAGTAAATACAAAAATTGTGAAGCAGGTGAGAGAGAGGGGTGCACAACTCTATCTCCGAGCTTGTTGCCTTTCGTCTTTTGACAGTCGTATGTTTCTAACCTAATCAGTAAGTATTGATACTAGCCACAGGTTTGCAAAAACCCATCTGAAATTTTATCGACTTAAGACTACAGATCATTGGACAGCGATAAAATGCAGTTCAGCCATCTGTAAGTTGTTTGGAATGATTCCCATGAGAGTCGTCGAATGTTCTGATACGTCTTGGGATCATACGACTGCTCAATTCGTTGTGTACCATGTCCGTACAATGTCCGTACAATGCATTGGGGATCGGTATTAGCGTTAACAACATTAATTTGATGCCGGTCTTGCCTGCCTATGACCATAAAATAGCGTGAATAATTGTAATCAGTTGTTCCTTGACCTTATCCTTTAACCGACCTAAAACAGCTACATCATTTGGCTGAATACGAATTTATAACAGTAATATAAACCCCACGCTTATAATGTTTTACTCGAATACTTATTCACAGTCTAGTGATCGAGGTCTCCCGTTGCTTTTTCATGATATGGGCGTATTGTACCCTTATATTCCGATTACGCAAGGTGCCGGGTTCGGTGAGAGAAAGTACAATGTCAACAGTTGTAGAGTGTAAAGGATCGTTTTAATGACAAGAAGACTTATTATTCATGATATACACGACTTTGAAATGCTTTAAAGAACCAATGTCAACAAAATTGTGATTAGTGTTTTTAACACAAGTTTATGATCAAACACCTTAAAAAAACCGGCGCTCGCGTTATTGGTCCAACCAACTATACCCTCAAATTTATAGTTTTACGATACGAAAATCGTTCAACTTTTATTCAAAGGCATCTACTAGATTTAAACTAATGTCGCCAATTATCTTTTAGAAATAACCATTTACGTGAAATTGGGAACCCTTTAGTGTATATCAACTTTCGCTAGTTTGACGCGAATTTAATTGGATGTGGAAATGTGAGAATAAACATATCACATGAAATTGAACTTTGATGGATAAAGACCAATCGACAAAGGCAAATGAATAGTAATTTTCGGATTTTGGCTAGAGAATTTTGTCCATCTTTGTGAACGAAAAATTGAGAAAATTGCTCTAGCATTAAGGCATCGGGAAATCTACCCAAGTTTTCAGAGACGTTTCTGATGTTCTTTAAACCATATAAACTGAAACGTACGAGTAAAAGACGTTTCTCATTCAGCATACTCAGGTTCCAAGCTGCTCTGGCAGCTCCAGTTAGTCGACAAAATTGCCAAAAGACCAATGATGAATCCACTAGATTTGGAATGTGACGTTACTAATAAACCCGAAAGATACCCAGGAAAAATTCAAATACATTCCCATTCCAAATTCACAAAACTCTCTCCCTCTCCCTCTCTCCCCACAGTTTCCCCTCCGAGTGACATGGCGAGGCCCTCACTCTTTTGTAAAGCAGCGAGTAGTCGCTGTCACTTTGTGTGAAGCCTCCGTCGTGACATCTGTCACAGTACGCACGTGTGTAGAGCGTCACAGCCCTCTGCCACATCACACAGCATGCCACGTCAGCATTGCCACGTCATCACCGCGCAATGGAACACAAAGGAAGGAAAGAACAGGATGGCTCAGCTGCAGTTTCAATGCTGCCAGAGTGCCTATTTCTTTTCTGAATATCAACCATACATGCACATAAGCCTATCCACATAAACCGTTTCACTTTCCAAATTTAAATGTTATACATTTTTGTTGTTGCTTTCTTCGGATCCCCCTCCTCTTCATTTCCCACACCGAACTAATACAACATTTTTGAAGGCTCCATTATTCCCCATCCAAATACTGCCACGTGGTAGCCTGGGGACCCACAGCAGCTGGAAGGCAAAGCACTATCAGAAACGACAAGAAAGAAATGGCGCCCATCTGTTAAGATTGCGAAAAAGGGATGGGAACGTCCTCAAGACCGGGTACTGGGGAGCGTCGTTTGCTTTTGTTCAGATGTAAATTACTGAGGCTTCGGAATATAGTTTCAAATACACAATGTAGAGTGGATAAAAATGGAAGTACTAAGGCTTCGGAATTTATAGTTTCAAGTTCACAAAATTCTCTGTAAAGTACTCGTGAAGAGTAATGGAAATGATCTTGAGCGAAGAAATATGAATTGGAGGACCTGAATGAGGGTGACTCCAGGATTTGCGGCTTTCGGGTTTATACCACTGAAGGTGACTAAGGGTAACATTCCATTAGACGAAAAGTACACCGCGAATCGTAATTAGAGTAAATGTTTTTTTCGCCGTTTAAAACATCTTTTCTCCGTACACACTTTTCGGATATTCAATTTGAGACCGCCAATCGGAAGCTGAGAATGAAACCTTTCAATCGCAACCATCAGATCCACAATCCGACAAGTGTGTACGGAGAAAAGATGTTTTAAGTGGCGAAAAAAACATTTACTCTAAGATTCGCGGTGTAGGGTCCGTTACTGGACGCCGTACGTTTTTGTACAGTGCAGTACATAGTCGTACCCTAAAAAAATTGTTTTCAGACGAAGCATCGTTACTGGAAAGCTGTCGGGAAGCTCCAATGATATAGGCGTATTTATCGACCGTTGGATGTTTCACTTTTGGGGGTCCGCGGAGCAATCGCGCACATCGTCCAGTGGGCCCCAACTCTCCTCGCGAGGAGAGTTGCGGGCCACTGGATGAATGCCATTCATTACCATTGGTACACGTGGAAAAACAAAATAGTATCTACTTTGAACAAGCGATCACAGGCGTGCACGTCGTACAGGCCATGTGTCGCCTGCCACGCAATGCAGGTCAGGTTAAAAATATCCTCGCACGCTCCGTCTGACATCCACCGACATTCAAAGTTTGCAGCGACCTTCAAAGTTTGCCTCGTTCTTTTGCAATTCCGTTTCGAAATTTAGATTTCCATTTTCAAAATCAAAATCTGGCCGAAAACTTTATGTACGAATCATTAACTATCTCCGGTTGTACAGATATTTCGTACAGATATTCGTTTGTAGATTTTTTTAAGAATTTTAGAATCTGGACTCTAACCTATGTGGCGCCAATCATAATTGAGGAAGGTTTGTTACTGGCCCGACATAATGGAGCAGACTTCCAGTAAACGCTGTCAGTAGACTTGTTCGTACTTTTACTGGGCCCGCCTAATGGAATGTTACCCTAAGAAAACGACAGAACCTTTCAGTTAGGATAAAGCTGGTCGTTAATTTGTCCTTTAGGACTTTTCCAACTGACAGTTGAGGACCTTTTGTGACACTTCGAAGGTCCCAAAAATTCCACAGATTTTTGACGAGGAAACGGTATTTTCTGGTTTTTTGTCTGATTGACCGTTGGTGTCCAGCCCGCCTGAATAATTAAGGGCGGTGGCTGGACTGTACGGCTTCTTCATAATCAGCATTTTGTCGGGAGGAAGTTTGTAGACAAAGGAGGACCGTAATAATGAATGGTGAATGGTCGGCAGGCTCCTTTTTTGGAACGTATCTAGAGTCAAGTGGCTTTTCGCACCATTGGTAAGTCTCGTGAAACCCTCGTCCAATGCTGCTGCTGGAGATTTTTGTTTTTTCGTACAGATACAGTACAGTACACCGCCTATCGTTATTAGCGTTGTGTACACTAATTCCGTCCAGCTTTTTTTTTTTTATTCTCCATTAGTGTAGTTCATTCTATTTTTTCTTTATTCTATTTAGGGTTGTTTTCAGTACGTTGTCTCAAAAATAGAGTGGTGTACGGTCAGTGCTATACCGTACATAAATGTACCTTTTTAAGTTAAAAGTACAATAAATTAGTTTTAGTAACCGCCGACGCATGAGAATGTGCGTTCTAAAAAGGGAAAAAAACCAGGTCGCAAAAAATCCCGTTCGCACATATTGGTCCGGCAGCCGCGTTTCGACCGTGTGAATGTACGATTTGTGTACGATTTGTCAGATTTTGTACGGGGACCTATACTAGTGTAAGCATGTTTGCGACCGACATTCTTTTTTTCAAAGATCCAAATTACCATAATCAAACAATTAGAATGTATGATTTTTTCCAAAATTTCCAAATTCTTAAATAGCGTACACCACTGTAATTGGTTGTATACGCTAAAGAAACCTACACGCTAATAGCGATTGGCGGTGTAGCGTTAATAATGAAAGTACACTTCGATGGAAATAGTGTGACGTACGGACAGAATATTCTCATACGAAATGGTACTTTTTGAATTACAAAGGCATAAAAAGACACTTAACATTATTGCGCACACATGTGAATGTGCACTGGAAGAAAGAGACGCAAACTCGTCGAAAAAAATCTCGTTCTCATATGTTCGTCAGTCGACCGTGTGAACAGCACGACGGCGTACGAATTGTAAGATTTTGTACGGATACACATATTACTGTAGACATCGAAAGGGCGGGTATTTATTATTTAGGACAACCCAAATTACAGTTAGGGATTAATAAGTATATATATATTTTTTCAAAAAAAAAAAATCCCGATTAGTGTTAATAGCACTAAATTTTTTTTTTACGCTATTTATTCCTTTACTCTAATAGCGATTGACGGTGTACTGTAGCGTCATAAAGGACAAAGGCAAGATACGCATCCTCGACACATGCGTCCTCGATTATAACGAAAGGTGGTGCGATAATTCACTTTCCACATCCAGCGCGAGAACAGTATTTGCTGCGACAAAAAATCGAGTGATGCTGAAAGAGTACGATTCCCGTCCTTGTCGACAAGATCTATCATAATTGTTTTCAGTGACAATTGGCGAATAAAACAAAATACTATCATTTTCTGTACGAAATAAGCTTTCCACAACTTGAGTTGTTATCTTCCTGTCCTGATTTTTACCGCCCGGCTGACCCGCCACGTGTCTGTTCTTAGTTCCTGATGCAGTGCAGATATTGACAAGCTTCGTAGTTTTGTACTTGCCTGATTCGTTTGACCCCAAAAAGACAAAAGTTTATAATGTGAAGACAAGCAAGCGGCACCGTCTAGTCCTCATTTTTGGGACGTCTGTACGGAATCCTTGCCGTATTCCAAAATGACGATTATTCCGTTATTGAATGCAAGTTGAAGTACGAAAAAGTCAGTAAATATATTATACAGTTTTGTCTGCTTGTAAAGGACTTTCACTTTATCGAGCCGACCCACAGAAAATGCCTCCTGCAAAAACCACAAAAACCGTCCCTGAGCACGCTGCTCTGAACACACGTGCCGCCAATTCCAAGGCGTCACTTAAAAAGTCTCTGCCGTGTTTTTTTTTCGATGCGATTACGTACGTCAGATATGGGCCAATCAATTACCCTACCGTTAATGCGTCATTTAAAGGCCTCTAGTTTCTCCACGTGGGTGCCGTCTCCTCTTGGCTTCTCATTGGCCGGCGAACCCTACATCGCCGACAAACGACCGGTTTTACTGTTTCTAATCCAAATTTCCGAAGCCCTAACTAAATCTTTTCGCAAAGCACGCACAGGAGTTCCCGTGTAGACTTGAAACCCAGTACTGTACTTTCTTACGTAGTTTTCCACAAAACCCGGAGCAGATATCAACCGTTCGATTTTCATCTGAACGGCAGTTTGCTGCCCAGAGTACTGCCAAGACCCCCTTTCTATGCCACCCTTAGTTCGATCCACTCTAAAAAAAGAGGCAGGTGCGAAAGCCCTTTATCAACGGCTCTATCTAATTCTGGGCCAGGTGTACCTCCACTGCACCTACCCGAGCCAAGCGTTTGGACAGCTGGGCAGAAGCGACAAATCTTAGGAGGTCTCTCTAGAACTGTCATCTGTCTCAAAGGACAAAAGTGCTTGTCCATTGACCCGTGCGTCCCGACAAATGACTTCTCACCGCTCATTGGCGCAGAGCGGCTAAAGAAGATTTTGCGAGTTGCGCGGTCCAGCAAATCCTTGGCATTCGTATACAAACCGGTATAATACAAAATAAAAAACTACTCCGCACAAATGGCGACAGGTATTAATGGGGTATATTGCAGTCTAGCCAGGCTAGTCTACCGTACAGCGATAGCATTTACGCGAACGCGACACGGCGCATATTCCGGCATTGTAAAAAATACGTGTTGTCCGTACATAAGCGATGCCGGTTAACGGGTTAAGTACCGGACAATAAAAGCGCAGTTATTACGTCATCAAGTTCCCTCAAACGTAAGTTACGAAGTCGGCTCCCGTCATGAAAACAAAGCTATTTGTCGCGTAGCTTTCATGTGCTTGTTTTCCGTACGAGTACAGTACACTGTGACCATTTATTGGAGTGAAAAAACTATTCGAGTGCGAATATCGCTAAAGTGCACCGCCCAATCGTAACTAGCGTCAAGGAATAAACTGCGTGAGCGCTAAATTAGTGTTACGCGACTATTCTGTGGAGATAAAAAAAAAGCCATTAACATTAATTTTGGCACTTAGCGCCAACCTGTGTGTCGACTTTGTAGCTTATACGCTGAGCTGGCATCAACACTATTTCATGATTGTACGGCCTTTTGCAACATCCGCCGGGTGACTAATGGGGCCCGGATGCGAGTTAGAGTGGATTTTAAACACTGAAAAAACCACGGGAGCCAGAAATACCCTAGATTGAGAAAGTAAAGGGGATATATGATAAAAAGACATCATGAGAGGCGTCAGTTGACATGCTTTTCTCATAAACAGGTTTCCCTACTTTCCTTTTAACCTTCGTCATTTTGACCTATGACAGCTGTCGATATCTCATTGCTCCATTTCCAACCGCCTCGAAGTCCAGCTGCGATCTGATCGTACTTTTTAGAGTACGATCAGATACTCAGGTACTTTTTGGAGTACTTCATAGGAGAAAAGACAAAAAAACCGTATCTCAATCAAATTCTGCTGCTACTTAGCCGACCCTACGACTGTTTCGAAACATCGCCCAAAGCGGGAAGCAGCTTTTGCCGTGGAAGCCCTTCTAGGAAATCGCGCCATTGGATTTCCGACGGTCACCCAAAAAAAGAACCGAGGACGCACAGAAGATTTTCTTACTACGGCGAATAAACTTTTCGCTGCCCTTAGAAACCGTCGAGTGGACGAAAATAATCCTTCGTGGCATGCGTACGTTTAAAACCGCGATTTGCGTAAAATGCCAAAAGCTCACCTGGACTGCCGAACCAGACAAAGAATTTCCCCTGAAGTCAAGCAACGTGTCTCGCAGTTACCCTGGATTCCGTAAGCTTGCATTTACGGATCAGGTAGGTCAAAACCTAGGCTTTCGAGCACCACTACCGACAGATTTAAGAATCCACTTGCAATTTCCTAGAGATAACGCAGTTCTATTTATTTTGATAATTTTGTCATGTAGAACAACTACAAAATAGATCAAGTTCCAAAATATCCGCAGCATGTCAAGTGGATATTATCATAGACATTTTCTGTCGTTACTCCCACAATTTCACCTGGTCCATAGACGTACATCTGCCGTCAAGTGTCGGACACACAAACCGACAAAGTCTACCGACATCAATCCCACCTACCATCAATGCGGCGACAAACCCTGCGGCGGACAAAATAGTTCCACCGTCGCACCGACATGCATTCGACTCGGAATGATGACGTGACGTGACATACCCACGTGGATGTACTATGCGCGAAGTGTCTCGTACAGCGCATTGACGGAATATCAAGAGTTTAGCCCCTATTTAGATTTCATTTTAGGGACAGTATCCGATTTTCTGGTTGGTCAGTTTATGTCTACCCCTAAGTGCCACGCGAGTTGGACCATAGTTCAAAAGTAGGTGAAAGTACGCCCATACAATATGCCTATTGTACGCAAAACATACAATATGACCTTAAGACCCATATTGTATTGGCCGCAAAATGAAAAAAAATAGTCACAGGTACACCTTGAATCGTTATTAGCGTATAGAAATTATTAGTGTAAAGAAAAAATTAGCATCATTCATTCTAATTTAGTGCCAGGAGACGTGGCAGATTATGGTCCACGTCCTTAAATAGGCTAATAACGATTCACGGTGTAGTGTTGGGTATCGGGTAAATCCATATCGCGATAATTTCGATATTCGATATATCGAATATCGATCGAGCAGGATCCTCGATATATCGTACCGAGACCAACATAAATCATCGTGATATATATCGCGATATATAGTATTTTTTTTAATTTAATATTTTATATTTCTATATAATATGTAATTTTAGCGTAAAAGACAAATTGTCTGATACGCCACGTACGACGTGATTTTTGTTACGTGACTTAAAGGTAGACGCCGCACAATGTAACCGACATAAAAATACTAATTTTGTAATTCATATAATTGCTTATTTAGGGTATGGTTACACCACGATGTCTTTGTAATAGTACGGACAGCAAAATTTATGTATTACAGAGGCCTCGGTTACATCGCTCTGTAAACAAGTTTTTACATACGTGTTCTGATTTGAGTGGTTCCTTGTAATTTGACGATCAAATCTTTAAAATCATCAAAGATTTTAAAACCGACCATTTTCGTATGGAAATCCGTACTTGCATATTATGTACGTGTACTTCGCAAGTGTGCCGCGTCAATGTACCTCAGAGATCTCCTTCACTCTGCTGATTTTCAGGAAAATACCGTATTTATTTTCCGCAAAGATTTTACGGTCACCTTGTCTCGAAGGCACGTGACTTTGGAGACTTGTGAAATTTTTTATTTTTTATTTTTTTTAATGCCTCAATATATTGGCGATACGATATATCAACAATATATTGGCGATATATCATGATATTTTGATTTTCGATATATCGAAGCGATATATCGATTATCGGGTACTTGAAATTCGATATATATCGAATATCGGCAAAAGGTCCTCGATACCCAACACTAGTAAGAGAGTTGAGTTGCACATCGATCGATAGAAAATTAAACGTCATGTCTAAATTTTGAAAAACATTCGGACAAAAAATTATTTTGTCTGTGAGTTTTTAGGTACTTTTTATTTAATCAAATCAAAACAAAAAAAACATAGAATCTGTAAATTTGTCGATTCAAATTTTCATCAATTTCAAGGCAGGAACCAAAAAAATGATGGCAATGAGGATTTACACATATAATACATAAATTAATAGCATTTCTTCCCTCGAAAAGTTCAAAAACTTAAAAAAAATCTACCACATTTTTTGCACTCAATGAAAAACAAAAAAACAAAAACTTTCAAAGTTTCGTACAAGGTACGAAACTTGGTAACCTATTTTCTTTTTAATAATAATGGTACAAACTGCCTCCTGCCACAATTCCACACTTTTTGAGGTTTGATAAAAATATATATAAATATATTTTACGACGAACAAAATAATGGAATAAAGAAAGGGAAGAACAAAAAATATACAGAAAGGAAGTTAAACTCCACAGTATTCATTAAAAAAACAACCTAATTTCTTCTTCTTTTTTCTTCTTCTTCTTCTTCTTCTTCTTCTTCTTCTTCTTCTTCTTCTTCTTCTCTTCTTCTCTTCTTCTCTTCTTCTCTTCTTCTCTTTTTGCCTAAGATAAACGACAACCTCCTTCTCTCTCTCCCTCGATGACATCTCCATAAGAAACCATTTCTACTGTGTCCATGTCTCTATCTGCAATCGCCCAAACAAAGAAAAAAAAAAGAAAAAAAAGGGAAACACGAAAAAAAATGAAACAACAAAGAAAAACGCATGATTCTGCGTTCAAAAACAATGTGGCATATTCATGTCTACTTTATCAGTGGATGAAAAGTACTAACTCTTATATAAAGTAAAGGAACAACCACGATAAGAACAGGAATGAAATGTAGACTTGAGGTCCTGACTGTCAGACTGTAAGGGCAGTTGACTTACAGATCAAAACATTTTCTCGAAATATATGAACATGGACAAAAACAAAAAAGGGTGTGAAGTAGCATTGGAATGTTGCAAACAAACTTGTCAAAGAAATCATATTTTTGTCGACAAAATCCAGACTACCCACGGGAACATACCTGCCAGTCTACAATATTGACTTTTCTGTTGGAGCTCTGTAATGGTGACATTTGTCTTATTTGCTTTTGCACGATTGGCCGCCGTCTGTTTTTTTATTTCCCACAAACAAAAATTGCTAGTTAAGGAAAGAAAATCTAAACAAAAAATAGTCAAACCGTAAATAACCGTAATAGTTTTCACTCAGCCCAAAAACATATATCCACCAAAAGAATCATGAAACTCCCAAAATTACTTTCTTCTTTATTGCGCCTCTAGCAAGGCATTTTTTACTCCATCCATTTTGATTTCAGCTTCACCGTCCCCTTTTTCTTGTTTTTTTGGCCATTTTAAAGTTTATAAGTCCTGTGTCATAGATTTTAGGGTTTTGAGACGTGACATGTCTTTTCTACATTTACAGAGACCTTGGAAACTACAACCAGCCTTTGGAGAACCGAAACAAGTCACAAAAACATCGGGCAACGACTATTGGACATCAATCATTTGACTTTCCAGGCAGCGTAGAACATTGATTGTTAGACATTAAGCGTTAGCATTTATTCAATATTAAACATGATTATAAGACATTAAATTTTAGACTCTGGGCGTTTGACTTTTGACTTAACATATTATTACACATTCAAACATGAAACATTCAATTTCTGTCAAACTTGAACATTGAATATTAGACATTGGATTTTGGAGACTAGACATTCAAATTTTGAGTCAACATTGCACATTAATTATGGGACATACCCTAGTTTTGAGTTAACATTGAACGTTGGAAACTAGGAATTGAATTTTAAAATTTGTATAACAAACATTGATTTTTTGGTCATTGAGTAATAAACATTGAATTTTGGACATTGAATATTAGACATTGACCATTCAGATTTCGCGCCAACATCAGACATTGGTTACAACATTGTGAATTGCTATAGATTAAAGAAATCACTAGCGTGGTTTATATATTAGTTTACTAATCCTAGTTCCGTTACATATAACATGGCTGATTTTGAACCATTTAAAGAATTAGCGGAAAAAAAAACAATGAGAATTAATAACCCTATTTTGTGTCCGAGGGCAAAAAAACCAGGCACCAAATCAGTGTTATTAATGCTAATAGCAGTTCGTGATGTACCATATAAAATGCATATTGCATGCATACAATGTGTACTTTGCATTGTGCAGAAAAAAATCCCATAAAGTAAAAAAGCCAATTTTTGAACTACGACTTCGAGCAAACATTGAAAAATGATTACTACACGGCCCATCGCTAAAAGAGATAGTGAATTATTAGCGCGAAAAATTTGATAAAATAAACCACAGTAAACCATGATTTGTAACGTGGCTCATTACGGGCCACTTATTTAAATAGTGTTACTAACACTAATTTATAATTTTGGGTCAAAAAAAAACTCACTCAAATTAGAGTGAATAACTCTAATAGTGACAGGCATTGTAGATTACATTGGATTTGAGACATAAAACATTCCACATTTGGTAAACACTGAACATTTACATGAGCATGGCTTTCTACCATACGTATCAAAACAAAAAAAACAAAAAAAAACAGAAATGTAGCAAAATAAAACGGAATGGAACGGAAAGGAGGACACCTGTAAAATTTGGCAGTTATCAAGTGTGCTCGGTCCCCCCTGATTGGTCCCAACGTCGCCCCAGACAAAAAAAAAAAAAAAAATGTCAATTTCCCATCTGAACGAAAAAGAGAAAAAAAAACAGAAACTAAAACCTAACCCCTAAACCTAAAAAATTCACCACCTAGACCTAACAAAATCAAAACCTTAAATCTAGACCCTAAAAAATCCTAAAAAACCCTAAATTCTGAACCACAAAACTATTAAATTCCTCAAAACCCTCATACGTTGCCTGTTCTAAACTCCTCAATCCTAAAAAAAACCCTGAAAACTCTAAGTCAAACCATGAAACCCTGAAAATTCTAACCCTAAAAATCCACCTAGAAACCCTAAAAAAACTAAAATCCCTAAACGCCAAAAAAATCCCTAAAAAAACCATAGACTCCAAAAATACAAAATTCTCGCTGGTCGAACCTCAAAAAGAAAAAAAAAATCGAGAATACGCGAAAAACTCAAAACCTCGAAAACCTCAAAAAAAACCTCAAAAAAACTAAAAAGAACAACTCAGAATTTTTTTTTTTAAAAACTCAAAAAATGCAAGATTTTCATCCTGGAAAATTACTGCGCGTGGGCAGACTCGTAACACAACTATCCTTCGCATCCCTTTAAAAAAATCAGGAGAAAAACCAGAAAAATCCATAAAAAAAACGATAAAACCCTGCAAAACTCTTAAAACCCGCCCAGAAAAAATCCTAAAGCCCCAAAGAGCCCCCCGAATAACGCAAACAAAACCCTAAACCCTAGAATTCAAAAACCCTAAATCCTCACCCGGGAAAAAGGGTGCACGTGGTCAAACTCGTAACACAGACATCCTTCGCATCCGTTCAGTTTCCGAAACACTATATTTCCTGCCACGTCACGCCGCCACCTGGCAGGATCTCGGCCCTTGATTGGCTCCGCCCTCTCCCAGCAAGCTTCTCGCACGTGCGGGGGAAAGGACCTGGGACCTCTCTCGGGGCTCTGAGACCTGCTACCTGGCGGGGACGAATCCCTGTTTTCAGAGGATAAGACGTCTCGAATGGCTTTCCTCACGAATCGTCCGCCGCCACGTGGCATCACGAGACGATGGATGTTAGGGTTTTTGCTCTTTTCATTCAGAGTTTTAAGGATTAGGGTCCGGGTTAGGGTTAGGGTTCAAGTTCGATCTAGGTTTAGGGTTCGGATAAGGGTTAGGAGAAGGGTTAGGATTTGAGTCAAAATTAGGGTTAGGATTAGGGTTAAGATTTTGTCATCGGTTCGACGTTTCCTACAGGTAGAAGAGTACAGTACTTCACCGTACACTCATACAGTACACTGCACCGTACACTCATGTACTGTACTGTAGTACATCGCGTATTAGTGTTGAGAAATTGATATTTACACACGTTGTTCTGTATTCCAGTGTAGTATTCCTGCAGGCGAAATGGTCCGTAGGTAACTTTGTACGTACAAAAGTGTATAGCGTCCTTTGTGTACGTCACCCAGTAAATCGTATTACGTTATATGATCATTCCCGTTCAGTTCGTATACCATTCGTACACTATGTTCTATGATTACCATGTTTTTATTAGTATGGATAAATGATGTGTACGGAGAAATGCTGATCTAAGAGGAAATATCGATGCCGATAGCGATGCTGACGATGCGCTGTACGAAAAAAGATATTCTTGTACAGCTGTAACCATAGGAATTGTCATGCGGACAGCCCAAAATGCTGGTGGACACCCTTTTACGTACAGCATACTAATTATAAAGTGCGAAATCCTTGGAAAATTGTCAGTTCAGTTTTGATTGTCGATGTCCCTCCACGTAAGAAAAGCTGATTTCAGCACGATGCCACGTGGCAGGCCATGTCAAAAAGTCAAAACATTTATCTCATTAGGCCTACACTTCTTCACGTGGATTGTCAGAAATGGTGTCGGCGGACGTCTGTACGGAGGCGGAATTATTCACGGGTTTCGGCTGACACGTCACAAGAGTCAGAACCTAGAAGGGTGCCCCGAAAGTGTACATTTTCATGCGGCTTTTTTGCCGGGTGTCACCTTGCAGTTCGCGGAGCATCCAACAATTCCATGTGGAAAAACTTTCGTACGATATCCACTTCGTACGGAGAATGTACGATTGGCCGGTTTTTCAGTTTTGCTCGGGGAATAACGAAGTGACCAAAAGTACATTTTTTTCAATTTTCAAATGCGAACGACATACGAACTGCCCTTTCCAATCGCCATGAAAGGTTTTATTTTTAGGGTTTGTGTCAAAACTACTTTTAGGGTTTCGCGAAAGGTCGTTTTTTTGGTTAATTAGGATGTGAAATTCCGGTTTTTTATTATTCTGTTTATTTTCTTGTTTTGAGCCCTATTTTAAGGTTTGTAACTTTAGTTAGGGTTTTACTTTGTTTTAGGGTTTTTTGGCCATGTATTTAAAAATAATAGCTTTTTTGTTTTAAGTTTTTTGAGACTCAATTCCTGAATTCTTTTAACACGTGTCACATTCCCAATGGTCTCTTCTTTCTTC
>JBBHKE010000513.1:165758-181000 GCA_037447655.1 Zygnema cylindricum | reverse complement strand
AAAAAAAAAAAATGACGAGTTAATTGAGAAAATGCGGAAAAAAAGACCCCCAAAAACCCCAAAAAAAAGGCCTGAAAACCCGAAAATAGGACTCTGAAACCCCAAAGGAGTCCAAAAGATTATTTTTGAAAGCTATTAGACTTTGTACTGAAAAAAAAAATAATAATAATAATGAGTTAATTGAGAAAGTGCGAAAAAAAAGACCCCAAAAACCCAAAAAATTACCCCTTGAAACCCCAAAAGAACCCCAAAAAACCCCAAAAAACTCCTAAAAAACCCCGGAAAAAAAACCTGAAAACCCTCAACAGAGACTCCAAATGATTATTTTAAAAACTAAGGGGACTTTGTACTGAAAAAAAAAAAAAATAGATATATATAATATTTCATAAATTAATTAAAAAAAATCGCAAAAAAAAGACCCCAAGAACCCTGAAAAACACCCCTGAAAACCCCAAAAACAGCCCTAAAAACCCTTAAAAAGGACTCCAAAACCCTGAAAACCCCAATTGGTCCGAAAGAATATTTTCAAAATTTAGACTTTGTACTGAAAAGAAAAAATACAAAAAATAAAATGATTTTTTTTCTGAGATTGTAAAAAAAGACTCCAAAACCACAAAGGAAAGTGTAAGATTATTTTAAAACTTAGGACACATTGTACTGAAAAAAAATATATAAATAAATAAAACAGTAGTTAATTAAAAAAATCCCCAAAAAAAGACCCCAAAAAACACCTGGAAAAAAGAAAAAAGAAAAAGAAACAAACAAAAAAAACCTAACAAAACAAAACAAAAAAATAAATAAACAAAACAAAACAGAACAAAACATAAAAGAAAAAAAAAAATTACCTTCCAGAGGAGACCACATAATCTTCTCCGCTCCAAAAAAAAAAAAAAAACAAAAATAAAAAAAAAAAACGAAGCAAGACAAGAAAAAAAAAACAACAACAATTTCCCAGAAAAAGACAAAAAATAAGTACCTTCTAGAGGAGACAAAACGTAATCTTCGTCTTGAGATTTGCAAATCCGAGCTCCGGAGAAGAGAGAGAGAGAGAGTGTGACAAATGTCACAACCAGAAAGCCGCAAGACATCCTTACCCCCCGGCCCCCCCCAACCTGGTTTTGGGGTTTTTCAGGGTTTTAGGAATTTGGGGTTTTTTGGAATTTTTTGGGGTTTTCCAAGTTGTTAAAAAATTTGGGTTTTTTAGGATTTTTTGGGGTTTTGGGGATCTAGGGTTTAAGGATTTTGGGTTTTTCAGAGTTTTTAGGGTATTTTGGCGTTTTCTGGGGTTAGGGGTTTTCTGAGTTATTGGATTTTGGGGGGCTTTCAGGGTTTTTTGGGGTTTTTTGGGATTTTGGGGTTTTGGGGTTTTTTAGGGTTTTTGGGGGTTTCCAGGGTTACAGCGTTTTGGAGAATTTTGAGGGTTACAAGGATTTTGAGGTTTTCCAGGGGTTTTTGGGGTATTTGGGTGTCGGGGTTTTTGATTTTTTGGGGTTAGAAAGAGAGAGAGAAAAAGAGAGAACGAGAGATAGTGAGAGAGAGTGACATGTGTCACAAGGAAAAGTTCGCAAGACACCCTTGAAATTCGGCACCTGGTTTCGGGGTTTTCAAGGGTTTTGGGTTTTTTAAGAATTTTGGGGTTTTTAGGATTTTTGGGGTTAATAGGGTTTTAGAGGTTTTAAGTTTGGGGTGTTCCGTTTTTGTAAAAAATTTTGGGTTTTTGAGCTTTGGATTTAGGGACTTGAAGGCTTTTAGTGAGAGAGAGAGGGAGAGAAAGGAGAGGGACAGGGAGGGAGAAAGAGGGGGGGACAGAGAGGAGAGAGGGAGAGAGAGGAGAGGGAGAGGGAGGGAGAGAGAGGGATAGAGAGGGGAGAGAGAGGGAGGAAGAGAGAGAGGAGAGAAAGATTTTTGGGTTTTGGCTCTTTGTTAACAATTCTTCTAAGGTTTTTCTAAAAAAAGTATCGAGGTTTTTTTGTTGTTTTACGAGGTTATATTTTATTCAGGTTGCTTTTTAAGTTTTTTTTTGTTTTTTTTTTTGGGGGGTTTTACGAACATTATTTTTAAAGCTTATTTTTAACCTTACATTTAAGATTACTTTTTTTTTTTTTTTTTTAAGGTTTACTTTTTTTTATTTATTTACTTATTTTGTCAATTCCCTAAGGAATTTTTAAAAAAGAGAAAAAAATATACATTGGTTTATTTCAAAGTTTTATAAAAAAAATTTACAGGTTTTCTAACAACCCTTAATTTCGGATTTTTCTTCAAGTTCGGGTTTTTAAGAGTTTTTAAAGGGTTTTTCCGGAATTTAGGGGTTTTTGGGGTTTAAGGAGTTTCTGGGGTTTCAGGGTTTTTGGAGTTTTTGGGGTTTTTAGGGTTTATGGGTTTTTGGGGGTTATTTCAGGAATCTTTTGAGGTTTTACTAACTTTTGAGAGGTTTTTTCAGGGTTTTCTAGGGTTTATTTAGGGTTTTCTAGGGTTTATTTAGGGTTTTCTGGTGTTTTTCAAAGGGTTTTTCAGGAGTTTTCGGGATTAATAATTTTTAAGGGTTTTCAAAGAGTTTTTGGGTGTTTTTTTACACAGATAATTAGGGATTTCATAAGGGTTTTAGGGCTTTAAAAAACATCTCGTATATTTCAGATTTATTTTTATTTTTTTCTTCTTTTTTTTAACAGGCTTTTAAAAGGTATTCATGGGTTTTTCAGCGATTTTATTGGGTTCCTTTAGGTATTTCAGAGTTTTTTCTGGGTGTTTTAGGGGTTTTCAGGCTTTTTTTTGGGTTTACTGTGGGGATTTTCTATGGTTTTCTAAGGGCTTTTTCTGATTTTTGTAAGGTTTTTCGAGGTTTTCATTTTAATTTTTAAGGTTTTCAATGGTGTTTTGAGGTTTTCAATGGTTTTTGGAGGTTTTCAAAGGGTTTTACGAGATTTTTTCAGGATTTTTTTTCGGATTTTTACTTGCATCAAATCTCATTTTTACGATAATCCTCATTCCAATTCCCAAAAAAAAAAAAAAACAAAAAAAACGTTTTATTTTGGGTTTTTCCAAGTTTCATGTTTTTTTGGTTTTTTTCGAGTTTCTTTTTCAAGTTCTTTATTGAGTTTTTTTTTAGTTTTTTTTTATTTTTTTTTTTTATCTGTCAGGTTTTACGATGTTTCTCGAGATTTTATTTATTAATTTTTTTGAGGCGTGTTTTTTTAAACTTTTATTTTCCTGGTTTTCCTCGATTCTTTTCGGGTCTTTCAGTTTTTCCTTTTTTATATTTTTCATTTTTTATAAAGAGAGGTTTTTTTTATATCCATTGCAATATTGACGTAAATAAATATTTATCATAATGACAATTAAAAATACGAGGTCCAATGACTTTTTTTTTCCCTAAATTAATGTCGACATCAAATTTCAATCTCAGTTCTCAACCAAGGGTAGTCCAAATTTTAGGGAGAGAGAGAGAGGGAGAGAGAGAGGGAGAGAGACAGAGGGGGAGAGAGGGAGAGAGACAGAGGGAGAGAGAGATAGGGAGAGGAAGAGAGCGAGAGAGCGAGAGAGAGGAGAGAAAACGGAAGAGAGAGAGGGAGCGAGAGAGCGGAGGAGAGAGAGGGAGGGAGAGCAAGAGAGGGAGAGCGAGAGAGAAAGAGCGGGGGAGAGAGAGGAAGGGAGAGAGCAAGAGAGAGGGAGAGAGGGAGAGGGAGAGATAGAGGGAGAGAGAGAGAAGAAGAGTGTGAGAGAGGGAGAGAGAGGGAGAGAGCGAGAGAGAGAGGGGGGAGGGAGCGGGCAGCAGGGGGAAAGAGGTAGAGAGAGAGAGGGGAGAGAGTGAAGTCATTAACAAGAATCATGACAACAAACCCAATTTTTTTAAAACAGCAAAATCTTTTTTTTTACTGTGTCATCATTTTATCAAATTTAATTTGAATTAAAACGTTGATGTCAGTTTATCAATTTCAATTTCAAATTTTAATTTATTTATTTCAATTTATCTCCAATTTGAAATTATATATAACGCGTTTTAATAATACGTCAGCGTTAACATGAATCTGAATGCCAATTTTAAATTACGATTAAAAAAATAATAATAATAAATAAAAAAACCAATGTAATCCATATTATTGCTATTCGAATATTCAATGTTAATGTGAGCCTTTCCGTACCAATTCTAATACCCAAAATAATGTGGATTCCAAATTCAGCTCTAATTTAATTCTAATTCGATTATTGTCACTTTCAAATTGAAACTCTTATTCCACTCTAATTCGGTTAATGGCAAATTTCTAATTCAAATCGAACCCCATTAGAGTCACTTTAGAATTCAACTCTAATTCAACTCTAACTCAACTCTAACTCAAAAAATGTCAATTTCAAATTCAACTCTAATTCAATTATTGTCACTTTCAAATTCAATTAAAATTCAACTCTAATTCGATTATTGTCAATTTTTCAGATTCAACTCTAAATGGATTATTGTCAATTTCGAATCCACATTTATGTCTAATTTGATTAGTGTCGATTTATATTTCAACTCTAATTCAATTCTAATTCACTTATTGTCAAATTCAAATTCAACTCTAATTGAAGTCTTATTCGATTAATGTCAATGTCAAATTCGACTCGAATTCAACTCTAATTTGTTCAAATTTAGCTCAAATTCCAAAATTTAAGATGGTTTTCCTTTGAAGTCTTATGTTACTCAAAATTCAAATTTAATTCAAAATCGATCACAATCCCCAATCCATCTTTTCTATTCTATTTTATGTGAGAGTGAAATTTAATAATAAAAAGTAAAATGCCAAATGTTAACTCCATTGGACACTAACCCAAAAATGGGGTATTAATAAAACCCTAAGAAAAATCCATTTACCCTAATTAACCCTAACCCTAGAAAATGTCAATTATCCCTAATTATCCCAAGTCTAAAATTAATTAAATTAAAATTAACCTTAATTAACTCTATCCTACAGAAATGTCGATGTCGTGTTTTTTTCCTTTCTAATTTTTGAAGGCGAATCTCGACATTAATTAATTAATAATTCATTTAATGCCATTTAATAGACATATATATATATATATATGCATGAATATATTATGGCAGTTTCGATTTGCAATTAATAGTTCTAAATTTCCATCGGTAATATCCACACTAATAAAGGTATGAAAAAAAATTCCCTTTTATGAAAATCACATACATTTATTTTTAAATTCTCAACCTGAGGACTGTATTTTTATTTATTTTTTTATTTTTAGGGTTTTTTAGGCATTTTTTTTTTTTTAATTTTCCTTTTCTTTTTTAACCTAATGTTGAGTTCATTTCCACTGGAGTCACATTTGTCACATTGCCACGTGGCACTAACGACAAAAATCAGCCAGGCCACACAGCTCAACTTTTCGACTTTCGAATCGGAATGCCACGTGGATAGAAACTGTACGGAAACCCAAAAAAAAAAAAATTACTTTATTTTCTCCATTTTTTAATTTTTTCTCACCTGGCGTCTGACTACGCGACAATATCGCACGTGCGAAGGACGGCGACGATCGTTGACATGCGACTTATTATCCGTACGACGTACAGCATGGGCGAGTAGAGCGGAACCGAAGTGGTACGATTGTACGGATGATCCGTTAATGAGTCGTACTGTGTACGGATAGAACAATGGTACTACTGAATAACCGCTTTCCGTACAGTTCAAGCTTCGGATTCTCGTCCCTTCGCGTGATTCACGGAGAAAGTGACACGTGTACACCGTCCGCAGCCATGTTTCTGAAGGATATCGAAGGACAATTCCCAATATGTGAGAACAGACAAATAGTGCGGTACCGTACCTTGCTATACAGTACTGTACGGAATAATTGTACTTTATTGTACTTCTGATACGGAAATTCGGAACAGAACGCGTCAGACGACGAAACCTTTAACTTTTGTTTTTGTGACCGAGTTTTGCTTTTTTTTGTTTATTTTGTTTTTTCTGCTTTTTTTTTTTTATTATTCTGTAATACTTTTCAATTTTTGTCCTTTTCGAAGAGAGCCGTCGGACAGATGTGTACGACTCACGTGATTGCGTTTGATTGTATTTCTGTACTTATTTTTGTTTTTTTTTGCGATTTTTAGGCTTCGTGCCCGCGTAATCCGAGCTTAGCGAACAAGCTTTGATTTGTATCGAAGATTGTCCGTACTATCCGTACACATTTCCCACATGTTCCAATGTCCGAAAACAAAAGTCGTCGTCGTCGCTTAAAGTCGTACAATCTGTAGATGCGATTGAATTTTCTGACATTAGTGACGTCATTTTTTCTGTGACGTTATAGACCGTCCGATTTTCCGTCGACGTCATTAATTCTGACACTTTTCCGCCGTCGCTTTGCGATTTCTTTTTTGTCTTTTCTATTCTCGATTTATCAAAAAATTAGGGTACGTCTCCATGTGCCAAAGTAAGGCTTTTTTGTACCGCGTAAGTTTCAACCGTACAAAATATTTGAAAAAAGGAGAAGTACATTTTGCGTCATCATCGAACTTAAGATGTACAACATGTTGTCGTCTTGTGTACTTCGATCCACGGCCACGCCAAAAAATGTCATCTTCAAAACTTTTATTTAAAGCACATGGGCGATGTGTTTTAAAACAAATTATTTTCGAAAAACAAATAGTAACACGCATTCGCAAGTGTAAAAAAAATTCCAAAAAATTTTAATGAATTCAAGCGACGACGAAAAGTGCACGATTCGCCATGTTTTGTCCGTTTGCGTTCAGGTACGACGAGGCAAAGTACACAATTTGTTTGGTTTTGTCCGTATTGGCCAGGTACGGAATTTTTTTCGTCAGGGATCTCGAGATTCCTATGCCATTTCACGTCGACCGTACAGGAGACGCAAAGGCAAAGTGCTAGCGTTGGGTATCGAGGACCAATTGCCAATATTCGATATGTGCCAAATTTTAGGTACCCGATAATTGATATATCGCTTCGATATATCGAGAAGCTACAAATCGCGATATTTTTTGCAAAATATACATTTTATTTTTGTTTTTTTTCCAATTTTTTTTTTCCCAAAGCCCCCTCCCCCCCGTGGCGCGCGCTCAGTGGGGCGGGGGGGGTGGTGTCGTATGATTTTCCGTACTTAATATGTACGGATAACCACCTTTTACCAAATATATCTCAAACATTTTATGTTGGTCCCGGTACGAGGTCCCGGTACGATATATCGAGGCCTCTGACCGATCGAAAATCGATATATTGAATATCGATATTATCGCGATATGATTTCACCCGATACCTAACATTTGAAAGTGCATCTTCCTCAACCGTGAAACGGCATAGGCTGGAAGGCGGTACGTCTACAATGTCACGAAAAGTCGTGCGTCATCACAGATTGTAGATGATGACAGCCGTCACGGGTATTGTAAGCGTATACAATCATCACACCTTTACGTAACAAAGTCATCTGGATCTGCCCTAAAAAACAAAGTAAGTTCGTTAAGTTTCAAAGTACAAGCATTCCCTCTGGAAAACTAGGAAATTGTACGGAGGTGCAGCTTTTTGAAATAATTCCGCTTTTCGAAACAGATTTCGTGTACGGTGTGAAATTAGCGGTCGACGGTGCCAATGTGGTCTTTGAAAAATGTCAACGGACCTGACGACTCCGTGCAATGAAATTAATCCGGCGGTGGATTTGCCGCGTTTCTCGGCGATTCCGGAGTTAAAAATTGCCGTCCGATCGAGTCAGCTTAAGAAAGGTTTCCCGCAGGATACTCCGTACACTTCAGTCTTGTATGAGGCACGTGGACAGCTCGCCAATTTAATCGCGCCACACAAATGTTGTCCAGACTGGATGCAGACGCATACAATATTTAGGGTAAATCCCCATGTAATTTGTAACTTAAACTAACTTTGCTTCTAACTTTGCTTTGTATTATAGCGAGGATTCTCCTTACAGGCTTAAGGTGGCGTTCCATCAGACGAAAAGTGGGGTAGTTTACAGAAATAGGCCCCTTTCCGTACCATTCCGTACTGTTTATTCTGTTTTTATGCGCGAACAACATTACAGAGAATCTTGCCAAAATTCTCCAAGGTCTGGGAGGTAACAATGACCGTCGGATTTATTTTCGCGAAGCATTCGCTTCGACAGTTTCTGTAAATGGTGATGTACCTCGACGAGGTACATCACCATTTACAGAAAAAAATGAATCGCGACACGTTGGATAATGAACATACGTGTCAAGACGGCAACCAACGAAAATTGAAAAACTTCGCTCATGATACATCCATTCACAAATCCTAACCGACATCACAAAAGTAATCTCGTAACGAACTTTCGTCACGCTATTTTTGTTGGTGCCCATTCGACACACTATTTGTGGCAGCGCTCATTCGTCACGCGAAAAAACATGAAGTCAAAAACCCTAAAAAAAAATGAGTTGGTATCTGACAAGGCGTCTGCAAAGAGTAAAAAAATTATGTCGTATGATGACCTGGTCCACACGTACATGGTACGCAAATGATGATTTCAAGTTGAAGATTAAAACTCATGATTTCAAGTTGTCGGTGATAAAAATATTTGACGATTTTCAGTATACTATCTAATATTGCGTGGAACCATTCAATTTTGAGCACGTGGATTACAGACTCTGCGCGATACAACATTGTTCAAAATGTAGCATCCTGTAATATTCGCCGTACGATTACAGAATTTCCTGATGGAACGCCACCCTTACACTGTTTTCAAATGAACTCATGTGTAAAATTTAGTGTTGTGCATCGGTAAAATAACTATCGCGATAAATCCTATAAAGATAGTTATCAGTTATCGAACAGTGAGGGACTGAGGGGTCTTGATATATCGCACTCAAACCAACAAAGTTAGTGTTGTATATCGGTAAAAAATTTATCGCGATAACACCGATACCGATAGTTATCGGTTATCGAACGGTCAGGGTCCCAATATATAGGTCAGAGGTCGCAAAAGTCAAAAAAAATCATAACCGAAACCGACCGTTTTTTTTTTTTCAAAATCTGAGTAACCGACGCCCGACCGAGTTTTGTCACGCTCCAAAATTGTTAACCAATAACCGACCGTCGTTTACGAAAAAAAAAATTAACCGAATCTTGTACAACGGATGCAGAATAACATTATGCGCGCAGCTAGAATCGAACGGACGAAATTCAATGATTAAATAAGAGCGGACGGTCAGCGTGAGCGCCGACATCTCAGAATGGCTTTTTTGGCGGCTTTGGCCAAAAAAGTCGACGGATTGACACGTGGCAGGTTTTTAGTGGATCTCAAAAAAGTAGGGGACAAAGCCACGACGTCGGATGTGGAAGGTACATCACTTTAACTGGAGCCGTACTAAAGCCGTACATATATTATGCCGGCTGCTGTCGGGGGAATAAGACGTACATATGAATGTATTGGCCGTACATTTATCTGTACGGTCTGTACAGTTATCGCCGATAGTTATCGTTATCGGCATTATCGCCGATAAGTAGCTGATATTATCGGCTACTTATCGGCGATAAGACCGATAGCGATATATTGTACCAATATATCGATTATCGGGTCTCCGAAAAATGGCCCATATCGGTTACGGAAAATCCTTACCGATACACAACACTAAAATTTAGTGTTGTGCATCGGTAAAATAACTAGGGAATTGATAATGACAGTGACTGTTTTGGTTGCGGACAGTCACTTACGTCATTTTGTCAAAAAACGTACGTTTGGAGTACACATTGGTACAAATAAAGTACCGTTGAGTACAAATTTGACGGTCAATCGATTGGACATCTTTGACTTTCATAATATTGTTTCAACTGCTTAAAATTTTGCCGCGCTTGCGAACGTCGACCGTCATAATAAAATTAGCAATTCACACGGCCGGCGAGCGTTTACGATAACATAACTGCGGCGACCACATGTAAATAAAATGGTTGCAGGCAGTAACTTTTTGTCATTATGTGAGCTCCACGGTGAGAGCACTTAGCCGCAAAATTGAAATTGAATCGTCTAAGTGTTACATTGAACTTAGACGCAAAGTGAAACGAACCTATTGAAACTGAAAGTACTGTACTATAGGTCTCGTACGGAAATATTCTAACGCACGAAACGAAATAAACTTTTATAATAAAACGAACCGACGTAAAAATATCATTTGAAATTAAATGAAAAAAATGAGCATTGTCACGCGCGATCGAGCCACGCTATTTACAAATCAACATACTTACATTGACAGCGCAATTTTAGGATATTGGGCGAATCGGCGTCGGCCGAAATCGTGCAGTCAAATTTTTGCTCGGATCGCGTTGGTTATGTTTTGTTTCGTTCGGTACTGTACTTTTATGTCGGTTCGGTTTGGTGCGAGCGCCGACCGGCAGAGGTCGCAAAAGTGAAAAAAAATCATACCCGAAACCGACCGTTTTTTTTTTTCAAAATCTGAGTAACCGACGCCCAACCGAGTTTTGTCACGCTCCAAAATTGTTAACCGTTAACCGACCGTCGTTTACGAAAAAAAACTTAATCGAATCTTGATTTTTCGTGACTAACCGTGCCCGCCCGTAACCGAAAAAGTACAAAATTAATCAATGTACGACGGAATAAGCCAATAATTACGATTTGTCGCGTTCCTTAAGATTTGTGAAATGAATAGTGTTACTACCGTGTCAGATTTGCGGCGCTTTGTCGCGTTCCCTAAGATTTGCGAAATGAATAGTGTACTACTGTGTCAGATTTGCGACGCTTTGTCGCGTTGCCTAAGATTTGCGAAATGAATATTGTACTACCGTCTCAGATTTGAGACGCTTTGTCGCTTTCCCTAAGATTTTCGAAATGAATAGTGTTCTATCGTGTCAGATTTGCGACGCTTTGTCGCGTTCACTTTCATTTGCGAAATAAATAGCTTACTAGAGTACCCTGTCAGATTTGCGACGCTTATCATGATGCCACGTACTTCCACGATACCAAAAGTACAAAGAACAATAATGTTGGAAAAAAAAAAGTACAAAATTTTCATTTTTTTGGTTTTTTGTTTGACCGACCGTAACTGACCGTTTTTTCTTTTCCTGTTGAGTCAACCGACCGTAACCGCCCGACCCCCAAAATTTGGCAACCGAATCCGTTCGGAATCCGGCGCGGGCGGTCGGTTAACGGTCGGTCACGGTTTCGGTTGACCGTTTGCGACCTCTGATATAGGTCCGAGACTAACAAATTCCATATCGGCGATAACTTAAAAAAAAAATATAGCATGCATACAATAGTACTTTAGAACATACTGTGTTATATTATTGACTTTATATAGTGTGGCATGTCAGGTATAAGAATCTGTTCCGTATCAATTTAACTGAAATTTATTACGGACAGCGCAGCACATAAGTATTGACAAATTTAAAGCAATGCATTATAGTTCTAAAACTATAGTATCGAAACAAAAATATTGAATTACGTTGTAAATTTGTAAATCAAACTTTTTCAAAAAACAGATGAACAGAGCAGACGAACACATCTGTCACACAATGGCCATTTACTGCCACCATGGAAGTGATATGAGGGCGTAACAAACCTTGCAAAAAAAAATAATAGTCAAAAGGACATTCTGGACGGGTATGGGAGTGTGCAACCCAAGTAAAACCCCCTTAACTTAAAAATAATCAAGGAAATATCGCGATTTTTTCCCGAAATCTAGGGGAAAAGGGTCTGTGGCGAGTCCGGGGAATAACACGTACAGTTGAGTGTAGTGGCCGTACATTTATCTGTACGGTCTGCATAGTTATCGCCAATAGTTATCGATATTGGTGTTATCGCCGATAAACAACCGATATTATCAGTTAATTTTCGGCGATAACACCGATAACGATATATCTTACCAGTATATCGATTATCGGTAACCCAAAAAAATGCCCATATCGGTTATCGGCAAATCCTTACCGATACACAACACTAAACAAAGTCCTTATTGGCAATAAGGGTGAAGTTCCATTAGACGAAGAGTGAGGATGTTTACAGAAATTCGGATTTCTCCGTACTACGCTAGACCTATTATTTTATTTTTATGCGAAAACAACATTCCAGAGAATCTTGCCAATATTCTCGAAAGGTCTGGGAGTTAACAATGACCGTTGGATATTTTTTCTCGAAGCATTCGCTTTAAAAGTTTCTATAAATGGTGATGTACCTCGCGAGGTACATCACCATTTACAGAAAAATTAGAGCTACACCACTCTTGATAATAAGCATACGTGTCATGAGAGCAACCAACGGAAATCAAAATATTTCTCACATGATATATGCATTCAAAAATCTAAGCGAAAAACACAAATAGAAATCTCATAACGCATTTGTCAAGCTGTTTTTGTTGGGGCCCCATTCGTCACACTATTTCTAGCAACGCTCATTCGTCAAGCAAAAACCAAAAACCCTAAAAAATGAGTTGGTATCTGATAAGGCGTCAACAAAGAGTACAAAAGTTGTGTTGCACGATAACCAGGTACGTGCATTCATGGTACGCAAATGAAGATTTTTGGTTGGTGTGAAAATCATTAATGATTTTTCATATCAGGTCTTAACTCACATGCTACCACTAAATTTTGAGCATGTGGATTACAAACTTTGCGCGATAGAACATCGTTCAAAATGTAGCATTCGGTAATATTGGCCATACAATTACAGAATGTCCTAATGGAACTTCACTCTAAGTGGAAAAAAATATAGTATGCTATATAATATAATACTGTATAATATTTTTCACTGTAATAAAGGGTGGTATGCCACGTATAACAACTGTTCTGTACTCTGTTTAATGTAAGAAATTCACTACATCAAATTATACGATAGAATTGTGCAGTATGAACTGTACAATTATCGCCGATAGTTGTAGAACCGCTGTTAAATACCGGTTTTTCATCACCATAACCCCGGTACCAATATATCGATTATCAACGGGCCATAAAGAGGGGCATATTGATTATCGGCAAATGGCTACTGAATAAAATTACATCGAGGCTTCATTCATACAATTTTTATTTTCAAAATTTTCGTTAAATTCGTATACTTTTCGTGTACAGGTAAAATGTACTTAAAATTTCAAAAAAAGGGTTAAAAGAACATCGTGAATTGCTATTAGAATTATGAAATAATTTAGTGTTAAGAAAGATTGATGTTATTAATCTTGTTTTGGGTTTAAGAGCCTAGTCCCAACAAAAATTAACGCTAATTTATACACGTAACGCTAATTTGGATGCACATTTCCATATTGCGTATGCGAGAGTCTGTGTTCACATATTCAACGCTTGAACATATGAGAACACATTCTTGTTATTTTCTCTCATTTTTATGACTGAGAATCAAATGTGAGTACGCTTTTTTGCGGCGACGCACTCAATTTCTCGTGTCGACGCCATTATTTGACATCTATTTTGTACATTTGTACAAAAAAATTGTACAATTATACAAAATAATGAGCAATTTTAGTACGGACTAACTCATTTTGTGCATAATAACATTTAAAATCACTGAAAAGTAGAGTAATTAACGCTAATTAAACAGTACCTATAGTAACGTAAAAATATAATTGAGTTAAGTTTTACTAAGGGTGACGTTCCATCAGACGTTTATGTAATCGTACGGCTAACTCTACAGACCGGGTTGATTGAGTCGATGTTTCTTCACGAAGAGTCGGTAAACCACATGTTATAAATTGATTGGCACCATGTAAGCTACGATACGATATTGAATATCCTTAAGATTTTTAGCACCTACAAATTTTACTTCAAATCATTACTTGTGTACCATGTACCTGCGTACGAAGTCATCATACGACAGAAGGTTGTTATACTTTTTGCAAACGCCGGTCTTCTATGCCAGCTCATTTTTTAGGGTTATTGTTTTCGAACATAACGAAAGTCTTTTGACAAAAATAGTGTTACTAACAAAAGGTACCGAAAATAGAGTGACGAAAGAGAGTTACAAAATTACATATTTATTTTCGGTTGTATTATCAAAAGCCCGTATCATGTGAAATTTTTGTCAATTTTTTGTTGGTTGTTCATCGTGACAAGTAGCCTAATCGTCCAATGTGTCGTGATTAATTATTTTTCTGTATCTGCCAACCCTCCTCTAGAGGTACGTTAATAGTTATAAAGAAAAATGCAGCGAAGGCCTCGCCGATTAACATCCACGGTCGGTATTACCTCCCACACCTTTGGAGAGTATTGGCAAGATTCTCTGTAATGTTGTTTTTCGTAAAAAAGCAAAATAAGCGGTACGGATTGGTACGGATAGTCACGGATTCTAATAAACTACCCACTTTTTGTTTGATGGAACGTCACCCTAAGTTGTACTAGTATTTTTGTTTAAATGTTTTCTACATTGTTTCTTTTATTATAAAGTCAAAGTCTGTCAACGAATTTTATAAACAATTGCATTTTGTTTTGTGTGCATATTCATTCTGTCTAAGGAATTTCACGCGTGCGAATCAAACGAATGAAACCTCTACGCGTAAAAACGAAATTGCTTAGTATGTTTGTGATGACTATATACATCGACAATGCTTGTGACGGTTGACAACGTTTACAATCTGTGTTGTCGCACAGTATTTTTTGTAACTGCGTGTGACGTCGTATGTCTTTTCGTTACATTGTAGACTTACAACATTCCACCCTATGTAAAAAAAAAAAAAACGTAGGATATATTAAAATGCACTATGGTAAACCATTTGAGTCCGGGGGTGCAAAAGGGGTGGCATGGCCAAACCTGAAAAACTACCAGCAGGTTGAATAAGATGTGCTTTGTCTTTACGTCTCTTGTCCAATTGACGTGAAATGGCATCGAATCTTGAGACCCTTGTAAAAAAACATCCACACTAGACGCAAACGGACAAAACAACAAATTGTGTATTTCTCCTTGTAGTCCGAAATCATCTAAAAATTCTAAAACTTTTGACACATGCGAAGATTTTTCCCTATTTGTGGAGCGGACATTTCCGATGTGTTTTAAAGAAAAGTTTGAAGTTGTCGTTTCTTGACATGGCCAAGGGTCGAAAAACATGAGAGAACATCATGAAGTACGTTCCAAGTTCGACGATGACGCAAATTGTAATTTCATTTTTTTCACTTTCTTCATTTTTTAAGTTTCTTCGTACAGTTGTAACTTAACCCTGCGATTTTGAGAAATATGAGAAAAAAAGAGGGAGGAAGGAAAAGGGAGGGGGAGAGTACAAAAAGCTGGGAACCGGTACAGTTCTTTGCTGTTGAAGTTTGAAAAGAAATTTTGTGTAGCCT
>JBBHKE010000513.1:27114-165748 GCA_037447655.1 Zygnema cylindricum | reverse complement strand
CACGAAAGCACTTGATTCTCTTCTTGTTGAGGGGCGAACTAGGTTGTTGTCCCATCCAAATGCACTTTTAAACGACGGACATACCCTGAAAGTATGTCCCAAATCATTACAATAAAACCAACTCTTTGGCCGATCTCCGAACTCGCTATTCTTTTTAATTTTCTGAAACTGAGACTTAGATTCCTTTGTATTCGTCTTCCTTGATAAAAACTTTATATTAGCCTCTTCATCTAGAACAACACACCTTGCTACAGTTAAGCTCCAATCCCTTATATCAATTAAAGTCAATCGATCTAATGCACTCTTATTTTTTTTAGGTATACTTCTCATTAACAATATAGCTTGTTGGGCATCTGTAAATTTTCCTCCTACCAAATTATTTTCTGCAAATAATACTTGTAAGTCAATACAGTGTTTCTCCATACTACCTCCTACATACTTGTGTTCAACTATTTTGGTAACACTGCTAAGCCAATGATATAAAGAAGTCTTTGCAAACATACATTCTAAGCAGTTCCATAATTCAGATGCATTTTTCAAACTTAGGTATGATATTACTAAATCCTCAGTCAAGGAGTTCTTCATTGATTTTTCCTTTTCCATCCATTTGATGTTTCGGCCAAGGTACCGTCCACCACATCCATTAGCTCCATCATCTCGAAGTAGTTCTCAAGTGCATCCTTCCAGTGGTGATATTTTGATCCATCAAACATGGGTAGCCATGGGTGTGGGCCCATAACCTGTTGTCCATAGCCTATTTCAGCCATAGACTACACTCGGAAGCACCACAGACTACCCTTCATAAAGTTGTTTTTGTGTCAGCACAGATTACTCCACAATAAGCAAAATCACCTTAAAATGCACCAATAGGCACTACACTATAGACAGTGTAAACTCCCAAAGTTATAGCCAAATCCACAGAGGGATCTAAAAGATATAAGCTCCAGAGTTTCCCAAAAACAGGTGACAGCTTTACAAACTAACCACTTTGACTTCTCACAAAATCTCACAAAGATAACAGAATAGAATGACACTGGACACACATATAGATTCTATAACATGTAATAACTTCACAAAGATTCACATTAAAGCACCAAACAGAGTGATCACACCAACAGGTCAAAGATGCAAAAAACAGTTTGCCATTACTTTGATAAACTTGACTGTGATACTCAAAATAGTCTAAGTCCTACAAGTTATACTTAGAGAGTTCACTACTGAATGTACGGAGGCATAACAGCCGTACGGTATCTCCTATCTACCTAAACTATTGTAAGTGTACCCGAATAGTTCGAGGTATGTCAGACTGAACAAATCTACACTAATAAACTAATTAGCAAAAAGGCAAACCTATGTTGTACATAATATTTACACCGACATCTCCACAATCTTCGTAAGTCAAAAACCAATCTACCACTAAGCAACCACTAAACAAATATCATTACTCACAATCTATACTAGTCATATTAACCGCAGCTGCGTCAGCTGCTTTGTCCGTACGGATCATATCAAGGTAACCGCAACTGCGTTGACTTGTCTGCGTCGCAGTTGCTCCGTACCGGCGTTGCATATTCATCCAAAATAACCGCAGCTGCGTTGTCATGTCTGCGTCGCAACTGCGCCGTACCGGCGGTGCCTGTTTCCACATTTTGTTTATTCCACGTCGGATCGCTTCGCGATCCGCCGTCCATTTGTCAATGTTTAGTCACCCCACTCAAAGAGTCCCTTACGTCACTTTAGTTATATCCGTACGTTCGCTCCCCCAATCCTTGAATCAATTCGATCCTCCATATTAAATCCAATTAGCAATTACGCGCGAATTGTAACGTACGCACGAAACAGAGTTTTTAGAACAACATGTATAGCATCGCGCCTCGAGGAAAAGTGAATAAATATCATTGACGATCGCGCGATCAGGTGGGTACACGTCGCATATGACATGTGCCTTCCGCCAGGGAGGATGCGAGGCCACCGGAAGCCGCAAAAAAATCTTTAACGGAGGATTTTATTTTGGCGTCTGTTGCCATCCACTAACGATTCTGACATTTTGGTAATCTTTTACAAATCTTAAGTTTCGTCTGCCAGCATAGATTTCATTCAATACGTCGTACGAGTCACTTTTTATCGTCGCTGGTACAAATATGTGGTCACAATTTGCTGACAAAGATTATTTGAAGATTATGAGATCCCTATTTATCTACTACGTGGATCCAATCAAAGGGTGCTACGCAAATAAAATGTTGGTTACTGACCCGACACAATGGAACGATGGCTTCAGTAAACGCTTTTTTGACATTTACTATGACCGCCTAATGGAACAATGCTCTTAGTGTCCACACGAAGTATCGATTCGACACTATAGTACTGTACATCGTGAATCGTAATTAGAGTAATGAAAAAATTAGAGTAATAAAACAAAAAAAAAAATTAGAGTAATGAACTCTAATTTATGTGATATAATTTTTTCACAGAGGAAGTTTACTCTAATTTATTTAAGTATTCTCTATTGGGTTATGTCGGCGATAACTATCCGCGCTGAAATTATGAACATTAAATTACGTAGACGTACAAAATCTGCCAGTCCGTATAGTTATGACGTAATTATGACGTTAGTATTATTTGTCGCGCTGAATGTGAATTAATGTTCACACTGATGAGGATGTTGTCGACGGACGAGAGTTATGCAAACGACTTTTTATCGATGTGATTGATTATTTGTTTAGTGCGATTTCACGGCGAGCGCGATTCTATTAAATCATTATTTGTTCCTTCTTACTTATAAAAGTACAATTTTGCACGGTCGGATGTTGTCCGTACTCCACAATATTTAAAACGAACCTATATTATAAATTTTTACGCTAATTAAACCTTACCTAAATTAGAACAATGAACAAATTAGAATCATTTACTCTATTTGACGTGATAGAGTCGAAAATTTGAGCGACCGAATTAGCGTTATTTACTCTAATTACTAGTGTTGGGTATTGGGTAAATTCATATCGCGAAAATTTTGACAGCCGATATGTTGAATAATGAACGAGCATACTCCTCGATATATCGTACCGGGACCAACATAAATTATCGCGATATATATCGCAAAAAATGGGTGTCCGTACAGCTAAAGTACAGAAATTCGTACGGAAAATCGTACGGAACCCCGTCCCCCCCCCCCCCCCCCCCCCCCCCCCCCCCCGGGGCGGCGGCGGGGGGGGGGGGGGGGGGGGGGTTGAGAAAAAATAGGGAAGAAAAATAAAAAATCGCATAAATATCCGGATATTTAGCTTCTAGGCACATGGATTCGATATATCGATTATCGGATACCTAAAATTCGATATATATCGAATATCGGCAATAGGTCCTCGATACCCAACACTACTAATTACGATTCGCGGTGTACAGTACTATAATTTAGTGCGAGGAGACTGTGACATGTTGTAGTCCCTCCCTCAAAGAGTGCTGCTAACATATTTCATGATTTTCAGCCATAAAGTCGCAACCGAAAAGTGTTATTTACTCCAACGATGAGATGCGCACCATTAGCCCAGTGCCGCGCTGAGATTCGTCACAGATTAGCCTGCAAAAAGTGCCCCGCTTGAGACAAAAAGTCCCTCATTTGCCAGCGATGCATGACGAGACGCGAATTCTGACAGCATAACTGTTCCTTGGCCTCTTCGAAGACTGTCGTTCGCACTTTTGGTAAAGAGCGAGTGACAACAAACTAGGTGGGAAAATCAGAAGCAGTAAAGACTCACAAATGAATTTTGAAGCACTAATGTTTTCGTTTCAGCTAGAAAGACACGCGTTAACCTCGTTTTTAATGCCTCGCTTTACGTTACGCCCAACGTTGTTCTCGGAAGACGGTTGCTTTTGGCCCACGTGGCTAATCGCACCTTCCAAGGAACCGTTCTAGAAGATCTTTACAACACGCAACCAGCAACTTCGCATAGAAATACAGAACACAAAGAGGCTCGTTGGGTCCTCCCCGAGTCGCCATGTTGCGCAAATCTTAGCCCTTCGCCACGTGGCATCACTGGCCCAAGCCCCTACAATCGCAGGACTGCAAAAAAAAGGCAATCGCAGCCAATAGACGGACGTGGCGAAGATACCAAACTATCTTCGTTCTTCCCAAAGTTTCGTCGGTGCATATATGCTGAGGCACTCTTGCACTCTAGTTCCCTTTCTTAGGAGACAGAAGGAACGCCCCTTGCGTAGGCATTGCTCACAAATCACAATATGGCCTTACAAGCAGCGTTCAAAAGTTTAGCTCTCAGTTCTCCAGCTCTAACCTTCTCTAGTTCTGCACATGACGTCAGTCTCTGTTTCAAATCCCTTACTTTCGTGACGTCAGCCGGTCTTCGGTCGCAAGTTCTTGCTAATTTTGGTTCCTCTCAGATCACCAGGTCTTTTTGTGATTTGCGAAATGAATCTGTATTCGTCCAAAACCAGAAATTCAGAAAGAAAGGATTTGTTTGTGTGGCGGCTGTGAAGGAGAGGAGTGCAGCAGACGAGAAATGGAAAGAGGCTCAGATGGCAGAAATGGTAGAAACTGCGAATTCCGTTTCGATGGAAACCTTAAATCAGTTATCTGAGCCAGTTTCTCGTACAGCAACAAGGACAGTATCGCTGACGTAAGACTGCGTTCTCATGCAAAAACTTTCAGATTGGAAAATAGACTGGGGTAAATTGCAAAATTGTGAAGGAGATGCAATATACAGTCTTCTTGTGGTCAGCGAAACTTTGATCAGTATTTGCCGTTAAGAGAATTTATGGGAGACGACTGACCACAAGTTACCTTTCCTATATTTCTTTTTGAAGTTAGATTAATCATGAAGAGGACATAGAGAAATCGTGGAAATAACTTTGTGAGAAAAAGGCAAATTATAAGTTTTTTGCAATACAAATGTGGATAGTGGTAGCGTTTACTAACCAGGGAGGAAGGAAGCGAATCCCTTGCTTAGAAAGTAGTTGGATCTGGAATTTATTGTAAAGATTCTTTGTTGATTCCGTTAGTGCTACCTCCTGCAAATTATCAAAATTCTGTAAGAGGTTCTCTACCTCAGGTTTTAATACCCTTTAGTTTTTGAATATTCTTACAAAGGACTGCTTGGAATTTTTTGCAGGATTCATGGGGATTTTAATGCAGAAAGCATTCTCAGGTGTGTTTTATGATCTTTCCCTTCTTTTGTGGTTTTTTAGCTAGCATGAAAGGAAGAGTAAATAAGAATCTGAAAACACTGTTTCTGAGTTGAAGGATGTTTTTTATCCCCTTGTGAATTGTGACGCAATATATTGTTTGCCCATCAAGATGAAATGCTTTTGTGCAAATTGAGAGATGAAAGTGTTTTCATAAAAGATGTTGCGAATTTGTTCTCTGACTCTTTTACTTTTCTCATGTTCCTGTCGCAGATTGGAAGCTCAGATGTTAGAACTGGATGGCGTGCATGGAGCATGGTTGAGTTCGCCAAAGCAGGGAGGGCTGAGAGGGGGAAATGTAGCGGTGCAACTGGAGGTTGAGAATCGCGTGCCGCTGACAAAGATCGTGGAGGAAGTGCACAACTTAGAAGAGGGCGTTTTGGCACTGCCTTTCAAGAGTCATTCCTGGATGTGGAGGTCAGTGACCCTTCAGGCTGTATTTGATTTGTTCTCTAATAGAGTCAAATTATTTCAATTATTGTTCAGCAGCAAAACGTAAGGATTGGAGGATGAGAAGAGCTTGTCAGTTTTGAATTATTTGTAAATGCTGTGAAATGAAGATATTCCATAAGCTGTTGTTAAGACAAGTTCTGGAAACTGTCTGAGTCTAAATGGTGCTATGGCCTGTATGTTTCTGGTGGCATGTAAACGGCCTTTGTTTTTATTGAAGTGGAACAATGATCAATTTTCTTTGCTTTGAAGAAGGCAATGATTTATGTTGTATGGAACATTGCACTAACTGGGTGAAAATCTTATTGATATTATTAGGGGACATAAACTGAACTACGCAGTTGCTGGCTGTGGCAAACCCATAATTCTCGTGCACGGCTTTGGTAAGTGTCTGCCTTTGTCTGTAGAATCGTTTCTTGTGCCCTTTTTACATTGCTTCATGCTGTTCTGACGCTTGCATCTCCTTCCTCTATGCATGAGTATTTTTTTTCTCTCATGTTGAAACCTTCAGTTGAAACATGTCGAAGCTTTTCATTTTTATCATTTGCTGTGTCACATTTGCCTGCTTGACAAGTGATTGTTGGAGTTTCTAGGTATCAGTCTTAAGTTAATTACTACACCATTGCCACTGTAACTCCTAGTTGGATATTTTTGTTGTTCTCAGTGTTTGTTTTCGGTAGTTTGATTCTTTGTCTCTGCAACCTGCAGGAGGTAATGCTGGGCATTTCCGCAACCTCATTGCCCACCTTGCGGACCACCATCGTGTGTATTCAGTGGATCTTCTTGGATTCGGGAATTCTGACAAGCCCAAGGATGTAGCATATGGGCCAGAGCTATGGGCGGACATAATTGTTGGTGAGTCTTATAGCTATGTAGGCTGATCAAGAATTATGTTGCTTTTGACAACCCTGCATATTTCCACTGCTATTACAGGGGATATACTATTTGAAAATGATCCTGAGGCATTTTCTTCTTTGTAATGTTCAAGTATAAGTTTGAACATGTTTATTTAAAATTTTTGCTCAACCCTTTTTAATGCAGTGAAGAGCGAGGAGGCATGCTTAGAGCTGCTGTCAGTATTGACTCTGTTGCTGAAATGGGTTGGTGTAGACTTTGCCAAAGAATTTGCTGAGGAACCAGCAGTTCTTATTGGAAACTCCATCGGATCACTCACGGCTCTCACCGCAGCAGCCAAGGCGGAAGCTGGGCGTTTTGGGTACGCGACTCGCTCCTACCCTTATTATCTTTACAAGGTTAAAAAGCACAAGGTGACTGTCACAAGGTCAAAAATTGGCATTGGGGAGGGGAGTTATCTGGCCATTCCAAGCCACTCGGTTTTCTCAGTTTTTTATGTACATGTTCTTCCTTCTTATATCTGCAAGTGTGGCTTTGCAGGGGTGTGGTCCTTCTTAATGTCGCAGGAGCCATGAACAGGAAGGGCCTTGCTCAGGATGACCTGTTGTTGGCGGCATTATCGCCTATCTTTATCCTTATGGAAAAGCTGTTGAGCAATCCTCGTGTGGCGACTTTCCTCTTTGACAAGTATGTCCTCTAAAAACTGATGAAGATCCGAGCTCTGTTTTGCGGCCGATATAAAATTTGTAGCTGGGAAAAACTCATGCATCTCTGCTGTTGTTTTTCTTCTTTTCTACATCGCAATTCTGTCCAGCCCAGTGGCTTTCTGCATCTTTTTTGGCTCTTTTTTCATATATGAAGGGTGGTGGGGATTTTGCAGGTTTAGAAGTAAGGAAAATGTGCGAAAGATTTTACATCAACAAGTGTACCGTGATAAGAGTGCTGTTACAGACCATCTGGTATGACTCTGCTTAATGATTCTGATGACTTTACCATTGGTCATTTGTGCTATGGGTGCTTGGGTCAACCATTTCGGACTAGTACCACATCTTTCACCTCTAACGTGGAGTTTGTTAGTTACAACTTGCAGTTAGTGAAGTCAGTAAAACAAAGTTAGCAGTGTTAAAGTCACACATTATGTGATGAAATTTTGTCTAAGATGACCTCTGGCGTTTTGAGTTGAAGAGGTCCCTGTGTATTGTCCGAATTTGTATGGGAAAAGACAACCAATGTTGAGAATGAATTTTGGAATCCTCATCTGAGAGAGCTAGAAGGACTGATGGTCATCTGATGCTGTGAGTTTGGTATATTGCTGTGACAATCTGGTTTCAGGTGGATATTCTCTATGAGCCGTCAACCGATGCTGGCGCTGTGGACGTTTTTGTGAAGGTGTTTACTGGTGAGCCAGGTAAGAAGCGATGACTTTTACCGTTTGAGCTGCTGATTATTCTCATTTTCCTCATTAGCAGTAGGTAAGATGAGACTTGCTTTCGTGCGCTTGATTTTTTATGCTGTTTGGTTTATGCAGGGGCAAGGCCTGAGGTTTTGATGGAGGAAATTGATGTCCCCACTCTAGTTCTTTGGGGGGATCGTGATCCTTGGACACCAGTCAATGGAAGGGTAAGGTTTTTGCTAATTCTGTTCGGATTTTTGTATGGTGTGTCTGGCATCCATGGTAAGGCTGGAGAATGGGACAGAACCGGGAAGAACTAGAAAGAGAATATTGGTGTAAAAACAGTTTTAACTTGTAGAGATTTCACTAGTTCTAGATATCTTTATTCAAGCTGAAGGATTTCCATTCATAACCATATTTTGGGGCTTCCACCATACTCTCTACCTTCTCACCATTTCTAATCTTTTCTTTGCTTTGGTGCCTCTCCGTATATATCTCGTAAAAATATGACTTTGAGAATCTCTTCCTGATGTTGGTTTTTGATGGCTTGTGAACAGTTGGCCCGATATTTCAAAAAGTTGGAGCTTAATGGGGAAGATGTCACCCTCATTCCTTTGCGTGATGTTGGCCACTGCCCTCATGATGATCGACCAGAACTCGCCGCATCGTTGATTCTGGAGTGGTTACAAAATTTCTGATCGTGAGGAATATTTAGTTTTATCGGTTACTGGACTCCTTTGTACAGTGTGTGTGTTTGTCAGCTAGCGTGTCTGTATATAGCAGCTTTTGTGTGTGCTCAAGTTTGTCAATCTAATAAATGTAGCTTTCCATGAGAAACGGAGGGCTCCATTGTATATAATTTGTTTTTCATTTTAGTTTGCATCGTCGTGTGTTAGATTTTTCAGTTTCGTTTGGCTTTTTGTTTCTTTTGTTTCCATGTACCCAGATGGTTTACCATCGCGCGTCCCCAATAAAGCTCAGTATATTTGTTCATACCCAACCCATGTTTTAGAAAATGGTCTGCAGTTGACCATTTCCGTGGCAGTTTTTTTTCTTTTTTCTTTTTCTTTTTGTGCGCACGTATGCGGTAGTGGTTTGGTTTTTTTTTTCTGGCGTGTGTTCACGTGTGTGGTAGTCGTCACCTGAGTTCAGCTAGGAGGGGTAAAATAGGAGTAAGTTCATTGTGGTCCGTATTTTTAAGAGTAACTGTGGCCTGAAACTCTTTCAGGGATACCTTCAATTATAATCCAGTTTATGCTCGGATGATCTGATTTTAATCAATTGTTTTGAAAGTGATGTCGCATTCTTTGTATATTAGTTTTGTGCTTTCAATCTGAGTGATGATTGCAAACATTGTTTTCAAAGAATCCTGGGCCTTTTCTGTAGGTATGTTCAGTGTATATGAGAAATTGCTATGGTGGTGTAAATTTGCTATGGTGGTGGTGAACAAAATTGTCTATTAGTTTTTTTTTCTCTGGTTGTTTCACTCATGTATTTCACAAAGCATGCTGTTATGCATCATTTTTAAGGTTCACTAAAAACATACTCAGACCTCGTCTTGCTGTTTACTTGATGTATGCTTCATTTTTATTAGTATGGACTTCGAGGTATTTTGTGCTGAAGACCTATGGTTGAAAACTATTTCACACCTGGTGGGCAACATCTAACTCACCATTTTAAGGTGATTTGGTCCTTTCTGTTCTGACGAAATCTATGTGGCAGTACGGTCAGTCTCAAAAGATTTGTATGATAGCTATACTAAAGGAATTCGATTTTTCATGGAGAAGCTGCTTCCTATCGCAAAATAAAGTTGGTTTACTGAATGTGCCTGTGGATGTCATACCTCTATCAGAGAAGGAATATTTAAAGAGTTCTTTGGGATCCAGGAAAAATTTGACAGATGTAATATAAGAAGGCCATATGCTAACCCGTTTGGGTGCTTACTCATTCACAACAAAATAAACTGCCTTCTCTTGTTAGGGAGATTCATAGAGTGGCATGTCTAAAGTTGAAAGTTCAATTGCCTGACTATGGCTATCCTGATTGGATGTAAGGTTCAAAAAAAATTAACTGTTTTGAAATAAGGAAAAATATAATCCACTTGTACATCAAGAAACCCATAGCTGTTGGCACTTTTACTCCTGCTGGGGTACTAAATTTGTACCTTAATACACGCCATGATTGAGAATTCTGGAAAACGGCAATTATAATTTACATAAAACATGCGTTGTAATTTCTCTGGAATGGAAAAACATTGTGTACTTGGTTCAGCAAAAACTGGTAAGAGCTTAGTTCTAAAACTAATGTGGATCTGCGGCATTATAGACACGAAAGGACATTTCGAGTAAATTGTAAATATAACATCAATTGTCAATTAATAAGACTATAACTATATAGGTCGATCTATATTTTGAAGCTCTGTCTGGAGATTACACAGCACACAGTCCATACAGAGTGGTTGGACAATACATGGGACAAATCTCTACCATGTACATGCTGTCGATCTTGCAACATTTCCTTGGTGAAATGGTCTTCCTAATGACTTGGCGTGACACCTGTCCAACATAAAATTGTTAAGTGGTCTGTCATGATTCCACTACTTTGTGTTACAAAGAAAGCCACCAACATGCGTCACCCATGATACCATTTCTTCCGGAGAGTGCGTGTCGCAGGTTGCAAGTATTTCACTTACACCGGCTTGTTACTCAGATGATGTTAGAGTTACTCAGTACCTCGGTACTATGTGGAAAAGAAATGTCCACCCTTATCATCCTCTGCAGAAAATTAATTTGAAAGAAACTGAAGAAAAACAAAGGATAGATGTGAGGCTTAATGGTCATCTCGATTACAAACACTTTTCTGGGCTTGGCTCAGAAGAGAAAAGACAATTCTGCCTTAGTTTCTTCCTTTAGTGTCCCTGTGGTACAGGCCAACATATATGGTTGAATCCAACTATTACCTTGCACAAATCTCTGTATCGTCACAATTATCGTAGTTCCCCCAAAGTATGGCTTGCTGTATAAAAAGCTGTCTACTTTTCAAAGCTAAACTTCTGGATAACTCGGCAACCAGCAAGTTTAGCAAAAATGAATTTATTTTCAGGGTCTAAAATTCACGTCCTAATGGCAAACCTTAACCACAAGAATCAAAGTTTCTTAACTATGCCTAAATCCTCTCGCAGCATCATCTCTTTCTTGAAGAGCTTCTACGATGACGTCAATGGCCCAATCTCGTAAATCTTGCTGCGATCAGCAAGCCACGTTTATAAGTTAAGTTTTGATTTGTCCTTTAAAAAAAAAAACTGATCTCCATTCCCTCTCCCTCTCCCACTCCTACACTGGTGGACCACTCACAGGGCCACCAGTACTATCATATGCCACCTAAGTTGCTCAATGATTTTTTTGAAATCGTGAATCGTGAAAACTATTCTCCAGTCCATAACATAATCATCTCAACTGATCGTTGTTCGCATAAGTTCGTTGTAACAAACAGCACCTCGTAAGCTTGCCTAATTTATGACATTTTTAAACATACTTTGTTTACATTCTTAAAATATAGTTTATCACAAGAATGAGAGAGAAAGAAAAGAAAAGGAGAGAAGAGAAACATCTTATACAAAGCAAAGGAAGGAAAAAATATTGAAAAAGGCAAAGGAAGAGAAATTTCTTAAACCAAGGCAAAGGAAAGAATGGCCGTATACGTATATTCTTGCCAACCCATGCAGAAGAACGTTTCGCAAGTTCCATTTTTCTGACCTTTCCAAGCGAAAATTTTGAAAATCAATCAAACGTTTCATTTCCAGCATCCATTCCTGATGGAGGGACAATTCATTACACGATCTGAGTCTCTCTGGAAGATTAGAAGCAATACAAGAGTTCATGATAGCTTACAAAGCTGACAGGCTCCCCATTACGAATCCGGCCTCTCTCCCTCCCAAGGCTTGTCTCAAATGGTGTTCGAGGTCTCAAAGTCTGTAACTCGTCCCATTCTTCTCTCGTGTATGGTTTCAGACTTTCCTGTGCCTTTGCGAATTCACGAGCTTTCTGAGCCACTCTCTCTGGCTCGAGAGACTCATCATACTGCCAGACAGACAGGCAGCAAAGCACGTCACCGAACGACATTGTTTACTCCCGCTCTTAAGATTGTTAGTATTCCACAGTACTTCATGCATGGGATTGTAAATGAGCTGTGTTCACACAAACTCGTGTTTTATGAAGAAGAAATTATCGATTCAGACATTGGTTTAAAAATAGTGTGGTTCACATAAAAGATATATATGCTTAATATCAGCATTCAAGAAATGACAAACTTCCTGGGAAATTTGTAGCTCACTTCCGACAGGTTAAAAAAAACAATCCAAAGGGTCAATAAGCCATCAAATCCTGAGGCGCAATACATTCTCCTATGGAAAACATGTAAATTCAAATTTGTACTTTAGGTGCAATATCTCGGCCAAGGAATTGCCTCGTTTTCTTCTTTCTCTTTTTCAAACGTAAAACTTAAACAGGCTGACAGCTCCTCGGTAAACTAAACGAGCTGTTGCATCATTTGCAGTCTTTTCCAATACGAATAAAATATTAGTCATTTTGAGTTAAAACTCAGGAATACGCACCATCATAACTAGTTTGGCCACCACAGCTACCATTGCCAGTCCGGTTCCAATTTGTAAACTTGTTGGCTTGAGCTCTCCATCAGAAGACGGCTTCACCGTCTTTGGAGCTGCAATTTTAGGGTTTTCTTTTATTGAACTTTTCTCGTGCGCAAGTGTACTTCCTTGCCTTGACAGACGGTGAAAAAAATAGCCTTTGGGACGCAACCAGGACATATCTATTGTAATATATCGTTATCCTTAAACAATGTGGAGTAGGAAAAAGCTAGCTTTAATAATATGGAAAACACATTGCAAATTAAATGCAAGAATATGGAAAGCAAAAAGGACAGCAAAAAGGACACCTAAGGACCGTTACCATTTTAAATTTCTTCAAATCCCCTGGACGTACATGGTTAGTTCTCGTCTGCTATTTCAAAAAAAACTCTCCTATTCCTATTTTCACCACCGTTTGTTTTCCCCTCTTAAGAAACGGAAGTCACCGATGTGAAAGTTAAGCTCAAACAAAAGCCGAGATCAAAAGCGGTAGAGAACTGCCGAACTGCAGTACAGTACACCGTGAGTCGTAGTTAGAGTAGAAAAATAATTAGGATGCGGCCCCATGTGGCTAAGTTCGGGTTTTTTTCTGTCGTTTTCCTTTATAACTTAGCGCCGTACTGCCTAAGTTGCGACCGTACGAATAAATCGCAAATTTGTAAAGTACAATTTGCGTCATTCTCGAACTTAGGATTTGTCGTCTTGTGTTTTTTCGACCCATTGTCACATCATCTTCAAACTTATCATAAACCACATCGGCAATGTGTTTTAAGCTAAGAAAAACCATCTACACCAATAGGAAAATATATTACCACGTGTGAAAAGTTTTCAATTTTTTTGACGAAAGGTAAGTACAGGGCTGTTGGTTTTTGTCCGCTAGCATCTTGTACGGTTTTTTTTGCAGGGGTCTCAGAGGTTGAAGTGCCATTTCACGGAGAGGTGGAAAATCTGCCACCCTGCTGCTCGCCCTCACTGCCACTGTCACGTTGTGCCCCATCCACCCGTTCAAATTACACCATTTTGCATTCTGCCACAAGTTGGCTTTAAGGGCAGCGGGAGGGAGCGAGAGAAAAGCGACGTTTTTCAATCACCGCGGAAGGTATAAAAGCACTACTTCCGCCATTTGAAAATCACTACAACATAAAAAAAACCACTTTCTTAATTTAAAATCAATCTTACACCCCATTTATTTTTCTAACGGACATTAATTAGGCCAAATGGGGGTGGGGAAGGGAAGGGTCTAAGCAAGTGAAGGAGGCAGATATTGTGAGATTGTCTTGTGAGGTAGAACTAGCGGAGGAGTTATAGTGGAGGTCAGTTTAAACGGAATTGAAAGAAGGTTTAACCGTTTTCTAGACCATTTTTGAAAAACTAAAGAAAATTTTCTGTTTCGAATTCATTTTGTGATTCCGTTATTTTCAAATTCAAATTCAGTTTTTGATTCTGGTACAATTACAATTTCAGGTGAAGATTCAGTTTCAGTTATATATTCAATTTACAGTTACAAATTCAATATCACTCACACTTTTGTTTCTGTTCAGTTTTTCATGCAGATCCTATTTTCCTCCACTACAATTTTGGTCCAAACTACAAGTCTCTCTAATCGTTTTTACTTTCTTGTTTTTCCATCTCCTCTCACCTGTCAAAGTCACCCTAAATACTTCAAATTACTTTGCTCTATTCCACATTATCCGTGGAATCCATTTTCAGTTTCAGTCGTTGATCACTTTTAGGTCCCTTTTGTGATGTTTAAATTGTGATTGTTAAGGCATTTTTTCGCCATTTTTGATGTAGAAAATGTGATGCTTGGTATAGTTGGTTTTCAAGCAAGATTTGAATACAATGAACAGCTTGTCTCTTATCCAACTCTTCTCCTTATAAGCTATATAAGTTTTTTTCTTTCAATATTCATATTATATTGTGCATATATATTTATACCAGCGTGCACTTTGTTTGTTGTTATTTTATGGGTATTTTTTTTCCATTGAATGTTTCGTCTTCTTTTCAAGTGTTTGGTGTTCTATAGTTTTGTACGCATTCGAGTATTTGGAGTTGTTGATCAATTTTCACACTGAGTTTGCGAAGGCTTTGTTGCATGCTATTGTTGTAATCTGTGAACACCTCGTGGCATTAATTTTTTCAAAAGGTACACAAATTAGATATTTAATCAACAATTTTTCAAGAGGTACACAAATTTGATATCTAATCAACATTTGTTTTAAATTGAAATTCATTTTCGAAATTTTGTAGAAAAACACACGCAAGTGTTGGAGTTTTACACTAGTTTAAGAATCATTAGAGAAAATAAAATGAAAAACCACCAATAAACATTCATTCGAGATATACATAACATAAAAAAACGGATTGGAAAAAATGTGAGTGTATGTTCATGAATGTAGAAAAAAAAGTTTGCTTACATTTCAAGACCTCGAGAATAAAGACTCGAAAAGTATATTGCCTTCTCAAACTCCAATAATCGATCTATTAGATATTCACAAACTAACATACAACTAGTGAAAGAAAAAAACAAAGCAAAAATCAAAGAAAAACCGGCTAATCTTTTGAAGCAAACAACATCAACTTCCCGTGATTAGTGATTAGTGATGTCGAATAACGTCCCCTATTCTTCGCTGGCCGTGTTGGTTAAATAAAATTGATGGCAATGGTATTGTCGTTAACAGTTGTAAGACTGTGGTTAATGCGGAGGTAACAATTCGAATCATTGTAACCGCACAACGGGCTTCTTTTCTGGTGTCATCCTGCAAAATCATGCACAACTTTCAATGTCAAACCCTTAAAAATGACTTTGCGTGAGAAAAAAAAAAATCTTAAACATTAGAGACATAAACTGTTTTTTGAAATCCCAACGAGATGTTAAAATAAAAAACTAAAGCCGATTAGGACAAGTAGATCGCTTAAATGAATGAAAAGAAAAGTGTATCACATTGCCAAGATCCGTACAAGTATAATGCATCGGACATAAATCAATTGAAACGTGGATATATACACAACATTGATAACACCAAAATTAGTCCCGGACGCATCCGTTGAATGTTGCGCAGAGGATATACTATAACCAAACAAAGCGCATCTGGAGTCCAAATTATCCCACTCTAATTACTATTATTAGGCTATTATTTGCCCCACCCATACATCCACTCTAAATACTTCGCATTTGTAAAACAATGTTATTTGCCCTTTGTAAACATCCACATTAAATACTGTGCACTTGTCATACAATGGTTTTTGCCCTTATAATACTTGTACACTAAATACTGTGCGCACTGTTTGACAATGTCATTAGACCCTCTTTCACATCGACACAAAATACTGTGACATCCGAGTTGCTCCTCTCAGACATCCACACAAAATGTTATGATTTGCTTCTCACAGAAAGTGCAAAATTCAGATCGATACTTTGCAAAGAGTTTAATTCAGTTTAGTATTCTGTTAAATATGTAGTTGAGTTACCACTTCAGTTTTCAGCTCAATATCCAACTCATTATTCGCTTCAATACTCAGTTCATTATCTTGTTAAGTTTCCAAATAAGTATTCAGTTGGTATCAAGTTAAAGTATTCAATTTAAATATTCCGTATTTGTTCCTGTTGAGTATCTTGAGTATTATTGAGTTCAGTTTTTAGTGAAAAAAATCAGTTCAATATTCTGTTTTGTATTTATTTCAGTTCGGTATTCTGTTAAATATTTAGTTCTGGTACCACTTCAGTCCTCATTTCAGTATATGTTTAGAATTCATTCCGGTCAGTATTATGTTTAGAATTAATTCCGGTATTCAGCTCAATTTCCAAATAGGTATTCAGTTCGGTTTGAAGTTAAGTGTTCGCTTCTATTTCCTATTGAGTATTTAATATAGTGTTCAGCTCAGTATCCACTGTAATATTTGGTTCGGTTTTCTGTTAAATATTTTGTAGAGTTACGAGTTGAGCTTTCAGTTTGATAACTAGTTTAGTATTCGGTTCAATACTTAGTTCAGTATCTACTTCAGTTTCCTAATAATTAATTAGTTCGGTATGAAGTTAATATTCATTTCAGTTTTAAATTTAATACTTTGTTGTGTTTCAGTTGAGTATCCAATACATTATTGCGTTTAGTATTCACTGCAATATTCAGTTCATTTTTCAGTTCAGTATGAATCAGTTCACTGATCTGTTCAGAAGTCAGTTCAATATTCAGCTCGATTATGAATTCAATATTCAGTCCAGTGTCCACTTCACTAGATCAGTATTCATTCAGGTTCCAGGTTCCAGTGCCCAAGGAAACCCTAAAAAAAAAATTTAAAAAAATGGCAAGGGAATATCTCATTAGTAACAAAATTAAGTTAGTGGAATTCATCAGAATGACACGGGAAAAGATCAAAATATGACGTACATATTTAATGTTCTTTATCAAATGACTGTCAGAACGATAGCTCCAGCTCCAACAGGCAACATCCTGACCATCTCGTGTACCACCAAACTGGGAGCTTTCTTATGCCACCAAAGTCAAACGAGACTAATAGCACTTCTAGCATAGTCGTTGTGAAAGCCTACAGCCGTGTAATAGCAACAACCTTGTGGATGCCAAAGTGGAATGAGGGGTTGCCTCCTCAGCATCTTACCAGATTGTGGAGCGTGCAGATGTTTGAGCAAAGGAGGAAAAATAAATATTCAAAGCGCGAATAAATTTCCAAAGAGGCAAAAAGGCAACGGAAACGACACTTCTTCAGCCATGGACAACATCCATGGACAGAGGGTTGAAAAGGTAGGCGTCTACAAAATGTCACGAAAATTTATGCGACGTCACAAACAATTTTGAACAATCCGTTGCGTCATCACAAATTGTACAAGGTGACAACCGTCACGGGCGTTGTCGACTTATGCAATCGTCACAAACTTAAGTAAGGGTGTGTCCCCATGTGCATAAGTAAGGGTTTTTTCCTGTCGTTTTGCTGTAAAACTTAGCGCCGTACTGCCTAAGTTGCAACCGTACGAAGGAATCGCAAATTTGTAGAGTACAATTTGCGTCATCCTTGAACTTAGGATGTACGAAAAGTTGTCGTCTTGTGCTTTTCGACCCACTTCGACGACAAAAAACGTCATCTTCAACCTTATCTTTAAAACACATGCGCGATGTGATTTAAAATTAGGTTTTTTAGATTGACAAATAGGAACATACTTTCGCACGTGCCGTAAATTTCGACAAAAATCCTACGATTTCCAAGGACAAAGAAAAGTACATAGTTCGCTATGTTTTGTCCGTTTGGATTTAATACGACAAAGAAAATTACACAATTTGTTTGGTTCTGTCCGTTTTCGTCCAGTACGGATTTTTTTTTTGCAGGGGTCTCGAAATTCCGATGCCATTTCACGTCGACCGGACAGGAGACGCAAAGGCAAATTGCAACTTCTTCAACCGTGAAACGGTACAGGGTGGAAGGAGGTACGTCTACAATGTCACGGTAAGACATGCGACGTCACACAAGCAGTTCCAAAAGATAACGTCCGACAACACAGATTGTAGACGTTGACAACCGTCACAGGTATTGTCGACGTATACAATCGTCACAAACGTAACTTACGATACGTTCTTACACATAGGGACACTTGAAAAGCGGGTCCGGCGGATCCGCGCTAAAATACAAAGTAAGTTCGCTAAGTTACAAGTACATGGGGACATACCCTAACAATTTCGAATTAAACCCATATGGACACTTTAAATTCAGGTCCGCCGGATCCGCGCTAAAATACAAAGTAAGTTCGCTAAGTTACAAGTACATGGGGGCGCGCCCTTAGTGTAAGAAAATGAATAAAAAAATTAGTGTAAGAAAATGAGAAACAATAATTAGTGTTATCAACTATAATATGGGTAATCAATTTTTTTCAAAAAACAAATTTACTCTTATTTATCAATAAATATACTTTGAGTTTCTTTCTGTAATAATTATTTTTACTGTAAATTAGGTACAAGTACAGAATCTGACAAAACATACAGATTCACGTCATTATGACGTTTGCACTACGCGGTTTGAGAAAACGCAGTTACACGATAACGGCCTGTATTAAATCATTATTTGTACAGTTTTGGTTAATAAAGTACAATTTTGCGCGTTCAGACATCGACCGTGTTGAAAAGAAGTAATTAATATTCACTTCTTAATTTAGACTCTAGAGTGAAGAGAGAGAGAGAGAGAGAGAGAGAGAGAGAGAGAGAGAGTCACCATGGTTACCGCCATAGTCAGAAAGAAACAGCCGGACAGGCAACCAAATTGACAAACAGGCAGAAAGATAGATTGCCAAAATGTTGCCCTAATCCAGATTTGAACCTAGGTCTGCAAACTCAGCATAGATGTACGCCTTAACCATTACGGCGTTAACGAAACAATACACTAATTATGTTTTCTATGTATTTAAAGTGTTACGCAAAACGTCACTTTCATTAAAACATACCAAAATTGACGAAACAACATCTATAGTCAAACAACGCTCGCGGACGCGAATCTAGCCGTGTAAAACACATGATCGGACGGACATTCACGCCCCCGACAAACCCGAATGAATCTTTGGCGGCTTTCGAACATAGCGGCGCGCTGTGCCACGTGGCGCCACATCATTGGATGCCGCAAAGGATGGGAGGAGGAACGATGGATCCCATGTTGACAAGTGTCAACCAGGAGGCCATGTTGTACAATGTCCGTAAACGAAGTACAATCGGCCAGTGTACCTTCTTGTATTATACACTCTTTTGATTAGCCGATGGTAAAGTAGTAAGTAGTTGTGAGTAGGAGTTAACGGACTTAGCGTGTTTGAGGCGCCTCTCTCCAAGTGACCTTTTGTATTTATAGGCCATCTTTGGCCAACCATAACTTACTGCTCACGGGAGCAAATTCAGTGATTTTTTTTGCGTTTGACTCAAGGGAGTCTTGTCCTCACGAGGTGAGGGTGGTCAGAATATTTGTGTGCGTGGGTGGCACTTATTCAGTGGGAAAGTGAAAGGGTCAAATATTATCCTAGAGGCTTTACATAGGCTACTCATTCTGTGGGTTACTAGAGACCACAAAGTTCCAAGTTATGGGCCCACCCTCTAAGGTGCCCATATTTAATGGATCAAACTTTCTTTATTGGGAAATGATGATGGAGGGAGAAATTTTTGAGAAGCACCTATGGGGCATAGTGTCCGAGCAAATTCGATGCCCACCTCCACCTGGGTTTGGAGGAACACGTTTTTCTGGCACCTCCGTCACAACAGCTATTAAAACATTAGCCACCATCACGAACGATGACGAGGAAGGGGAGGAAATAATCATGGAAGGAGAAAAGGGAGAGGCTGCTTCTCGAGGGACTCTACTATCAAGGACGATACCGGCAGCAGCACCACCAACAATGGTGACAAGGAGTCAGACCGAACGGTCAGAATATGCAAATTGGAACTATAAGGATAAGATGGCTAAGCTCTTAATTCTCAAAAGCGTAGTGAAAGGTATTGCCATTCCCCTTATGCATTTTAGATCCTCCTCTCAGATTTGGGTAGCTCTAGTAAACAAATATAAGAGTGGGTCATTGCAAAAGCAACAACTGGCAAAAAATAAGATTTCAGCTTATACTTACAAGGGAGGAAGTATGAATGAGTATTGGAATGATTTAGGAGCATTACTTGGAGAACTAGAGAGCGCAGGTAACTCATGGTCAAAGAGACAAAGAGTAAATACACTGATAATGAAACTACCTGAAGAGTATGAGAATATCATTAATCGGTTGCAGGATCTAGGTGATAGCAATTGGAATTGGGATGATACAGTGGGGATGATTTTAGTGAAAGAGAGTACCATAAAACTTGGGAGAGGAAGTCTGAGTGTTTAAGAATTGGATTTGATTGGCGAAAGCGTGATGAGGAAAAGGGAAAAGATCCCTATCAAAAATTTGGAGGAAAAAGACAAGGAGGTGGCAGATTTGATCGACAGGGGAGATGAGCTCCTCGAGGTGGATTATGTCACTTCTGCAAGAAACCGGTACATTATATGGCAGATTGTGTCAAGCATGCAGATCTTCGACTGAAAGTTGGACAAGGTTCCTCCACATATGAAGGAAAGAAAAAGGCATTTTTGACTCAAGTTCATGACGAGGAAGAAAATGACGTAACCTAACTGGAAGAGGAGCTTGACGAGCTTTTTCTTAAACCAAAAACCACTGAGAAGCATGCAGAAATTCTACAGAGACAAAAGTGTGCTTTCGGAGGTAAGAGAGATCCACTTGAGGATGGGTGGATCATAGACTCAGGGGCCTCAATGCATATGTGCAAGGATAAGAGGTGGTTTACTAAATTAAGAAAAATTCCACCAGTTGAGATAGAGTATGGAGATGGTAGAGTAGAAACCACAAGTCTTATTTGATCGGTTGATTTAAAGGTTCTATTTGATGGAAAGGCTTCAATTGTAACACTCTCACATGTTCTTTACATTCCACAGCTTAGCAAGAATTTAGTCTATACAGCTGTTCTAGATGAAAAATAGTTCGAAACCGGAACTAAGAAAGGGATCTTCACAACTAGCTTTGATAGTGAGGTTTATTTCATAGCTGAAAAGGGTAGTCGAGGAATGTTCATAATTGTACTTTGCAATAAAAATGGTGTTCTCTATTCATGTGGAAGTGATATGATGCTTTAGCACAAGAGGTTGGGGCAAGTGAATCTAGATAGATTAAAGAAAATGAAGAAAAAAGAAGTAGTGGATGGAATTGAGTTTGGAGATGATGAGACCTCAGTTGATTGTAGTGGATGTGCCGAAGGGAATTTTCATAGACTTCCATTTCCAAAGGCATCCACATTTAGAAGAGAGAAAGTATTAGATCCAGTTCACAGTGATGTTTGGGGACCAGCCAGGTATGCTTCACATGGGGGGAAAAGATGGATGCTAACCATTACAGATGATTGGTCTAGATACACTAAGGTATATTTTTTTAGACATAAGTCAGAGGTACTAAGATGTTTCAAAGAATACAAAGTATGGAGTGAAAAATTACATGAAACCTCAATAAAAAAGATAAGTAGTGATGATGGGAAAGAATACATCTTAAAGGAATTTGAAGAATTTCTTAAAGAAGAAGGAATTCATCATGAGAAAACTCTTTTTTATAATCTGGAACAAAATGGAGTAGCAGAAAGAGTGAATAGAACTTTAGGAGATATGTCCAAAAGTATGCTAACTGATAAAAGAATAGGATTGCAGTTTTGGGCTGAGTCTATGAACTATACTAACTTCATCAAAAATAGAGTGCTAACTTCGGCAAACAAGGAGGAAACTCCGTATGAAAGGTGGACAAGAAAAAAAAACCAGATTTGTCTAGTTTGAGTGTTTGGAAGTCAAGTCTACAGTTTGGATTGCGATAAGATTAAATGGAAGTTAGAGGGAAGAGGGAAACCAGGATATCTTGTAGGATATGATGAGAGCACAAAAGGATATTCAGTGTATGACTTGAAAAAGAGAGATATCATTTTGGTAAAACACATAGTGGTGATGAATGAAGTAAAGTCTATTGATCCATTCAAATATAACAAAGAAGTCAAAATCAGATTTGAATCGTGTCAGTATTCTGACTTTGACTTGGGAAATGAAGAGAAGGAAGACGGGGAGAAAGAAAAATTTGTAGATGTGCCAAAGGAGATGGACGAAAAGACAACATCCGAGGTAACACCACAATACGAAGTGGAAATCAACGAGGAACTTGATAAAACACCGGAATTGGAAGATAGGGGAGATGAAAATCTTCCTAAACGAAACCCGATGATGCCTTCCATACCGGCGTCAGATTTTGAAGGAGGAAAAAAAAGTAGTTAACGGCTTCAAGAAAGACATGTAAATAACAAACTCACAAAGATGTTTCACCCAGAAGAACCTCAGACATACGTAGAGGCCATAAATACCCCAGAAAGCAGCCGGTGGATCACTGCCATCAATGAAGAAATGGCCTCTATCATGGAATCCAATACATGGGAGTTGGTAGATTGTCCACCGGAGAAAAAACCGATTGGATGTAAGTGGGTTTTTAAGCTTAAACTAAACCCAAATAATACCATTGAAAGATATAAGGCTAGGTTGGTTGTTAAAAGTTATACTCAAAAAGAAAGAATAGACTATAAAGAAACCGTTGCACCCGTAGTTAGATTCCCTTCTGTCAGAATCCTTTTAAGTTTAGCCGCAACAGAGAATATGGAAATACACCAAATGGATATTAAGACCACCTTCTTACACGGAGAGTAAGAAGAAAAAATCTACATGAGGCAACCGGAAGGATTCGTGGAAAGTGGAGAAGAAAGCAAGGTGTGCAAACTGATAAAATCACTTTAAAGCCTTAAGCAAGCCCCGCGGCAATGGAACATAAAATTGGACGAATGGAATAAGTTCAGATCACTTCATATATATATTTGAGGATGTAAATAGAGTGATATTTATTACTATTTATGTTGATGATTTGTTAGTTTTAAGCAAGTCCTTAGATAGAATTAACAAACTCAAACAGGATCTGAGAAGTCGGTTTGACATGAAAGATCTCGGCGAAGCAAAATACATTTTGGAGATTCAAAAGGAGAGGGATAGAGGGAATAAAATTATAAGACTCACTCACAAAGAAGCTATATGTAACATGCTAGAAAAGTTTCAGATGGAGAAAGCAAATGGGTATACCACTCCTATGGATCTAAAGAAAGTACCTGAGGGGAGTGAAGAGGGAGGGATATTGATTTTGAATGATAAGATGGATGAGGAAGAAAAGAGGTTTATAGAAGCAATTCCTTATAGGCAAATTGTAGGCAGTTTAATTTACTTTATCAATCGTACACGTCTGGACATAGCTGCGGCTGTAGGCGTTTTCAGTAGAAGTCTAAATGAACTTAGGAAAAGAGACAGGGAAGCAGCCAAAAAAGCGATGAGATATTTGGTGGGAACAAGGGAATTATGGTTGCATTTGGGAGGGGAACACATTGACATCACCACTTGGAGTGATGCCAGTTATGGGGATGTGTCTTTGAGACAATATACAACTGGATATGTGTTGCAAATTGGATCTGGTGCATGTTGTTGGAGTAGCAAACAACAAAAAGTAGTTGCTCAGTCCACTATGGAGGCTAAATACATGGCTTCATGTGCTGCCACTAAAGAATTAATGTGGGTAAAATCTTTACACGAAGAACTTGGGTTCATGAAATCTGGGACTCAGGATGTCTTTTGTGATAATCAAGCTGCTATCTCTATCGCAGCTAATCCAAAACACCATTTCAAAGCTAAACATATGGATATAAGACTAAGTTTTGTCAAAGAGAAGGTTGAGATTAAAATAATTAAACTTGTTCATAAAAGTGATAAAGAGATGATTGCAGACCTGATGACAAAACTGGTACCTTCTCCTAAGTTAAAATTTTGCAGAGAAAATTGTGGACTTAAATTAAAAGTTGACTAAGAAATAAGGGGAGTGTTGAAAAGAAGTAATTAATATTCACTTCTTAATTAAGAATTTAGAGTGAAGAGAGAGAGAGAGAGTCACCATGGCTGCGTCCATTCTCTGAAAGAAACAGGCAGACAGGCAGACAGATTGACAGATTGCCAAAATGATGCCCTAAACCAGTTTTGAACCTAGGTCTGCAAACTCGGCATAGACGTACACCTTAACCATTACAGCGTTAACGAAACGATACACTTATTACGTTTTCTATGTATTTAAAGTGTTACGCAAAACGTCACTTTCATTAAAACATACCAAAATTGACGAAACGATAGCTATAGTCAAACGGCGCTCGCGGACGCAAATCTAGCCATGGAAAATACATGATCGGACGGACGATGTCGCCCCAGCCAAACCCGAATGAATCTTTGGCGGCTTTCGAACATAGCGGCGCGCTGTGCCACGTGGCGCCACATCATTGGACGCCGGAAAGGATGGGAGGAGGAATGAAAGCTCCCATGTTGACAAGTGTCAACAAGAAGGCCATGTTGTACAATGGCTGTACAAGAAGTACAATCAGCCACTATACCTTTTTGTTCTATTCACTCTTTTGATTGGCCGAGGGTAGAGTAGTAAGTAGTTCTGAGTAGGAGCTAAGAGACTTAGCGTGTTTGAGGCGCCTCTCTCCAAGTGACCTTTTATATTTATAGGCCATCTTTGGCTAGCCATAACTTACTTCTCAAGGGAGCAAATTTAATGATTCTTTTTGCGCTAGACTCAAGGGAGTCTTCTCCTCACAGGGGTGAGGGTGGTCAAAATATTTGTGTGCCTGGGTGGCACTTATTCAGTGGGAAAGTGAAAGGGTCAAATATTATCCTGGAGGCTTTACATAGGCTACTCATTCTATGGGTTAATAGAGACCACATAATTTCAGACCGTACGCCACACTATTTAAAACGACACTATGTTAGAGTTGTTAACGCTGATTCAAAAAGTACCTTAAATAATGTAAAGAATAATTTCGAATTATGCACTCTATTTAATGAGATAGAGTCAAAATTTGGGGCGACGCAATTAGCGTTTATAAGGCTAATTATGATTCGCGGTATACTGTAGTTAGTGTTGTGTATCGGTGACCTTTTGCCTATATCCGATATGTCACTTCTTTTGACTTAGTGATAATAATAAAAATGGATCAATATATCGTTAGGAGAATTATTGTAATAAATTACCGATATATTACGATATAACACCCATAAATATCGGCTTGATAATTATTTACTACAACTCTGTTCTGTGGTACGGAATGGATTGTGAAAAATATCTTTAAATCTCCCACCCTCGTCGCGATAACTACGTACTCATTTCGTACTTGATTTTCGTACCACAATTTCGTAAAGTCATACAGACCACTCCCCCCTCCCCAAATTTTTGTCGGCCTCGGAGCGATATAGCGGGACCCCTCACCGTTATCGCGATAAGAAATTACAAGTATTGTGTATCGACAAGGTTTTTCCAATAATCGATATGTACCCTTTTCTAACTTGCCGATAATCGATTTATTGGCACGATATATCGACGTCGGTGTTATCACCGATAAAAAACTGATAATATCGGTTTTATATCGCGATAACATTAGTACCGATAACTATCGGCGATAATTGTACGGTTTGTACTGTACAATTTTACTGTTTGTACCGTACAATTGTACGGTTTATTCCGTCGTAATCGACCGTCGTTATTCTATTACACAACACACTAAACACATTACTACACGTGGCATGTCCTGCTATATACAGAAAAAAAAATATAATACAATATATTGTAAAGTACTATTATAAAACGTACTATATTTTTTCTACTTATCGTCGATAAGGAATTTGTTGGTCACGGAGCGATATATCGGGAACCTTGATCGTTCGATAACCAATAACTATTGGTATCAGTGTTATCGCAATGAATTTCTTGTTAATGCACAACACTAGAATTTACCCGACACACGAAAATAAAAAAAATGATACTTTGTTTTTTTTACATGTACGCTCTCGTGTTTCTATTGCAAGTGTACTATACCATTTTGTTTATCATATTAAAGGGAATGATGCATTTCGTTTATATAACAGATTCTCCACAATTGATATGTTTTTCCACTTTTGTTCGCTCTCCTTTCATGTTTCGAAAAATTCACTCCAATCCCTTTGAAACTAGGATGCCAAATTTTAAATTCGTAGTGTTGTGCATTGAGGAAAAATTTATCGCAATAAAACCTATAACGGGAGTAATTGGTTATCGAGCGGTGAGGGTTACCGATGTATCGCTCCGAGTACCAACAAATTCCTTATCAGCGATAACTGGAAAAAAAATTAGTACGCTATATAACATACATCGTAATATATGTAACACGATTTCCTACCTCTTAGAAAATCCCATTACTACAACCAATTTCAACCACACATTCCACACATTGGAAAATACACATCCGTATTGGAAAGCACTCACATAAGTATAAACTTTAAATTAGAATAAGCTTTTGTCCACATAACATTAGCTTGGTCTCTTGCCCTCGTGGCTCAACCCTTCTTTTAAAGTGTTTTCCACTACTCTCCACTCTTAATACTTCTATCTCTTAACTACTAAAGCACTACTTAGTTTGTAAGAGATTTCATTGCAAAAATGCCATTGCTCCAATTTGGTTTTAAACGCTCATGACCAAGATCATTCAGAATTCCCACAAAATTTTCCAACGGAAAAGATGCCTACTCTTCTCTTAGACTTCACTATTTATCCATCATCGCCCTGGACTAGCCAGGCGAGAGTCAACGCTTTGTTGAACAGGTTTTACCAAGGCCAATCATTGATCAGCTAGGACTCAGATTGACCAATGCATAAACGTGCGAAATCTCTTACTAACTACGTAGGATTTACTAACCAATCAAACGCTACATTTCACTACGTAACATTTACGAGCAAAAGTGCGCGCCAAACGAAGCGCGACTTCGCACAAACGTGCGTCTCAAATTTCAAACGCGAAACTATCTACGAAATTTCATAAAGTTAAAGTGACGTTTCTGACTAAAAATTGTACGAAACGAACCATCGTGCGTACCAAACAAAGTATTGATTCATTTGGTACCTTTTAAACGTGCGCTTGAAATTCCGCGGCTAGTTTGACCCTTAACCCTTGAAATTCCGCAGCTAGTTTGACCCTTAACCTGTTTCAATGAACACCCACTCGTTATTTTGACATCGTGTTGTCGCCTAAATTCACAAATCGCTATATCTTTTAAAATACAACTCCAAATCGTGCGATTCTTTCGCGGACGTCTACCAAATTCAAAACTCTATGTTCGTAACACTTAAATACCCATTTCACGGACAAGTTCGATTCACTATTACTGTTACAATATACTATGTTTTATTTTTCGGTGTATATAGTATGGAATGCCACTTATAATAATATGTTATACACTCTATATAGTGGTTGAACGCAAGTTCAGTAAAACAACATAACCCGTATAACTATATTGTAAGAAACGTACAATTATCGCCGATAATTATCAAAACGGTGTTATCGCAAGAAAAAACCAATATTTGCGATTTTCATCGCGATAACAACAATATCAATATAACGTCCCAATAAATCAATTATCGATATGCAAAAAAAAGGCATATCGGCAAATGGCTACCAATACACTACACTATAAATTTGAATCCGAAAAAGCTAACATGGTGCAGACCAAAGTAGGCAAGTACGTTCTACTACTCTTTAATTTACACGCGGTAAATGACTATATTGGATCCAAGAGTGGGTGTGTGCTTATGTGTCAATTTTTTTTTATCGTTTTCATGAAATATTAAATATGCAATTATGCAGTGATAAAATATTGGGTTGTATGAAAAAATTATAAAGTATCAATGTACAATTTACGTCATCTTGGTACTCTAGTTTGACGTCTTCTATTTTTCCACCGACTGCCATGTCATACCAGCTCTCTTCAAAATCCTGTTGAAACCGACTCAATAGTTGATTTTAGTAATAGTGACAGCTAACTAACAAAAAAAACGTCTAGCACGTTTCACACGATTTTGAACATATTTGCACAAGTGATCGAACACTTACTTTTTTTTGTCGGTCACGCACATGTACGGGAAAAAAATAATCAACGGTCTCAAACCTCCACTTGTTTTCTAAGGGTCCTTTGCAAAGGTCTACGCCTTCGTGGCCACTCCCCCTCTCTCTCCCACAAACGCTCCCTTCTCCCTCCTACAATTAAACATGACGGTGTTGAAGTGAAACGAAAAACATCTAAGAACATTTTTTTTTACTATCTTTGGGCGTAGTTCGGTGGCAGATCAAACGAGAAAAAAAAAACAAAATTAAGCATTGGCAACAAGTTTCAGAAATAGTGGCGTCGAAGTTGTCACAGAGTGAGAATAGCGTCACAATGTCAAAACAATCGAGACATTTACAATGTCACAACAAAAATCAACGTTAAAAAGTATTGAATCGTCAAAAGTTATACAACGTCAACAACTGTCACAGTTTTAAGTAACGATTTCGTTTTCGCACATTGAAAAACCTTCAAATCAGGGAGTGTTCCCATGTGTTCACGTAAGGGTTTTTTCTAGTATTTGTCGTCCAAAACAGAGTCAGTCGTGAGAAAATCCTTTGATGTACAACAAAATTGTGAAAACCATAGTACTATTTGCGTCATTGTGACACTTGAAATATAGTGTAGCTTGCTGTCTTGATCTCGTCGACCCACTGCCACGTTAATGAACGTGATCTTCAAACTTTATATGAAAACGATTTTATGCCTCAATTTTATTTAGAATAACGGTATAACAAATAACATGACTATGTGTTTGCACGTGTTGTAAAATTTCAAAACATTTTTACAAAACGCGAGTACATAAAAAAAGAAATTGCAGCTTGTACAGACTGTTTTCTGTACAGGGGTCGCGGAGGGGTCTCGAGCAACGGATGCCATTTCGCAAAAGCGAAGTTAGTGAAGACGCCTCCCTCCCTCTCCATCTCATACTATCAACTTTTTCTCTCAGTTTTTGGAGCGAAACACAACAATATCGATATGCAATAAAATAGCTTTGGAAAATGATTATTTTGAATACCTTTGGGCATATTTTGATGGCAAGTCGAGTGAGAAAAATTGAAAAAACGAAATTAGGAAGCCATGGCCGAAAGTTCTTGAATCAATGAAGTCGACATTAACACAAGTGAGCATGATGTCATAAAGTCGCAAAACCCCCAACATCTACAATGTCACAAAAAATTAGAGGTGTACAACCGTCGCTATTTGTAAACTTCAAAAATTGTCGCGAGTTTTGTAATTGTCTACAACAGTCAAAAATTGTACCCACGTCCACATTTAAAGTAACGATTTCGTTTTCGACTAGAGGAACTCTCTGAAAAGTAGTACAAATAATCAAAAGCAAAGTAAGAAGATTAAGGGTACGTCTCTAATGCCAAATTAAGGATTTTTTTATGTCGTTTCCCTTAAAACTTAGGGCGTACCGCGTAAGTTTCAATTATACAAAAAAACATTTTGCATCATCAACGAATTTAGGATGTACTACATGTTGTAGTATTGTGTTATTCAGCCATGGCCACGCGAAAAAACGTCATCTTCAAAAATTTATTTAAAACACATGGGCGACATGTTTTATAATTCTATTTTCGAAAAAAACAAATAGGAAAACGTATTCGTATGTGTAGAAAAATTTCCAAAAATTTAAAACATATTCAAGCGACGGCAAAAAGTGCACTATTCGTTATGTTTTGTCCGTTTGCGTTCAAGTACGACGAGGCAAAGTACACAATTTGTTTTGTTTTGTTCGTTTGCCCCTTATATGTATTATATTTCGCCAAGGGTCTTAAGATTCTGAAGCCATTTCACGTCGAGCGAACAAGAGACGCAAAGGCAAAATGCATTTTCTTCGAATAGTGAAACGACATAGACTAGAAGGCGGTACGTCTACAACGTCACGGAAAAACCTGCGACGTAACAAGCAGTTACAAAACATAACGTGCGTCATTACAGATTGTAGATGTTGATAGTCGTCACGGGCATTGTCAACGTATGCAATCATCACCATTAAGTAACACTTTCGTTGTTACACATAGGGAAACCTAAAATCCGAGTCAACCGGATCTGCGCTAAAAACAAAGTAAGTTCGTTAAGTTTCAAGTACATGGAGACACACCCTAAGTTATGGCTACGTGGGAACACACTCTTATTACTTGAAATCTTCACTACAAAACAAAGTTCCATCGTTAAGTTACAATTACACGGGTAAACACCCTTTTTTTTGTTTCGAGAGAACCGTTAGCCAACAAATACCTAATCAACGCCGTACAAGACAAGATCAACTTTCTTGGATCCAAGATTCAGAAATGCCAAGGCAAACGGCCTACCAAAGATGCCTCGATGGGCAGGGAACTAATGCGCCTTAAGGGCTCTCCTCCATGAAGCGTTATCTGTAATCGTACGAAAACGTTTTTTGACCAGTTCTCTATAAGGTCGTGCCACCGAGGCAACTATTCCCTACTTGCTTTATTTCGAATGGAACCACGTAGGTGGACTACTAAAATAGCCAAAGATTCCAAAAGCACAAAATCTAAGCCTCTTATCATATGAACGAACAAAATTTAAAATTTGCAGAAAAGTATTAAATTTCAATATCTCCACGTGCGTACTTTATCACTTTTCGAATTGCGCCACTATGTTTTAGTCTTTCCGCGAAAGTTAATGGATGTAAAAAACAAAGTCGCAAGATATCCTCCAGCAAATATTTTTTTGTAGGTTTCGGTGGATTTGGATCCACTTTGTACGAAGGCACATGGCCTTAGCCATTTGTCTGGTTGTCATGGCCCGTCAGCCGTGGATCATATCTTTGATTTACAAGTGTACCAGTCGTTCACGTCCAAGGTGTGGCTAATCTGCCCTTTTGAAAATATTGGAGCGCACTAGCCAATCACAGGATAGAATGAGCCTGGGTGTTTCAATCAGGTATCCGAATCCGTACCCAATCTGTACGTGGGCCGGCCAAATTCGGCCGGGTGATTAAAAAAAAAAGATCGGGTACGACCTGATTCGGATTCCCGATTGCGACCTCTGGAATGAGCGTTTGCTTTGAAAATAATGAATCGGACGGTCGACCTTGTCGTCCAAAAGTTATGAGAATCTTGCCGAATTTACTGTAAAAATGTAACAGAAAAAGAGGCTACCGCCCTGTGTAAAATTGTACCTTTTCTAGTAAATAACCTCACTTTTAGCTTGACGGAGGTTCACCCTAACGGTGAGATTCTATTAGAGGAAAAATGGGGATGTTTAATAAATGCCATAAGTTTTAGTACAAATTTGTACTTTATTTTTGTTAGACGAAACATGTTTACCGGATACCTGGATGCTCCAATAATAAAGGCGTAAGGGTACTTTCGCATGTAACCGATAATTAGTCTTGTAACTTTGTTTTTTAGCGAAGATTATCCGTACAACTTTCAGAGCATTCGTATGTAAAGAAATGAAATCGTAACTTTAGATTGTGACGGATGTAGACGTGGGTGTAATTTGTTACGATTGTAGACGCGTACAAAACTCGCGACAATTGATGACGTTTACAACATATATACGGTTGTAGACGTCTACCTACTTGTGATATTGTAGATGTTTAGGGTTTGTGACATTTTGACGTCACGCGTACTTATGATAGAAAGACGTCACAAATTCCAAAACATTCCGCCATGGATTCCCAATTTTGGTTTTTCGTCCGTTCTGACTCTACTTTGCACCAAAATAAGCTAAAAGAAAGCCAAAAGAAATATTTTTTATAGATGTTTCATCTGATACCTTTCTTGCCTTTTTTCATTGCAAGAATTGTGAGATAGAAGCGTTAGTGGGAGAGAGAGAGAGAGAGAAAGAGGGGCTTTCACGGACTTCGCTTTTGCGAAATGGCGTCCGTTGGTTGAAACCCCCTCCACGGCCCTTTACGAAAAAAAGCGCACGGAAAAAAGTCACGCACGGGTTGGAAACCTGAGGTGGGTTTTTTATTGTTACTCCGCGTGTTGATATTTGTGTATTTTCTATGTCTATATTAGGATACAAAAAGGCAAATGCAGTCTGCCTCTAACTCCCTTCTCCAAGCCCCCACACTTGTTGTAGTCACTAAAGCCTGGATAAAGAAACAGAGTTATGGCTGCCTATGCCCTATAGAGAGACATGAAGTACACTTGGTAGGTTTTACTAAATAGAGATTTGACGGACCCAGGAATTGATCCTAGTACATACCGTCCGTCAAGTCATCTGTAGCTCTTAGCTTTGTCCGTTAAGCCTAAGATTAGTGTTACAATACATAGCGTTTGATAATTAATTAAACAATTACACGTAGACTAATTCGTTTAACGAGAAATAGATACGTAGTGCATAGATACAGTTTCATATAGTACGAATACGGTACGATGACGAAACAAATACCGCGCATTTGTTTCGATAACGAAACAAATATCGCGCATCAATTTTTCGACGGCTATAATTAAATGTCGGTTTGGATCGGACGGCCACGATAGATGTCGAAATCGCAGAGTAGGTTTTTGGCGGTTTGCGGTCACAGCCACGTCAATTGACACGTGGCAAAATCACATTGGCTTGCGACATCTCCGAGGATTATAGGAACAAATCCGGATATGCCATGCATCGACTTTTTGGCCATGTCGTACGATGGTTATACAAAAGGTACATGTAACTCTGAGACCTCCATAGGTCCTCAGAGTAGGCAACTCACACTAAGCCTCTAGGATAACCCTGACCCCTTTGTGTTTCAGCAAGTATAACTCCCACAGTGACAGACAAAAACTTTTACCACCTTCACCATTGTGAAGGCAAGACTCCTTTGAGTCTATAGCAAAAAGAATCTCTGAATTTGCTCCCTTGAGCAGTAAGTTATGGAGGGTCAAAGTTGACCTATTGTATAGAAGCTCCTTGGGAGATAGGGTCAAATCTATCAAATTTTTCTAAGTCCTATCTCTCTCTAAAACTCTATCTACTAAAGTACGGCTCCAATCATAATATTGTATCGTACATAAAGGTACAGGTGCCGGTGTACTTTTCGTACGGCCATTGTACGACATGACCAACAAGTCGACACATGTGATTTTTGGATTCGTTCTTGTAATCCCCGGAGATGTCGTATTCCAATATGGTTGTGCCACGTGTCAATCGATGTGACGTTGACCGCAAACCGCCAAAAACCTATTCCGCGATCTCAGCATGCTTCGCGGCCGTCCGATTACACCGGATTTTAATCTTAGCCGTCATAAATACTTGCGGGATATTTGTTTCGCCTTCGAAACAAAGTGCGCGGTATCCGTTTCGGATGTTCCGTACGCCGTCCAACACAAACTGTACCTCTGTCCAAATATCCCGTTAAATGAAATAGCCTATGTGTAAGTATTTATCTAATTATCAAACCCTATATCGTATAACCTTGATCTAGGACTAATAGGCTAAGGCTACCGGCTACCGGCGGTCCTGACGGATGGCAGGTACCACGTTCAAATCCCGGGTCCTTTAAATACCATTTTGGTAAATCTATCAATCTAATGTCTGTCCCCGTCTGGATTGCATAGGCGACCATGCCTCTATCTCCCTCTCCAACTTTCATTGACTGCGACATGTGTGGGAGTTGGAGAGAGGAGTTAAAGGCAGACTGCCTGTGCTTCTTTTCTGCATTTTACAAAACCTAGAAAATACTAAAATAGCCTTTAATTTCTACAGTAAACCGCTACCTGTACCTTAATGTACTATATAGTGCTGCGATAGATGCGTACCTCAGTACTAGAGGTTTTAGAGAGGGGTTTTAGGACTTATAATATTTTGGAAGGTAGCCTTCTCTCTCCCAAAGAGCATCTGCGTAAATTGACAAACTTTGCTATTTCATATCAACTCATTTAGTTGACCATTTTCAGTGATTCTTTTTGCTATGGACTCAAGGGAGTCCACGCTACACAGGGGTGTAGTGGGTCAGATTGTTTGCCTGCCAGGGTGGCTGACTTTCTAAGGGAAAGTCAAAGTGGGAAAGTTATCCAAAACTCATATTCCAACTTTGCATTCTGTGGTGGAACCGAGCACACAGAAAGTTTTATTTCACAAGGGTGAAGCTGTAACGGGGTTTTTATCGTCAAGGGGTCAATCATTTGGGTTTATATATACTTAGAGTCAGCACTATCTAGATTAGCTTCTTTGGACCTGTGAATTATGTTTGGCAATGGAGCCCATAGAATTACATCGCCCTCAAAAATTGTAAAAAACTTCCGGCACATGCGACAACATCTGCCTATTCGTTTACCTTATGGAACTTTATTTAAAATCACCTTACGAGGTGATTTTATATAAAGTCCGAAGACAAACTGGAAGGACGCGAAATAAGGTCGAATTGCGCTAGATGACAAACTGCTTCGCTCTAGACGACAAGTTGCACTACATTGAAAGTTGTAAGGTAACGCAACTTGTACGGTGTTAATTTTAAGTTTTTTGGTCCGGTTGCGGATTTTCTTGTTTTTTTCTAAGTTATGGAGGAAAACAACAGAAAATAACTGTAACTTTAGCACATGCGAAAGTACCCTAAGTCTTGACCGTTTGGATGTTTCACTTTTTTAAATCCGCGATTGCAAATCGCGCAAATCATACAGTGTGAAGAATCAACTCTCCATCGAGGAGAGTGTTGAGATTTGTGTATTTTCTAGGTCGGTATTAGGATAGGAAAAAGGCAGAGGCAGTCTGCCTCTAACTCCCTTCTCCAAGCCCCCATAGTTGGTGTAGTCACGGCCGGATAGGGAGATAGAGCCATGGCTGCCTAGGTCCTCTCGAGAAGAGAGGGGGTAAATTAGGTAGATTTACCAAAAAGGTACTTGACGAACCCAAGAATTGATCATGGTGCCTACCGTCCGTCAAACTACCTATAGTCATTAGCTTTGTCCATTTAGTCTAGACCAGTGTTAAACTGTATACGGTTAGATAAATATTTAAAGAAATACGCGTAGACGAATTCATTTAACGGCGCGAATAGATTCTTAGTACATAGATACAGTTTAGAATTGTATGGTTTACATACTTCGCGAAACGAATACCGCACATTTGTTTCGACGACGAAACAAATACCGGGCACATATATTCGACGGGTAGAATTGAATGCCGGATTTGACCGAACGGCCACCATGGGTGCCGAGATCGCGGAATGGGCGCTTTGGCGTTTTTCGATCATCGCCACGTCAAATGACATGTGGCACAATCACTTTGGATTACGGCAACTCCGGAGATTACGGGAACAAATCCGGATATGGCATTTGTCGACTTTTTAGCCATGTCGTACGATGGCTGTACAGAAAGTACACCTGCACCTGTACTTTTCTGTACAACAAAGTATTGTGAATGGTGTCGTACGTCAGTAGATAGAGTTTTAGAGAGAGATAGGACTTAAAAAATTTGGTGGATAGCCGCCTCTCTTCCAGAGAGCACCTTGTATAAAAGGCTAACTTTGAGCAGCCATAACTATTAATTCAGTTGACCATTTTCAGTGATTCTTTTTGCTGCGGACTCAAGGGAGTCCGGGACTACACAGGGGTGTAGTCGGTTAGAGTTTTTGCTAGGGTGGTTGCATTTCTAAGGGAAAGTCAAAGTGGGTGAATGTGTCCAAAACTCATATTATAACTTTGCATTATGTGGTGGAACTGAGCACACAAAAAGTCTTATTTCACAGGGGTGAAGTTGTAATTGAAAGGATGGATAATAAACTCTGAGCTCACTTACAAGCACTTATAGCAGCAGAAGCATTCAGATTATAAAACATTAAATCAACATTGAAGAGACATTTCAAAAAAATTCTCACATTAATATAAAACTGAAATTACAATCTTTTTCTATCTCTTCTATTACTCCATATAATCCTCCAATTCCTCATTGATTGATTAACACATAGTCATGGTGTCCCTTTAAATACAATACCAACCATGGCGTGACAGGTGTGAGCGTGCGCCGCCAACAAGCCTCCAGAAATCTGCCACCTGTCCACAAATCTGCCACCTGTCCACAGATTAAACTAAAATACTCTAAATTTCACTAATTGCTGAAACATAGCAAAACGACAAGCTAAGACGAAAGTACTAGACAAAACTAGAAGTACTATCGTACTAAATTAGACGTACGAAAATTCTAGACGCGAAACAAATATATTTCGCGAAACATACATAGTACTTTCTCGAAATCGTACGTCAAAGTACTTTCGATTCATTCTAGAAAGTACAGTTTTTCTTTCGCGAAATCGAACTGATTCCGCGTGCGTACGATTCTTTCAATGAATCGTAACATTCCCCCTCTTCATTGAAGAATCGTCTACGTCACAATAACCCTAGTTTAGGTCTTCCTCTTGAAAGCACATTGAACGTCGCCGCCTTAGTAAGAATATCGGCAGCTTCCTCAAGTGTCCGATTTTCCACAATTAACTTATACTCCTTCTCCCATGCCGGCTTCCACTTCGTTTCCCAATCACACGAATTTTTCGCCTCCGTGTATGATTGAGGATCGCCGGCCAAATTCTCGCACATTAATTGCTATAAAAGGAATTCCGTCTCCTTTGCATCGGAGACGAAATAATGGGAATTGGAATTCTCTCCACCAATTTTGTCATAAGAAAGCCGATTTGGTTTCTTTCCTCGATTCTCTCGAGTACTCCGTCTAAGAACTGGAACTTGTTCCACAATCTTCTCCTCCTCGTCCACATTCGATTTTGAACTCGAAGATTTTGACTTTCCGTCGACATTTTGGAATTTCGGCTTGCATTACTCCGAACATCAATGTCAATGTCCGATTTCTCCGAACTCGAATTAACATTTGATTTTCCCTTCTTGATGTTAACAATGGATTCCGATTCCTCTTCCGAATCTGAGTCCTCAATTTCCGCGAAATTGGCAACATCGTCTACCTCATAAAAATCAAGATTCTTCTTCAATTCCGCCGATTTCTCAATAACCGATTTTAAGTCTTCATCAAAATTAACATTTCGAGATTCTTCCACAATACGACGAACCGGGTCGAATACACGATAAAGATTTCCTTTCGTACTATAGCCCACGAAAATTCCGGGCCAACTTCTCGCCGCAAATTTCCCTTTCTTTTTCACTTGATCCACATACACCGTAGCATGACATCCCCAAATTCGGAGATGATGGAGGGCCGGTTTTCGCCCATAAAGTAATTCGAATGTTGTTTTGTCACCGGAAACCGAAGTAAGTCTCCGATTACAAATGTAATTGGCCGTGAGGATGGCATCTCCCCATAATGAGATACTTTGACTAGCCGAATGCACCATCGCCCTCACCATTTCTTGTAAAGTCCTATTTTTCCTTTCGGCTACTCCATTTGATTCCGGAGAATAAGGTGAAGTAAATTGTTGGGTAATACGTTTCTCTTTACAATACCCCTCAAATGCGATAAATTCGCCTCCATTATCCGAACAAATGGCTTTCAACTTCCGTTCGCATTGTCTTTCGGCAAATACATGCCACTCAATAAAAGTTTGAAGAGCATCCGATTTCCTTTTCAATGATCGAACCCACGAAAATCTCGAATAATCATCAACGATGACCATAATATATCGGTTTCCTCCGAGGCTCTCCGGCTTAATTTGTCCACATAGATCGACGTGGACAAGCTCTAATGGATGTTGAGCCCGAAATTTCACATTTTTCGTAGGATGTGGTTTCCGAATTTGTCATCCTTGACTACATCCATCGCATCCATTTACTTTTTCACTGGTAGCAAGATCCAATCCTCTTACACATGCCGTTTTTATCATTTTCCTCAAATTCCCTTCGGATGTGTGACACATCCGATGGTGCCATAACGTTAAATCTCCCTTTAATTCCGAGATTTGGTTTAGAATGCCCGTGGAAAAAGCATTTTTCCTAGGTCGCCTCCATAAAAGTCGGCTATGCATTGAATTGGTTACTTCGCCTTCGCCAATTAATTTGCCGTCGGCGCGATATATACGAATCGCCGAATCACCTCTAGCGACTACGCTTCCACCTGCACGCTGAATTTGAGGTACGCTTAATAGATTCACTGAACCATCCGGAATATATAGGACATTCAATAGACGCGCCTCCGAAATAGTTTCATTTCCAAAACGGTCCCACGTGGGTAGATTTAAACGAACGGTACCCACTTTACCAACCGTAATCGTTTGTCCACTTGCGACCGTAATTAGCTTTGGTACGGTAAGTGAACTTATGTCGTCAAAAAGTGTAGTGTCCGTACACACGTGGTGAGACGCTCCCGTGTCAATAATCCATTCCTTTTCGTGTGCGTCATCGTGTGCGTCACTTAAAGAATCAATAGTGAGGTGGAGACAAGTGAACGTTTGTCCTCCTTCGTCTCCTTCAAAATTTCCCAAGTCAACAAAATTTCCATGGCTTCCGCCATGACCGCCATAGCGTCCACGACCACGACCACTATCACGTCCGCGACCGCGACCTCCAAAACTGCGACCGCTTCTTACTCCTCCGCTACTAAATTTAGAGTAGCATTGCTGGCTCATGTGGCCTAATTTCCCACAATTGAAGCATTCTTTCTCCTTTTCCGGACAAGAAGCCAAAAAATGACCAGGCCGGTTACAACGGAAACACAAGACGTTGCTACTATCATTTTGGACGGACCGAGGTCTAGAATTTCCACCCCTATCAAGCCATTTTCCACGACCTCTCGGACCTCCTCCTTTTCCACCCCCTCTTCCACGGAAATAATGTAAGTCCGCGAATTCGGGAGCGGTCACATTCAAGGATCCCGTGTCCAAAGAGCCCTTTGAAGAGCTAACACGATTACTCTCCGCCATCTTTAAATAATTCACAATAAACTCGTAGGTGTTATTTTCCCTCGCAAGTAAAATCTCCTTGAGATGGATCCACTTATCCGGTAATGCATTCAAAAATCCGGTTACTTTGTCCTCCTCCGTGATCACTCTCCCATTGTTGAGAAGTTGCTCCACAATAATATTGAATCTCTTCACGGCATCGTCAAAAGATTCGTTGGATTTCATCTTGAATTGCATGAAATCAGAAAACATATATTGGCCCTTGTTTTGGATTCCCCTCTCAAATTGGGATTCCAACGCCTTCCAACATCCGTGTGCGGTGCTATGCGTGAGGAATGATCATGCACGGACACCGAACAAGTTTGCATTAATCCGGTGATGGCCGCAAGATTCTTTCGCTTCCACAACCGACGAGCCTTCGCATCTCCAACCGGCATTTTCTCTTCTCAATTGACGACCTTCCAAAGGCCTCTCAAAATTAATTGAGCTCGAATATATTTCTTCCACGAAGGGTAATTCGATCCATTAAATACGACGTTCTTTCCAGGCATCTGAAATATTTCCACTCCTCCTTGACTATCTTCTTCTAAATCGGAATCGTCATCAAGCTTAAGTTTCCCCCTCTTATCTTTCACTTTCTTTGCCTCCCCATCACTATCATCGGAATCTCCTCCATCCGGCTCGGGATCCGGCTCACCGTGAGCTAATTCATCAAACCTCCTATCCACGGCCGAGAACTTTTCATCAATCCGACGCATAAAATTCTCCAAATACTCTCGCATTTGATTTTCGGACATCGAGCCTCCGACACCTCTATTTTGGTCAAATGAATCCGTGGGGAATGATGACTCAAATGCGGCTCCGGTAAAACGGAAATCTTTCTCTACTTTAGGAGGATCCTCGGGATTCGGCAAATTTTCCCAAAAATTCGAAACAGGGGTTGCTGAAGAGGAAGGAGTGAAAGGGGACTTCTTTTTGTTCTTTCCCCCCATACACTACAATGGAGCTCTACCCGCTCCGATACCAAATGAAAGGATCGATAATAAACTCTGAGCTCACTTACAAGCACTTATAGCAGCAGAAGCATTCAGATTATAAAACATTAAATCAACATTGAAGAGACATTTCAAAAAAATTCTCACATTAATATAAAACTGAAATTGCAATCTTTTTCTATCTCTTCTGTTACTCCATATAATCCTCCAATTCCTCATTGATTGATTAACACACAGTCATGGTGTCCCTTTAAATACAATACCAGCCATGGCGTGACATGTGTGAGCGTGCGCCGCCAAGAAGCCTCCAGAAATCTGCCACCTGTCCACAGATTAAACTAAAATACTCTAAATTTCACTAAGGGCTGAAACATAGCAAAACGACAAGCTAAGACGAAAGTACTAGACAAAACTAGAAGTACTATCGTACTAAATTAGACGTACGAAAATTCTAGACGCGAAACAAATATATTTCGCGAAACATACATAGTACTTTCTCGAAATCGTACGTCAAAGTACTTGCGATTCATTCTAGAAAGTACAGTTTTTCTTTCGCGAAATCGAACTGATTCCGCGTGCGTACAATTCTTTCAATGAATCGTAACAGTAATGGGGTTTTGTCATTGGGGATTCTGTCATTGGGTCAATCATTTGGGTTCATATAAACTTGAAGTTGGCACTATCTAGATTAGCTTCTTAGGACTTGCGAATTATATGGGGGGGATGGACCCCATAGAGTTACAGAGAGTTGTAGAGTTGCTTCACACTTGTCGTGTTACCTGAAAAAAAAATAAGAAATCCACGACCAACACGCGATCACAGGCCTACACGTCATAGACATGTCGTACCAGACCATGTGCCTTCTGCCACGTGCCTGCTACGCTGGATGCAAGTCCACCGAAAGTATTTTCGCACGCTCCTTTTGACATCCACCGACCTTCGAAGTTTCCCGCGCCTTTTTGCCATTCGGTTTCGAAATTTTGATCTCCATTTTCATAGCTGAAAAATAGTCGCTAACTTTTTGTACAAATCATTAATCAACTTCGGATATTACGCTCAGATTTTCGTTTGAATATTTTTTTAAGATTTTTTGCATCTGAACGCTTACCTACGTGGCACAATACATAATTGCGTAAGGTTGTTTACTGGCCCGACAAAATGGAGCGCTCTGCCAGTAAACCCTGCAAATAGACGTGTCCGTACGTTTACTAGGACAGATAGACGTGTCCGTACGTTTACAAGGACCTCCTAATGGAAAAGTGGCCTAAGTTGGAGTCTTCTATGCTCTCGATTTGACAAAAGCGTGGGCGCCTTCAAATTTCAAGATTCAACACATTCTTCAATGTGCAGGTCGTGTAGAAATCGAAGTTACACATTTTCACATTTTGCGTGGGCGTTGTTTTTATCGCAGGTCGCTATTTATTTATTAAAAACAGGTATCAAACTCTAAATATTTAACGACTGTCGAAAAATCGAAAGCCATAGCTAGGAGCGCTGGTCTACCTATTGTGTTTTGTTCGTTGAACCATAATCCATACATATACTTCCTCCAGAATGAGAAGAAAGGAGGGGAAATAAAGAAAAGGAGCAAAAAAGCAAGCAAGTTAAAAAATAGTGTTACTTGAGGACTTGACTACGACCTAATAAAAGCTGCAAACTTTGGAACTTGGAGCTTTGGAAGAAGCCAGTTGGACTTACAGTTGTAAAAGTTCGATTTTTAAAGGCGCCTTACAGAATCTTGGCTTAGGAGAAAATGTCGAAAAGCAAAAAGGTGGTTCTGGTGACGGGATGTTCGGGGGGCGGCATTGGCTACGAGCTTTGCCGCGCGTTTTTGGCCAATCGGTGCACAGTGTTTGCTACAGCCAGACGGTTGGAAGCGATGGACGGCTTAAAAGGTATTTTTTGTCATTCTTGGCGTTTCCGTACAAATGCACTCTTTTGCTGTTTTGCGGAAAAAGAATGTTTTTGGCACTGTTTTTTCTAAGCTAGGCTGACTGAGAGGTTTTTTTTTGTGGTATCAGAGTTTTAAAGTATCACATTTAGGGTGTTGTTGTTGTATTTTTTTGATTTGTCAGTATTTTTTGCTCCAGAAGTTGTCTGGCAATACCAATTCTTTGCATCCTTTTGCATTCGTCTTTCGACACCGCACATGAGGGGGGCCTTCTTATTTGCAGAGCTTGGTTGTGAAACTCTGGCTCTCGATGTTACTTCTGAGGACTCTGTAAAGAGTGCGGTTGCTGCTGTAATTGAGAAGGTCAGCTGTCTCTACTTCATATTGACTTGTTTGCTAGTTTAGTTCAAAATAACGGGATTGGCATTTGTCAGGACACGACATTTTTAAAAGTAAAACGGGTAATTTGTGCAAGAGGTTGGAACATGCCAGTTTCTACTGTTGTTTCTTTGTGAAGTGTTAATTACTGATGTGTTCTAGTTTTTGGAAAAATTCTCTTGTAGTTTTGAAGCGTGTTCAATTTTACTGGTAACTTTCTACAGTTTCAATTATTCTCAACGTTTGCTTATTGACATCTACTCAAAAAACCCCTGGTTTAGTAAATGTGTCGTTCTTGAGTTTTGCAGATTTTAAAACAATCTCTCACCATTATCATTTCTTTCATGTGTTTTTAATGAATGTGGTCGATTTGCGTTTGTGTTGTTAAATCTTAGTTCAGAGCCGAGAATGTCCTGTGCATGTTACAGGTCGCCTCTTGTTGTACCGTCGGGTTTGTTTTTGTATATACTGAATAGAGTTATGCACTCTCTTTTTAAACAACTAGTTTTTTTAGTCTTGCTTTTGGGTGATTGTTCATTTCATAAGGTTCTAGCTTTTTCTTGCTTTTGGGGTGATTGTACTTTTCATAAAGGTGTTATAATCTGGTGAAACATTAGATTGAACGGTCATTTTTTTTTGGAGATCATAGTTTTTGTCGAAAAGGCAATAATTTACGCCTGGTCAGAGGAGAGAGGCATTGAGTTATGGAGAAATAGGGAGAGAGACTGCCAAGGAGTGGCATGAAAGAGAGAAGAGTGAGAAAGATAAGTCAAATTGAGGGGGATACAGGAAGAGACGACCATCAAAATGAGGTAGGGACATGCAGAGAGGGAAAAAGAAAAAGGGAGAAGGGAGAAAGGTTGATCGAAAGCTGTCCTGTGGGGCATTTGCAGGCTGGTCGTGTGGACATATTGGTGAACAATGCCGGGGCAATTTGTGCGGGACCAGTGGCAGAAATCCCCGTTCAAGACATGAAGGCCAATTTCAACACCAATGTCTTTGGAGCCATGGCAATGGTGCAGGCAGTAACTCCTCTTATGGTCTCTCAGGTAAGTCGCACAGTTAAAACCGTGGACCAAATAATGCACGGATCCACCAGTTTCAGTGTCTTGTTCAAAGTCGAGACCAAAGGACTTTAGTGGAGTTTACCCAGTACTCAGTACAGAAAGGTTACAACAATCTATGGAAGGTTAACTTTCTTCGCTTCAAAAAAAGCTGGTCTATGATCATCCATTGGATGTTATTATTTCATGTGAAATCAAACCTGAGCTTGAAAACCCATTCTCGTACATGTTTGTGAACATTGCGGCACAAGCCATACTAATACAGTCAACAGTTCAGCGGCCTATTTGCGTGAATAGCATGAAGGCCACAATCAAACAAAAGTGTGGGAAATGCAACCATTTCCATTCCATTCACTCTTACCTATCGGGTTTTATTCCCACTCCCGCAAAGTGATCCAACCCTGACCATCACTTTTGGTATTGGCCTAACACGAATATAATGTGGTGTCCTTGCTTCATCTGCAAGTCGTAAACAACGCGAATGCACTCATAGTTGCATGATACAAGATATAGTGTTGACCTTTTGCAGAAAAGCGGAGTGATAATAAACATCGGGTCCATAGTGGGTTACGTTTGCACTCCCTTCAATGGAACCTACTGTGCCTCAAAGGCAGCATTGCATTCGCTCTCAGACGCACTCCGAGTGGAACTCAAACCCTTCGGAATCAGAGTGGTGGTGGTGGCACCTGGCTCGATCAGGTGAGAGGGAGAGAGAGGGAAAGAGGAGAGGGAAAGGGAGAAGGCATGGACGAGGTAGAAAAGTAGTGTTTCTTGTGATTTTGTACGATTTAAGTTTTATGCGAATGAAGAGAGGTCAATCTCAAGACGTAAAATAATTGTTGAGTGGTTTCCTTATCTTCAGGTCTAATATTGCGGCAAATGGTGTGGCTCCTCTGTTGCACCGCACCTGGGTTACATTCGCTCCCTTCCAAAAGCAGATCGAGGAACGCGCTAACTCCTCACAATCACCTAAAAGCACTCCTGCTGACATTTTCGCCAAAAAAGTGGTTCAGGTACTCTCTAACTGTTGCGGTGTGAACAATGGAAAACCTCAACCAACATTATCCACATTGAAGATAGTAATGGACAGTTTCCGCTGGAGGTTGTTGGAATATATGAATATTAACAGGATCTTATGTTAGTATTTGAATCGAATTTAGCATTCGATTACTATAACGTCTCTCGTTCATGCTCCTCAAGTTGTAGAGAAATAATTAACTTTTCAACTGTTTCTTGTTCTTTCCTATGCTGATCTGAAGCCAATGTCCAATACATGGTTTTAGATATTGTATTTAGAACTAGATTGCTTATTTGTAAGATGGGTTCCATCTTCATTGTCTACACTAATTCATGTGTGTGTTTTTATTGAGCACGTGACTTATGGGCCAATCAAGGTTCTCATATAGATTGCCAAATTTTGTATGTTTTGTGTGGCGATCGCAGTTTCTGAACTGGGGGAGTTTTATTGCAAAGCTTGAAAAGTATCTTTTACCTGTTAATCTGGTTTTTGGCATTTACTTTTTGGCTTTTGATGGCAGGTTGTCCTTCAGCCAAATCCTCCTCCATACTTCACCTACGGGCAGCTGTCAAAACTTTTCAGGTGTCTCCGTTGGTTGCCCATCTGGCTTGTGGATTTCATCATGGCCCGGAAATTTGCATTGAACACTTCCCTCGTTAAGAGCTGAAGGAAGTAAGGGATATTGTTTGACCACAGCATATATATGATCTTTGTATCACCAGCAAACAAAATCCAAAAAAAAAAATCACAACAGCTCGAACAAAAAAGCACGCTGGTGAAATTCTGTACACCTGGTTTCTTGTCTGTCTGAAATGTACTTTACAATTTGGGTGAGCAAATCACTTTTACTCTATCAATTGTAGTTCATAAAATGTGGCCATTAGTACGGTTGCAGACTCCCTCAATGATATGAGAACGCAACCTGTTGCTGCTGACACTTTGTGCAATATATAAAGTCGGTTGTAAAATTGGTTGTCGTTTTGGCCTTCCTATTGTGGCTATGAAGAGTTTTGACCTTGTAAATGTGACAATGAGGAGTAGGCTCTTTTTTAGCAAGAGTAAGAAAGTAGGAATACCCCCAACCACTTTCTGGTTTTTCCTGCCATTTTGTTCCTTCCACATGTACTCGGATGGTTCACCATCGTTTTTTTCTCTATAATGCTTATTACATTGACAAATGGTGTATGTCATGTTTAATAAAGACTGCTGAACTTGGCACTTGATACTGAATATCCCCAATCTTGAAGTCCTTTGGTTGCAGGAAATAATTTGTTTGTGCTGTGAGTTATGGTTGTGTAATTCGAAAACATTATTTTTTAAATTGGTTTGCTGAAGTACAGCACTTTTCAGTTAGCTTCAGAAGTGGCGTTATAGACCTGAATACTGTTAACCTATATGAAAAAATTCTCTATATATAGCCAGTCACAATTTTATTACCTTACCAACCCATATTGAATCCCTTGCTGAACCTAAATTTAGAGTTTTTTTTGCTAAAAATGTCTACCATTGTCTGAACTATGCACATATCCGCTGTAATGACAAAAAGGCAGAGTGACCAATACAATGATTCTTATTTCAACAGTGTTTCTCGTTCATAATCAGTTTTTTGAGTAGCAAATCTTGGTGTATTTCTTCATTTGGTTGATCGGCAGTCTGACGAGGCTTGAAGTTGTGTATCCAGTGATAGGCATTTTCCTTTTTTTTTACATTGTTTTTCTTGTGGACAATAAAAAGGCTAGAAATTTGAAGATATGACAATTATCAAACTACTGGTTAGTTGATAGGGCTTTCGAAACTGTCAATTTTTACAACATAAGGACTATTAAACTGGATTCCTAGAAGGAAAACACACAACATACCCTTCAGTGTTCTCGGGTAAAACAACAAATGAGACTGGATAGATGCATTCAGTGTTCAGCCTGAAGCTTACTGATAACTTCGCTTTTGTTTTTGTTGTTTTAACTTGATTTGTGTCAAATAAAATGTAGCCGTTTTGGAACTTTCAAATACATTTTACAGCATGCAAATTAAAATTTTGAGAAACCACCAGAATTTCATTTTTTAGTTTGATTTGAATGGGTCATGCCAAGTGGACAAAAAGTGCTAAGTTTACAATAATCGGTAAGTTGAATAGTAATAAGTCATAACCATCATAAGCTTCTTTCCAATTTTGGAATACTTTACACCAGAAAGTGAGCGTGTTTGATAATGCAAATGAATCATCCCATTAAACATAGCCGCCCAAACTTCGACGGAAGACACAACAATATCGATCTCACAATCAACACCGGACTGAGTCGTCCATTTTTCCACATTTGACAGCAATGCACTTATAAAATGAAAATTTTATAACTAACAACTAAGGCAACTTCCTCCAGGTCATCCAGAATGCCCAGACGACACCAGCCAACAAGTCTGAGTCCCAAATTTGTAAATATTTTTTTTATAATGAACTTGTACACCTTGATAGCAGTCTAGGTTCACCAGAACTGAAAAAGATACATATATTTTTTCCCGAATTTACATTGAAAAAATAAAAATTAGAAGTTTCAACACCAGAGACGTTATTACGCGCCAATTAAGCTTCCCTCAGTATCGGTGCATATATAAACTACTTGAGGGGCTGAGAGGTCTACTTATGCGTGATTAAGATGGATCTATGTTCATAACATACATGTGACAGCTAATCACAACCATATCAGCACTTGCACCACGACCACCAGTAAAGCAAACACATATGGGAATACTACCCACAAAAGATAGTTGTCCAGCCAGGAGGTAGACACATTTTTATGCCCCTCAAAATGCTCTGCCACTTGGAAGAAAAAATTATAAGAGGCTTTTCAACTACTGCCTATTTATATGGTCTTGGGACCAACCTCAGCATGAGTTCTCCCGATCGGACTGCGAGCGACTTGGAACAGGCTGAGACAGGACTTCCCTGGCTGATACGTCTCCCAGCTCTGCCGCCACTGCAGTTGCAAAAGCGAGATGATCCGGTGTCCACGGATACGAGCCAACGATATAGCGAGCACGCTGCATGTGGTTAAAAATCTGCAGAAACGTAAACCAGATATCAAAAAGCTGCCCCCGCGCTACAATCGCACACGTTATTGATACAACAAGACAACAGCAACGGACTCGAGAGGCAGTTGAATCCATAGTTGCTACAGATCACATGCTATATAGTATGAAGGTCTGCTAGTTGCAAAAAGATGACAACATCAGCCAGCCACAAACGACAAGTGTGGACAAGGAATGCCAGAGACACACGAGCAGACATGTGATCAACACAGTGACAAAAGGTGTGCGCAAGCCCAAGGAAATCAAGAACTGTAAGCGTTATTGAAAATGAGCTAATCAGGAAAGGATGACATCACTCCTACATATGCCACATTAGGCGTTCTTGCAGCCACTATTGGGTTTCAACACCAAAAACAGCCACATAGGGCTACATTACAAGCACTATTCACAAAAAATGCATGTTTAAACGACTGATACTACACCCTTGACTATCATGCAAAACGTACAAATTGTGCAGGTTCTTCAGCCAGACAAACTACAGATAGTTGGTTGATCAGATTGTGACTATGACACAAGAAGATACCCTTTTCAAGAAAAAAAAACCATCTGTAAGAGCAATGTAATGAATTTTACAGACGCTCAAACTCACGAAACGCAAGTCAGTTACAAAAGAGGAAAACATTACGCACCTTAGTAATGGAAAGACATGGACTAAACAAAAACAGCTAAACATGAAGAGAAGTCAAAATTGGGGAAAGCAATAAAATGGGACATAACAAGACACATAACAAAAAAAATTGCAGACCTAAAAGGAGCATCGCCTGGACGATTACAGTGTAAATCACAATATCAATGTAGACTGGACTCCTGGCTAATTCAATAGCAGCTAGGGATGGTCCCGGCTCTTACTTGTTCGTAAAGAGTGCGAATAAAGTCTACAACCATGGCTGTCTCTTCCTCCATAGATCGTCGAATTCGGGTGATAATCTCGCTGGTCTGCAAGTTAAGGTCCCACATCCATCTCAGTTACATTAATGACTACATTCTTCTGATACCTCCCCTCTGTTCTTCTTTACAGTAACAGACAGAATAATTACACGAGAAATTTACCCTCGTTCTGCGGGTCAACCAGTAAATTGCACAGCTTACAGCTGTACGCCATATGTACAGTAACTGGAAGCATTTGTACAATAACAGGGACTAGAGCGACCAGGATATATATACTCCTCAGTAATTTTACCCTTAAGTTCCAGATAAAAATTAAGGACAAGAAAACTTACGATGGGGTGAATGTACCAAGCACGTGCAGCCCAGTGAGAAACACTGACATGTAACCTCCTTAAAAAAAAAAAAACATCGGACAGATAGCCTATACTGTACACTTAGTTCCAATATCGTATGTATACTTCCGTTGTTCCTATAATAAAAGGTAATTGCCCATTGTATCGCTTTTGGGTAAACAGGTGTAATTGCACAACAACTTTCTGTGCCTTGATAATTATTGTTTCACCCTCAAAACAAGGGTAAATTTGATTCGTGTAATCACCCTATGAGGTAGATGTGTACACGTATGGCATAAAAGTAACTAATTTTTTAGATAAATCAGTAGCACCTTGTTCAAGAAAATGGACAGAACGGATGAATCAATGCCCATCAAACATCATGACAAAATGAAGATGAATCCCCGTGAAATCATCCATGGACATTCCTTGTAGCTCTTTTTGTCAATCATCAAAAACTGCTCCTCACCCAGCAGTCTGCAATCTGGATATACCTTAACAAAATTTGCGGCAGTGACGCGCGTGCTTAGGAAACTGGGCAGAAAGGCGCTTAGTGCATGCAATGCTTCTTTGCGATCTTGCAACATCTGCTCCAGCTTCTGAACATATGCTGTGCGCAACCTCCGAATGCTCTCCTTTTGCTCTCCACTTAGTCCCAGCCTTGATGCATTGTTTAGCCAGACCTCAGAACTCTCCTCCCTGCAACATGAAAAGACAGCTGGTCAAAAGACCTCAAGCATGAAGTTGTATTCCCGTACGCCCCATTCGGCATCCTGTGAACTGCATGACATGTCAACCATGAGAAGTGAACTGGACAGAAGAATATGCTTACCTGGATAGCACACTCTTGTCATCCTCTAACTTGTGTGCCACAAAGTTCTTGACACCAAGTGGATTCCGTACAGTCACTCTGGTTATAAGTAAGCCTGCCTCCTTAGTAAGCTGCTCTATACGTTGCACCAAGTGAGTCTGAGACGGTCTATTGTCTGTTGCCACCAAAAGGAGAGCAAGCTTGTTCACATAGTCACGCCATAAGCGGGCAAGTTCCTGCTGAGAGAGCAGCTTCACCTGCAGCAAATAACAGGAAAGGCAGCATTTTCATTACCTTCACTCGTAAGACCGACAAGAGTCTGTGGGCTACACTGCCACATGAAGACTAGTTGTCCATTCAACATGTCCCCACCAGAAAATGTAATAACACTCAAGGATGTCACAGCAACTTTATAACCAGATAACTGGTTTTCACATCATTAACAACACAGTGTTGAGCATATCGGCATTCCTTGGTTGCGACAGACCAGCGTTATTTCCTGCTAAGAGGGACAAGTAAGCAGTGCTGAAATTATCAAATGGGCGTTCACCTTTATACAAGTGCCATGCATGCTAATAAATTTCGCTTTCATGCTCCACCTAGTTAGTTATGTAATCTTACTGTAACTGATGATGCACATTCAAGCACAATTTAATGGATGGCCTTCACAGAGGGATACATCGGCCAGTCTCAATGCTCTCCACTAATCCTCCTTTAAAGCCACTCCACAAGAGGTTACTAGCCCACTGGGCAACCGTCTCATTTTAACAGGACTTAGATTGTGCATTCTCCCAGCTTGACCTCACCTGTCTTAGAATGGCGACCCTAATTTTAGTTATACATTAGCTCTGGACAATGCATTCCACTTCACTATACCTTAACTAGGAATTGATTTGCCCATTTTTGTCTATTGTTCCAGTCCTACTCACCATGCTTCTAACTGCAGAAAAATCATGCAAAAACCTCATCAAACTACAACTGCCGGCCATTTAAGTCAGGTTTCCCTTCCGACAGGCACAACTACAATCGAGCTTCTCTTACTTGGATGGTCTCGGACAGGGAAATCTCAGACTAACTCTAAGTGGAAATTTGTGGAAAATTATCATCGTTAAGAATCCACAGTTGCATGAAACTACTTGATAATTCTCAAGTGTCCTGGGTGGTCTAGTGATACTGTCACCATGGACATGAATCTGACATCCTAAATGTATTTTCACGCTCTCTGGTCTGTGGTGTCAGTTACAACAAAAAAATGCCATATCACCAAACTTGCATCTAAAAAACAACTAAAATAAGGAGCATCTCCCGTACAGCCCCTCAAGCTACGTAACATTTCCACCATAACCTCAACCACTTTTAATTCAAACAGTGATAACCAGCTGTCAAAGAGCAAAAGGTGCATGAAGGGGAAGTTCACCTGCGCTGGGGTAAGTTCAATGGGCATCTCCTCCTGCACTGTCAGTGTGAGAGAACCAGAGAAAATCTCTGCAAGGTCATTGCCATCTTCCTCCCGTTCATCCTGCAGAAAAAAGAAACATACAGGTTCAAAAATTATAATTCAGACTTAGCGTTGCCCCCAGCCATTAGCAAGAAAGTTGCGAATGCATTTCGACCTGCAAATACAATGTTGATAACAATAGCAGAAATACTGGCATTTGTTCAAAACAAAAAAAACGAATTCAACTGATTACCATGAAAGAGATATGGTCCAGCTATTCCTCCATTGTATTACCTCACAACCACCAAGCCGCTATCAACTGATGAAGGCCCAAAATGACAATTAATTCTCACCATTGCAGAAGAAGGAGGTGACGATAACCTCATGGGTTCCAGATTGGCCTTAGCTTGAACCTCTGCAATCTGCTTGTCGCGTTGTTCTAACAATTGCAAAAGAACACTATTGCGTCCTAACAGATCGGTCCGTTCCTGAAGAAGAGCACGATTCTCTTCTCTCAACTCCTGCACCTTGATTTCCAGGTCTGCAGTTTTTGCCTGTAATCAGCCAGTAACAGGATGATTCTTAGCAAACACAGACTGCAAAAAAAACCAGCAGTATGGATACTTCTATGGCCATGAAATTATGTACAAAACAAATGCCGCCTAGAAATAAGTCAATGTCGTTCAGAAAGACTTGACGAGAAATGGTGAATGACGCAAAGAGCTGAAAACTGAAAACACACACAGCGTTTCTGTTCTTGGAAAATGAAATCGACATAGACAATGATTCTTCCAGAAGTTGGTTGCAAATTAGAAGACTATACAGACCTTCTGCCGCTCCCTGTACCTCCGCTGTGTCAAATGACTACGATTCACCGGTTTCGCTGGTCTTAATGCATCAGGATTTTGTCCACATCCACTTTCCGCTTTCAGTCCATTGCGTATTTTCATTCCATTCTGGCGATTGTGAGTACCTTCGTAACTACCAGAATGTCCTCCACTATTTGCTGGACTCATGCCTGTGTCTCCGATACATGTCCCCTCTGTTGCGGGTATGATGCTTCTATGAGATGGGTGAGTGCTATTGCTGTTCAAATTAGTCAGCATATTCCCGGAAGACATGGCTAAGGGATCTTGTACAGCAGCTGAGCTGTGCCATGAAGGACCTCCGCCGTCGCTGTTATTAGGGCTCCCGGCGAATTTAAAAGGAACCGGAGTAGCCATCACAGAAGCATTGAACGCATCTTGCTTTCTTAGACTTTCCGCGGAATTACTAAAAGGTGTACCGATCCATTCATCCAATTCATGACCGAGCACGACAGACTCGTTAAAAAAACCAGAGGCAACATCAAGTTCTTCGTGCGTCGATGTTTGCATTTGGGGCCCCATTAACGAATATGTCTGCAGAAAAGACTCAATATCCGGAGTTCCACTGTTCCCTCGCAACATAGTGACAACTCAAAGAAAGGAAGCAGACAGGAAAATGAAGTTATAGAAGGATCTCACAAGTTTTCATACTCACGTAGACTAAAATTGTAAGGGGTAAGCTTGGTAAGCTTAACATGTCAGTATCAACAAAACTCCTTTGCGTCAAACCGTTTGCCATGCAAAATACCTTCGACGGTAACAGTATTAATCGAAAAGTCTTCACTTAGGGGAAATGATGTCGGCATAAGGGTATTTTCTAGTGTTGTGTATCGGTAAGGATTTTCCGATAACCGATATGGGCCATTTTTCGGGGACCCGATAAACGATATATTGGTACAATATATCGCTATCGGTCTTATCGCCGATAAGTAAACGATAATATCGGCTACCTATCGGCGATAATGCCGATAACGATAACTATCGGCGATAACTGTACGAACCGTACAGATAAATGTACGGCATGTACACTCATATGTACGTCTTATTCCCCCGACAGTAGCCGGCATAATATATGTACGAGCGAACGCACGAAACTGTACCATGCGACGACGCGATGGCACATGCCGTTCGGCGAGCCTGCATTGTCTAATTAAAACGTGTAGTCGTTTCAACTTTCTTTTAAACGACAATTTTATATCAAGTAATCGTTTATATTGCTTTTAACCGTCAAATGATTGTGCAAAATTTACAAAAACAGATTAGACCAATTACACGATGTCGTTATTACTTTCCTTATATCCTCTTGCTTCCTTAATGCAAAAGCCAATTTTCGACATGCTTTTCTTTCACTCACTATTTTCCAAAGGGAAAGCCAATTTTCGACTTGCTTTTCTTTCATTCACTATTTTGCAAAGACCATCGTGTGGAATTTTGGAGTTTTAGTGTTGTGACGTTTTAGTTTAAACACAAATTTTATAAATTCGGTTTATAATTCTAAATTATAAACTCGTAATGCTATAACATCAAAGTTTATACCTTAGACTTCAAAAAATACAAATAATAATCTCACAATTTAGGGAGGATAATATAAAAATGGTTAGAAAAAAAGAAAAAAAAAGGTGGGACGGGGAAAGAGACAAGCGAAAAGTGATAGGGGAAAGAGAGAGGTTCGTTACAAACATAAACAAAAGATAAAATTATTAGAAAAAAATGATAACAAGCAAAAAACACAAGTTTTGAATGAATAAGAATGAAAGTTTATTAAACAATTTTTGCACCTAAAACTTGGTTGGAATCTACTAAAATATTATGACAGTAATAAAAAGACAAAACGAGATAAGAGGGAAATGAATTAGGAAAAAAATGCGCTAGCCTTTTTATTTTAACCCGTAGTCTCTCCTTTTTTCTCTCTCGCTCTTTACGCCTTTTTTTTTCCTCCCTCTCTTTTTCCCCCTCCGTTTGGCCCTTTCTCTCTTTTTCCCTTTTCTCTCCATTTGTTCTTAACTCTCTCTATTTGTCGCCCCAAACCTCTTTACATCTCACTTTCCCCCAACATGTCATGCCGCATAGTATCGGTTGCTAGCACGCACGGTACGGGGCACGCTTGCACGATCTTTGGCACGCGCGCACGGTATTTTGCATGCACGCACGATTTCTTGCACGCACACTTAGTTTGCTCGCGATATCGTCGATTTATCTATTTAGGACATGTACGCGATTCGCGTGCACGTTTCGTTGGAACGTGTACTAATTTAGTGCGATTTGTTCCGTTTCGTGCGTAGGTACACGATTTTGAAGCATAGACGATGAATATCGTTTGGGCAACGCATTGCGATTTCCAAAGTATTTCGTGCGGTATGGTTTGTTTCGTGCGTATGCACGCGATTTCGGAGTATAAACGGCAAGTATCGTTTGGCGACGAAGCGCGATTTTCGGGATCGTTGGCGGCGCTTTAATGTACTTTTATTCCTTAAAGTCGTGAACCCACGTAGGTTCACGCACACACTTAGATAGGGAGGGTTTTTACCCTTGGATTGTGGATTTTGTTAGACGTACGATAGACGATGTTGGCTGCCTATTGGCCAACCTCCTAAGTAGTTTCATTCATGTAAAGTAGACTAGATGTAGGCTAGTTTCGCACTAGGCTTAGCTTAGTATTACTTAGGCTAATTCTCAGACTTAAAGAATTTTGTTTTCGGATAAGAATTTTCTCTTGGCGGCGGAGCTTTCTCTTGCTCTTATTCACCGATTGCCCACGTGTCTTTCTTCTCCTTGCTAGCTAGTTGTAGAGGCCAGATAGGTTAAGAATATTTCCCTTTTTATTTTTGCCCACGTTTTTAATCCACACGGCCTAAGGCCACGTCCGGAAGGTTTCCCTCCAAACTTGGTCTTTTGGTGCAAGTGTGGAATTGGGGATCGTGGGGGAGCACATTTGTACCTTGCTGTGCCTTCCTCGGCGGCTTGACGGTTTGGTTGTGTGTTTGTGTCTTATTTGTATTTCGGTTGGCTTGGAAGGAGTGTTTTTTTGATCGGAATTGGATTTTCCCTTGTTCCAGTTGGAATATTTCTTACTTTGCTGTCATAACGGCATAACTCTTGCAAGGAATGTGATAAAGACCAGAGAGCTACACCGCGAATCGTTATTAGCGTTGAGAAATTATTAGTGTAAAGAAAAATTAGCGTCATTAATTCTAATTTAGTGCCAGGAGACGTGGCAGATTATGGTCCACGTCCTTAAATAGTGTAGTTTATTCTATTTAAGGTATTAATGTCAAAATTTTGGGGCGCCGATATAGAGTTCATAACGCTAATAACGATGCGCGGTGTAGTGGCTACCTCTTGGCTTAACATTCTTCTCCAAAAAAAAAAAATCAATTAAAAATATAAATTCTATTTTATAATAAAAAAAAAAACAATTTGTTTTTGTTTTCCCCTATTTCTTTCTTTCAATATTTGTCTCTTATTCTGCTACCGCTATATTTCTTGGCTTTAGTGTTAAACCAAAATTTTGCATCGAATTTAGGGTTAATCTGCAAAATTAGGGTTTGATTGCAGAACTAGGGCTTTGGCTGCAGAATTAGGGTTGCAGTTGATTTAGGGTTAATTCCTTTTGATTCTAGTCCTTAGGTCGGTATCCTTCTATCCCTTGGCTGCAAATTTGGAGTCTTGGCCGTCTAGAATTAGGGTTTGGCTTTGGAATTAGGATTTTTCAAATGGAATTAGGGTTTGCTGCTGGCTTTGGATTATTGTTGTCACAAGTTTGGATGTATATCTGGAGTTTGAGCGGCCTCTGACATTATTCTAACACACTTTGCCTATCTATCGCATTTGTTTTTCTTATTGGTTATTTTTCTTCCATCGAACGCTTTCTTTTTTCCCTTCCATTGGTCCCCAAACATTCCACGACGTACTTCACTGTACGGAGGGTCTCGCGGAGGGTTATTTTGGAGAGGCTACTCGGAGCGAATTTAGTGGAGCAAATTTTATCCCATGGAGCTCTGCAAAACCCGACTTGCTTCGACCAAGTTTGGTCCACCCTTAGTGCTCACCAGAGTAATAAAGGTATTTGTAAGTAGCCGATGCTTTGCGGGTGTAAGAGCGTTCCGATTTAGTGTGGACACTCGTCTAAGGGATCGGTGTGGAGTGGTTCCATCGTGAGCTTTTTTTATTGAGCATTTGCATTTTCCTGCTTTCCCTACATGCTATCTAGCCCTAAGTGGCCTTAGATTTTTGTGTGACTATCTCGAGTGCGATTCCTTGCTAGATCTTGCCGTGGGTGGCACTGTGTAGACATTTTCCCAGCTGTGTTGTTGTAGATCTGCACCCAAGGGTGCCTAGATAGCAATTTTCTTGTATTTATAGATCTGGCCTTTTGGCCTTGCCAACTGTTTGCAGGGTGGAGGTTTTGGTAACCTGACTTCTTGCTAGATATGACCATCGGGTCTTGATAGTGACTGAGTGTGTTGACTGAACGAGTGGATTGGTCTGACACGTGTTGCATCTCGGTTAGGTCGTGCGAAACATTTCATTGTTGTAGTCAGGGTTTCTCCATTGGTTCATGCCCACGGATTGGGATAACCTTCCTTATCGATCCGGGTGCACCCTACGTGTTACATCTTATCGTCCTGCGCAGTTAGATTCTTCGGATTTCCCCGAATCGTTGACCACATCCGATCCAATTGCAGATCGCAGATCGCCGCAGTGCGGTCTCGTCCGACATCTATGTCATCATTGTCCTCGGTTTTATCTAGGTCATCCCTAGAAGGGACCGAATAAGACTTTACGGAGGAAACCTTTCTACCTCCTCACACTCAAAGGTTCCCTGGCAGCCCAGCTTTGGCACAACCAACGCATCCTCCCTTTTACGACATGGCTTCCTCTTCAGAGGGATCCATGGGTAAGATGCAATTCTGCTTTTCCGGATTAAAAGACACCATGTCCTTATCACATTTCCGGATGCTATACGACACGAAAATGAGGGATATAGCCTTTAGATATCAGGATAGGTTTGACCTTTGTGTCGCATTTTCCCCTCTCGGTCGATACCTCCGTGGTACGCCCCTCACTCTCTACACTCGCAAGAACGAGGATGTTCTTGCGATGACACAGTATGTGGCTCCCTTTGCGGGGTTACGAAGAGTCCTCGGCCAGGTGGATTTCCCATATCAGGTTGAGAGACCGGCTGTACTAGATGCTAATGGGGACGAGTTGTATCCAGCTATCCCGGAGGTTCCTCGTGAGTATGCAGTGGCTGTCCGAGCGGCGATCCCAGCTAGAGCAAGGGGAACCATTCCTTTACGTGACCCTCTCTTAGTCATGTTTGACATCCTCCAAGAGGAGTATCGGATACATAATCCGGATCAGATCAAAGAGTTGATGAACTTCGAGCGTAGGCCAGGTGAAACTCCTCCTGCTTTGCGAGCTCGGATAGAAACTCTGCAAAAGGCATTACCGAACATCATGTCCGATGTGGAGGCTGTCCAGAAATTTGTGGGACAGTTTCTAGGTCCATCAAAGAGTTTTATCCAAAACCACCTCAGCTAGATGTATGGACTGAAATTCACCTTTGAGCAAGCGGCTCAATACGCGGTAGAGTATGAGATCCAAACATCGTGGTGGGACGCCCATGAGAGGTCTAAACCTCCTAAAAGGGAGCCGACTAATCCATCTCCTCCTCCACCTAAAATCCTATGGCCTTCTAATAGGCACAAGAAGACGCCAGCCATAGGAACTCCACCCGTTAGTCCCCGAAACCGAATGTGTTTCCGATGTGGAAAGACCGGGCACAATGCCCGCATGTGTCTAGACAAGACTGCCACTTGCACTCATTACCACCAAAAGGGACATTTTGTCCATCGGTGCCACATCAAAGACCCTAATTTCACTTATCAAAATCAGATAAAGAACGACGAAATTCCTGCCCGTTCGGCGAAACCAGTCACTCCGCCTAAGGAGACCGACAAGGAGGAAGCTCCTCCTAAGATCTCTCGTAGAGAGAGAAAGAAGGCCGAGCTTCAAGCCACGATGGCGGCCATGATGAAAGAGCAATTTGCAACTTTCATAGCGGAAATGAAACCCCAGTTTATTGGGATGGCTAGGACCGTTGTCCACATGCCGTCGTTGGCCGGGCGAACCCTTCAGGATTCCACCGTCCAACAATGAGTGGCCACATTTGAAAAGGGCTCAGCATACCATAACCGAGTGGGCAAATTACAAAATTCTCGTGTCCCACCCTCATTTGCAAAAGAGCCTCTGCCTTCCCCACCGGACACCGCTCATACCATCGCGGCAGAGGAACTGACTATATTGGATGACACTATTCATGAGGCTCATCGGAGAAGGAGCGATTAAGTATTATTTCAACGATGTTGGAGGATGAACCGAAAGCTCTTCCCCTCGTTGATGAGGTTGCAACGGCACACGCTTTGAGGGCTCTGCAATTAAACCGCATTCTTTCAGCGCTTCAAGCTGTTACTACGGAAGAGCGTCGTAATCATTCTCAATGAACGGTGTAGACCCCACTCTTCCTCTTATGGACACCGAGGCCAAACCCGTGATCCTCGGATCCAGTTTTGCGCTCAAGCTTGGTATGACAACATACAAGCTTCAAGCTACAGCCACCCGACTTCTCACTTCGGCTGGGACTACGGAGCCGGTCCTAGGAATCACAAAGGACCCGCTCATTTTTCAGTTTCAAACCGGAACAGAAAATGAGTCCGTTGAAATTGTTGTTCATACATTAGTCACTTAATGCAACAAATACGAGTGTTTAGTGGGCCAGGATGTTATATTCCGAGTCGGTGGTGGTGTGGAAATGCACGACCATACATTTTATAACGACCAACACACTTTCCGAAGCGCAAAATGTGTCTTCCTCTCATTTCAGCCTGCCGACCTTTGCCCACTATGGCTCACTCGGTTACGCCTCTTCCAGCATTTTTGGGGAACTCCGTTGGGGAGGAAATTTTCCACTCTTTTTCGGCCGAAGAAATCATGCCGGATAGTTCTCCCTTACCGAGCTCTTTGCGGAACCGGGTTTTCTTATCAATTCTCACACATTTGACAATATTTATAAGTCCACATTATCTATTCCATTAACAACTATCCCTCCTATACCTACAGTTGCAACCGATCCTTCAAGTTTCCTATCAGTTGGAAGCCTGTACAGCTGAGTCTTCATACGGACAGGGTCGTTATTTTAGATCCATTCGATGGGATCGGAACTTCACTATTGTTATGTTTACGGAATGGTCCCCTCATTTGTCACTACTATGCACTAGAAATTCATGCACTAGCTAGAAAAGCACAATTGCACCACTGTAATCTCCTGCATTCATAGTATCCACATCTCCTGCATTCACACTATCCACAGTTGTTTCCAAAGTCAGCCTTTCTACAGATGCACACTGCTTTTCCACAAGACATCCGCATCCTTAGTAATCATCATCAACCCGAGTCATATGTCTTGGGAAATCCCGGCCTATACAGCTTTTCAATCCACAATTTCATCATTTTGCGGTTCGGCACCGCATTGGACAGCTGCATTTCCCACGCGTAGCTGGCACCAATGGGTGAACTGCTTGCAGCAAACGCCAATAAAATACGAGTTAGGGCACTCCCTCATCGGTGATGAGCAAATCGCATTTGCTCAGGCCATGGAAGCTTTCACTATCAAGAGTCTTGAGACGCCCAAGTGGAAGTTCGGTTCTAGCCTCACAAAGGCGGAACATGCACTATTAAGTGACACAGTCACCCGTCATTTAGATGCTTTTGCTTTCTCCATGAATGACCTTGGACGTCATTCAACTTACAAAATGTCAATTGACCTTGAAGACGATCGACCCATCTTTAAGCCGAAGCACCGTCTCTCTAAAATGGAATGGGAGATGGTGGACAAAAGATGTGCTTAATTGGAAGAAGTTGGTCTAATCTATTAGTCGGATTCCACCTTTGCCGCTCCCACAGGAAGAAAGATTTCGACGGAAATTTTACTGTGCGAAGAATGTGTGGGGACTACCGAGAGCTCAATGTCCGGACCGTTCAAGACTGCCACCCTTTCCCTCTAGCGGAGGAAATATTTGACCATGTAGGTGGTGCGAAGTTTTTTAGCATTCTTGACTTACGTCAAAGGTTTAACCAGGTTGCAATTGAGGAAAGAGATAGGCATAAAACTGCATTTTGGGGTAGTGATGGTCGGTGGGAATAGGCAGTCATGCCCTTCGGTCTTAAAAACGCACCCGCCGTGTTTCAAAAAGTCATGGATTCGGTGCAGGGTGGATGTAGATTTGCTCGGTGCTAAATTGATAACTTGATAATCGCTTCCGCCACAATTGAGAAGCACGCCCACCATATTGAGTGGGTTCTCACCGAGTTAAAGAAAGTCGGTTGAAGTGTCACCCAGCCAAGTGTACTTTCGGTTCGGAGGGAGTGCCCTATCTCGGCCATTTTATTTCGGCTGAGGGATCACTCCCTTGGAAGCTAAGGTAGAGGCGATCACCAAACTGCCTACCCCCACCGATCTCACAAGTTTGAGGGCTTTTCTTAGACTAGCCAATTATTACCGTCGTTTTTTACTAAATTTTAGTAGGATTGCTTCTCCCCTCAATGACCTTCTCAAAAAAGAAGTGCATTTTGTTTGGGGACCCGCCCAAGTAGAAGCGTTTCAAAAACTGAAAACCGTCCTTTCTAGTGCTCCCATTCTTTGACCTCCTAACCACAAGCTTCCCTTTTGCCTACAAACCGATTTCGGGAAGCCTGGCATTGCGGCCATTTTAACACAAAGAGAGTTGAATGGAGAAGAAAACGTAGTGGCATACGCCAGCCGGAGCAATAACCGAGTTGAATCTAATTACAGCAGTTACGAGGGTGAATGTCTCGCCGCGGTATGGGGTATTGTTCATTTTCGACATTATCTTTACGGCAAGCCATTCACGCTCCTAACTGACCATCAACCCCTTCATTAATTGATGACCAACGATAAGCTTTTAGGGACGCTTGCCCGATGGGCTTTAATTTTACAAGAGTACGACGTTGAGAACATCCATCGACCCGGTTTGTTAAGCTTGAACGACGACAGGATTTCCCGGAATCCACTACCTCGGACCACCGAAAACGGTGTCTGGCAAGATTTTGACGAGGACGAGGTACCGGCCATGTCGGCTGGTTCCTATATCACTTACTGTCTCTCTTCTCTTCTTCACCCAAGGCAAGCTAGAGATTCGTGGCGCGACGGCCCATTAATCCTCTTCCTCTCCTCTCAAACCTTTTGGTCCGGTACTAGCGCCGAGGAAGAAGACCGAGTAAAGAAAACGAGCCAAAAGTTATCTGTGGCTCGGCGGATCTTTAATTCGATTGCTAGCGGACAGCAGTCATCGGCATGTCCCTCGGCCAACCGAGTACTTGTCCTTGATTGAGCAGATACATACCGAGCTCGGTTACTACGGGACCAGGCGTACCTTGAGCCTTGTACAAGCACGCTATTGGTGGTCCGGAATGGAAGCGGATGAGGCGGCCATCTCCACAAATGCGCCACATGCGATCAATACGCGTTTTTTTCTCTAATCGGCAGGTGTCCCTACAGCCATTGCCCATCAGAGGATTGTTTTATCGCTGGTCCGTGGATCTCGCCGGACCGTTTCCCTTATCTCGAAAGGGGAAAGAGTACATCATGATAATGATTGAAAATTTTAGCAAGTGGTTGGAGGTGGTCGATCTTCCCCATAAGACCGCTAAATTGACCACCGTTGCTTTTAAAGAGCACGTTCTCATGCGTTATTGAGCTCTTGCGGAGGTTCTCACGGACCAGGGTACGGAGTTTCGAGGGGAATCAAGAGATGTTGGATGAAGCTTTAATTGATCATCATCAGACGAGTGGTGATCACCCACAAGCCGATGGCTTAGCGGAACGAGCTGTCCAAATTTCAAGCAGGCTCTCCAAAAGCTTTTATGGGAGAAACACATCTTTGTATGGGACGAATCATTGGGCTATATCACCATGGGCTACCGAATGTCCGTACAAGCTAGCTTGGCTAATTTCAGCCCATACTATATTCTCTTCGGTCGAGCACCCTTGCTCGGTCGGAATATTCAGAAATCAGTAAGTTTACCTTTGCCTCTAATGTTTGACACCATATTTTTGTAAGAACTAACTCGTCGTGCTTTGATTTTCGCTCGTGAGATGCCCATGGCTTTTGAAAATTTGCAGATTACCCAACATCGGGATACCTTAAAGTACGCCACCACGCGAAGTGGCAGTTACAAGCCACAAGAGAAATCCTACCGGGTCGGCAATCACGTGTACCGTCGACGACAATCCTTCGATATTTTGGACACAGATGTTTCACCATACATTCTTCGTGTGGTGTAAATGGATGCTAAAGGGATGTTGGGTTTGCAGGGTGCGGATACGGGGACGATGCAAGAACATTCGAAGAACTGTGCACCTTGTTACTTAACTGATTTATCACACGATATGGACCCAATGTGTATGCCGATCAACGAGGCGACGGAGTGTACCATCTGCAGGCGGGCAGACGGTCAGACTTCCATACTCTTGTGCGACCATTACAACCAAGGGTTCCACATGGAGTGCTTAGTTCCTCCATTGACGGCTGTGCCAGCTGGCCATTGGTTCCTGCCATGGCTTTCGTGAGCTGCCAGCGGTTTTGACCAGCTTTTCGTAGGCTAAGGAGTTTTGGGGGGGGGGGATTATATGGTTCACTTCACGCTAGGGGAGTATTCTTCCTTTTCCCTTTTTATTATTTTCACCTTTATTCTTTGCATGTTGTATATACATTTTTCCCTTCTCATTCATTTTGCGTTGGTATATATGGTTGTGCGCATGACTTGGCTGGTTAGTATGCATAGTCTACCTTGCTTCTCACTTATGCACGACAGTTGTCATGCCGCATCGTATCGGTTGCCAGCACGCATGGTATGGGCACGCTTGCATGATTTTTGGCACGCGCGCACTGTATTTGACGCGCGCGCACGGTATTTTGCATGCACGCACGATTTCTTGCACGCACGCTTAGTTTGCTCGCGATATCGTGGATTTATCTATTTGGGGCGTGTACGCGATTCGCGTGCACGTTTCGTCGGAATGTGTACTACTTTAGTGCGATTTGTTTCGTTTCGTGCGTAGGTACACGATTTTGAAGTATAGACGTTGAATATCGTTTGGGCAATGCATCGCAATTTCCAAAGTATTTCGTGCGGTATGGTTCGTTTCGTGCGTATGCATGCGATTTCGGAGTATAGACGCCAAGTATCATTTGGCGACGAATCGCGATTACAAGGAGCGTTGGCGGCGCTTCAAGGTACTTTTATTCCTTGAAGTCGTGAACCCACGTAGGTTCACGCACACACTTTGATAGGGAGGGTTTTTACCCTTGGATTGTGGATTTTGTTAGACGTACGGTAGACGATGTTGGCTGCCTATTGGCCAACCTCCTAAGTAGTTTCATTCATGTAAAGTAGACTAGACGTAGGCTAGTTTTGCGTTAGGCTTAGCTTAGTCTTACTTAGGCTTATTCTCAAACTTAGAGAATTTAGTTTTTGAAAAAAAAAATCTATAGGCGGCGGAGCTTTCTCTTGCTCTCTCTCACCGATTGCCCACGTGTCTTTCTTCACCTTGCTAGCAAGCTGTAGAGGCTAGATAGGTTAATAATATTTCCCCTTTTATCTCTGCCCACGTTTTTAATCCACACGGCCTAAGGCCACGTCCGGAAGGTTTCCCTCCGAACTTGGTTTATCGGTGGATGTGTGGAATTAGGGATCGTGGGGGAGCACATTTGTACCTTGCTGTGCCTTCCTCGGGCAGCTTGACGGTTTGGCTGCGCTGCTCTGCTGCTACGCTGCTCTGATGTATAGCAGCTGCGCTGCTCTATCTGTAAAGCAGCTGCGTTGCTCTGTCCGTATAGCAACTGCCCTGCTCTGTCTGTATAGCAGCTGCGCTGCTCTGAGACTGAAAGCTTTCCAAAAACACAACAGTCTATATATCTTTGTAATCCGTCACGTTTATCGTTTCGTAGCGCCTTAATGGTTAAGGTGCCCGGCTATAGAGAATTTAGAGGTCGTAGGTTCAAACCGGACTTAGGCAACATTTTGGTAAAATATCATTTACTTCAAAATCTGCCACTTTCTAAATTTGGCGACAACCATGGCGTGCCTTTGATCCTCACTCTCTCTCTTTAAAGTATAACTAAAATAGAGAAGTGAAATATTAATTACCTCTTTTCAACAAATTATTTTGGACCTAAAAAATTCTAAAAGAACCATTTATTTCTACATAGTTTACTTTGCTTCTCACTTATGCACGACAAACAACACATAAGATATTTTGTGGTGGATTAGTGTAAAAATCCTTTAAACTTTATCGCTCGTAGCATATAAATTTTGATGTTTTATTTTGCGTTTTCCATCCCTTTTTTTTTTGGCTTAAACCAGTTAGTGCATACATCTCTTTTTCGATGATGATAAAAAGTTGTTCACTTTTGAGTCCTCTCATCTTCTTGATGTTTTTTCGGCTTCACTAGAAAATGTTGACGATCGTCCTACATGTTTAGTATTGTGTCCTATGTTTACCCATAGTCCATTGTTGTCCGATATTTCTTGGAAGGTTGGCCTACCTGTTTAGTGTTTAGTCATTTGCTACCCATAGGTTGCTGTTATCTCACCCTTTTCGGAAGTGAACAATCATATACGTTTTTTTAAGAGTGGGACCATTTTTTACTTTATTTCCTTTCTCATTATTATAAGAACAATCACATGATTGGTTATTTATTATAGTTCAGTGCTGGTTTTATTATTGAATATAGACTCAAAATGCATATGAATATTTGCTACCTATCATTGTTGTACAACTTAACTCTTCAACTAAAACCAATTATATAACTGTCGTGAAATTATTTTTTGTCTGACTAAGCTTTTTGAAGTGTTTCGCATACTTTTTTAGACTCATCATGTGGGCCCGTCGTATTAACATTCCATATGCATCATAAAAAAATCATCATAAACATGCATTATAAACAAACAGGTTTTAGAATCTAAGACATTAATCCGACAAGCTGCCTACACAATTTTTTCTTGTTGAAGTAATCATTTGATATGAGACATTAGTTTTTGGGTACCTAAATGCTAGCGATTTTGATATTTATGAAGATTTCTTTATTTTAATATTGGCCATCCCAAACTCTATGGAGATGGTTTTCATTTTGCACGATGATACTCATGCATTAAAGATTTTCTTATTTTTACGTTATATCGCTCTCACATAATGTTCCATGCACCACGTAGAGTTTCATTATCCTTTCCAAATTTAAACAATTCTCTCCATCAAACTTAGGTACTATTGGCGGAGAGCTCGTAACCTGTTGTTACGTGGCAGTTGGTGCAATATCCTCTCATAGCCAAATCGATAAAAATACCACCAAAAGTACCACATTATGATGAGTTTTGACAAAATTCAGAAAATAGTTGTCAAACTACTCCAACGTGTACTATTATATGTTTTTGTTAGTCTAAGACCGGTGGGGGCTTACTCAAATGCCTTTTAAGGATTCCATCCTTATCTTATAATCCTCGAAAGGCATGGGCCCCGGTCGTGAAACACTACGTTGGTGTAAAAACTTTAGCGTACCTTGCAAGGCTCCCTTGGAGCTATTAAAGGATCGTCTACTCTAGACCATATAATAACCCCGACCTTTCATACCAATTACCCTTATGTCTTCAGTATCACTTAATGAGCAATTTGTTTATTTTATGGTCTCATGTCGTGGCCAGTTTTTCGATTTATAATCCGTTGTTCTGGTGGAATCTATTCCTTTAGCGCACTGTCGGAGTCTCATATATGACATGGATATTGTTAAGCCTCATTAAACATATTACATGTGTTAGGCCCTCTCGTACACTTTTTTCGATAAACGTCTTGTATATGACATATATTTTGGTAAGCCTTCTTCAACCCATTATGTTTGCTTGTCCCTCAATCATACTCTTTTGGAAAGGTCTGTGCCATGCCATTTTGTTTTTAGGCACCATAGTTACCCAGTTTGACAAGACCTTTAATATCTAACGGTAATAATATCTAGAGGAGAGGTAGAGAGAGAAAGAGAGAAGGTTGAGAGAGAGAGAGGGAAAAGGGGAGGTGGGGGATTGTCAATTTAATTTACCAATGTGAAAATTAGAGGAAATTAAAAGAAAATATTATGGTAATTAGTCAAATAAAAAAAACGGGAAGTGATCAGGTCATAAAGGGAGCAATTGGAGCTAAGTGTAAGTGTATCATCTACCGTGAGTGGGGAAATGCATTAATGTTGGCTTTATTTTTGAAGAAAGTTTGCAATTTGGAAGGTTTGGGTATGGGGACATTGAGGTTCTCTATATTGGTGGGGACCAACGCTTTGTACGTCCGTCATCTCATGAGCGTTTACGGATATGCCTTTGGTGACGAGTTGACGACTTTGTGAACTGTTTGTGTACTTTTTGTTGTTTTTGTTAATCTAACGTGTTCGCAAACGTCGACGCGACTCATTCGTTATCTGCCAATTGCTTCAAAGCATAGTTCAAAAGTAGGTGAAAGTACACCCATACAATACGCCTATTGTATGGAAAACATATAATATGACCTTAAGGCCCATAGTGTATTGGTCGCAAAATGAAAAAAACTAGTAAGAGGGTTGAGTTGCACATCGATCGATAGAGAATTAAATGTCATGTCTAAATTTTGAAAAAGATTCGGACAAAAAATTATTTTTCTGTGAGTTTTGAGGTATTTTTTATTTAAACCGTCAGATTTGGACGATCGGACGATCGCTGATCAAAGTAGCGATGTAAGAAGATCACATGAAAAGCCCATAACACAACTTAGGATAAAGGCGCCTACAAAAAGGTCTACGATAAAAACGCCTACTTTTGAACCATAGTTGTCCTATTCGTACGGATTTCGACTTTTTTCCGAAAACTACGTAGTATTCGTTACTTTCATACCGTTCGTTAGTTTTCGCTGTAATATGTACGAAAACGTACGGAAGCAGTCCCCTTAACCCTAAAAAATCCTTAAAAAATCCTAAAAACGTACGAAAAACATACAGAAATGTACGTCATTGTACGATACGTGTACCCTAAAAAACATAGGAGTACGGATAATGTAAGGCAGCTGTACTGTATTTTACCGGAATGTACGAAATGCACGGGAAGTACCCTAAACACCCTAAAATCCCCCCATCACTAGCCCTAAAAGTACTGTAATATACGGACGCCGTACGTATGTGTACCAAAAATGTAAGTCCGTATAACTGAAATATACGGAAAAGTACAAAATGTACCCTAAAAGTCTCAAAATAATAACCGTCAAAAGTACGAAAACATACGGACACTGTACGTAAATGTACGAATAAAAGTTGGCTGTTTAACATAAATATTTGAGAACGCACGAGAATGTACCCTAAAAATCCTCAAACCCCCCTAAAAGTACCTAAATGTACGAAAACAGTACGCAAATGTACGAAAATGTACGGGTACATTGTCAGGTACGCATTTTATAACATTTTTTTCATCGTTAAATGCGTATCGTGCGTAGTATTCGCTCCTTCGTTTCGTGCGTATTATGCGCACGGGACAGCTATGTTTTGAACTATGCTTCAAAGCCTCTACTCAACTCTAGTTCTGGTGGAGGCAAAACGCCTGATCTTTTGAAGCTTTCTTTCTACCAGTTCGAAAAGCAGATGATGTTGATAGGCAAGGAAGCTCTCGCTGACTGACGCGTGGTCCTACATTAATTCGAAAGAAAAACAATTGTCACAAACTTAAGTAATAATTTCGAGTGAACACATAGAGACACTTGAAATCCGGGTCCGCCGGATCCGCGCTAAAATACAAAGTAAGTACGCTAAGTTACAACTACATGGGGCCGCAGCCTAACGTACATGGTAAATCTTTCCGGAGCAATACATCCTGTTTTTATATCTCCTACACACCGCTCAATTTAGGGCTTTGGATAATTCTTTTCTGGATTGAACCATTGGGCTCTATGGCTACAATGGCTGCCACTCACGCCCATCCAGTTTTCCAAAGAACGTCTTTATTAAGCAATGTCAGTTCATCCGCTGTTTCACAGAAAGCTCACGCGAATAGAAGTAGACTGTACTCAAAAACAGGTTTAGTGTCGCGATCAAGACAGCTGGAAACAAGTGCTGTTTTAAAGAAGGGAGCTGCCGCCCCGGCGGCTTCTACCGGTGAGTTCCTGTTTACCGCTCACAAGTGGTCTATCTAGCCACATTTGATATGTTTGATCACTAATATGTGTCAATACGGAAGTATGACTTTTGTTAGAAATGCTGCCTTCCTAATGCGCATGAACCACATTTTTTTTTTCTGTTTGACAGATCTTATCTTGGTGGACCACTTTGCTCGTCTCGGGGTACCGCGGGATGCCACAAATGCACAGGTGGATGTTGTCTTTTTTGGATGCCTCTATTTCTATCCTACTACATTACATGCGTAAATGTGACGTGGGAAGCCAGAGCAGAGTAGGCAGCACTTTCTAAATGGTTATATATTGCATCTTAGTTTTTTTTTATTCATGTGATTGCTGGTGGATAGTGTCAGTGCAGTCATCCCTTCAGGTTTGCTATTAGGTCATAGGGTGATTACAATATAAATTTACCATCATGTTGAGGGTGAATCCTACAATTTTTTGAGTTACCGTACATACGATTACTCTTGTACGAATTGTACGAGTTACCTTCAAAACGGTGATATAACTTCAATAGTTTAGTAATCCTGTCATCGTTAGATTCCAGCCGATGCTGTTAGCTGTTCCTATAATGCAGGAACAGACTTCATATTTTGTCAGACACTCTTCTATATAAGTCAAGAACTTAAACTATTTATATTTATTCTTTGTGGATGACAGATAGCCGGAGCATATAAAGCACGATGCAAGGAAGTGACCGACTATGAAGAAGTTCCAGAAGTGGCCCGTCAGCAGCTCGAGGCTCTCGCTGTAAGGTTTCTTTAGGACCTTGTAGCAAGCACCGTTGTCAATTCAATTCCCTGGACAACTTCTTACTTGCAGAAGGATTTAATGTGTTTTATACCTGCTTCAAATGTTGATGGTTTCTAGGATATGGCTTTAAGGTTATTGACGTTGGCCCCTCTTCTTAATTTATCAATTTATCATATCCACCATTTATTCGAGTTTCTTCTCTTGAGGTTGTGAGAGATGTCTCGGTGCTGTAAAGTCAGGAAGGCCAGGATAGACTAGACATTAGCTCTGTTAATTTAACGCGGGATTATGACATGACCAGTGAAACTTATCAGGTTTATTTCTTTGTTTGGCAGACATCCTTTGATGTCTTGATTACAGAAGAAGACAAACGGTTGTATTTATGGGGCCTTATGCGCTCGGAGAATCCAAGTACTTACACCTGGCCTTATGAGGCAGATCCCACACAGGGCGTGATTTCTGGCACTCCTCGCCCAGTGAGAATCTATGCTTTTCCTTTGTTTTATGGGATGACCTACTTCTTTTTGTGATGTACTTTTTTTTAATATAGTAGATCAAATGGCCAAAGGGGAGATGAACAATAAGGTGGATAAGTACATCCTTTGTGGTACTGCTAACAGAACCCTTCCTTAGGTTGGTAGTATATTTCCAATGCTATCTGGCTCTACACATAAGTTGAATGTTGAAGTTCAGTTCCTCTTGGCGACTGATGTAGAGGTGGATACTTAGCCATCATGGTCAACTTACCGCCTGTTCTCGGTAAATTGTAGCGGTTGACTTTGGTTCAATAAGCACATACTGAAGAAAGCACACACACACACCCTCTCCCCACCTCTCCCCCCTCCTTCCTCTCTCTCTCTTTCTCTCCCCACCTCTCCCCCCTCCTTCCTCTCTCTCTTTCTCTCCCCCTCTCTCTCCCCCTCTCTCTCTCTCTCTCTCTCTCTCTCTCTCTCTCTCTCTCTCTCTCTCTCTCTCTCTCTCTCTCTCTCTCCTCTCTCTCTCTCTCTCTCTCCTCTCTCTCTCTCTCTCTCTCTCTCTCTCTCTCTCTCTCTCTCTCTCTCTCTATATATATCTATCTCCCCTAAAAACCCCTAAAAGAAAAAATACCTTTCCCGCTCCACTGATAGAACAAACCCTAAAAGAATAAATACCTTTCCCGCTCCCTTTTCCTCTCTCTCTCTCTCTCTCTCTCTCCCCTCTCTCACGCACACATACACACACTGACATATATGAAGTCCATTCATTTATTCAGTTCTTGTTCAGTGATTCTCTTGGACGGTCTTAAGAATTTCTTCTAATTGGATGTGTTTTTTTTTGGCTTTCAGCAAGCACCTGAAGACGAGGAGGGTACAAGAATTCTTGGCTACTACTTCTTAGGCTGGTTTGTTCTATCAGTAGTGTTGAGCCTTACTCTCAAGTAACTAAAGTACACGAGCAGCCGTAGTAACCAATCTAAGCTATATTATAGATTTGACCTTTTTATCGCATATTAAGGGCTTGTGCAAGACTAATGTATTGAAATGGTAAAAGGATGCAACGCTCTGCTTTAGATCAAATGTCAGAGACAGAAGATGTAGTCGGGGTTCAGAAAATGATCTCGTACACATGTATGGTTTTAGGGTAACTGTCTATTGTGGTAAAGGCCGATTGCTTAGCCCTACAGTCAGATTACTGCGGGTTCTGTTTATTATCTCTCATATTAATTATAACAAGCAGTCTTAGATTTCTAAACTCTGTCATCATGGTCTTGGTTGATATTCATGTTTCCATGAGCGCTTGTGGCATTTATTTACGTTCTTTCCACCTACCCTCAACATGTAGAAATCATGGCCATTTTCCTCACCAAAACCTTTGATTTGTCTTCTCCTTGACCTTTGATTTGCTTTATGCATCTTGCTCTCATTCAAAAATTTGTATGTGGAAATGACGTGGAAAGTATCTGCAGTATGGTGAAATATCGTATCGCCTCAACGTATCGTGAGCGAGATGATATGCAATGCAAAATTGTATTAACCAATTAGTATATTGGAGTTTAATGTGGCACAATATGCATTGCTTTTAGTCTTTTCTATGCATGGAGGTTAATATAATTGAATAAGCACAAATTAATATAGATAAACACGAAAATTGGCACAAAAGCGTTGCTCTTGTGCAAGCTGCTGCTGTATTGTTCTCCTTGTTACATTATTAATGTTTATGATGGTAGGTTGTTATTGAGATCGACAACACTAATTCGGCAAGCAGCTCATTTTGGCTAGAACAAAAAAGAAGTGTCTATAAGGAATTGAACTAAAACCTGCCATGCTTCCTTGCTCTAATTTACTTATACACACTAGCTGCATTTGAAACGATAGTGATTGGAAGTTTTTGTACCTTTTGCCCTTCATGAAGTTGAGAGATGCCATGGTAATGCTTTAAGGACCATCACCTAATCAACTTGCTGCTTTCAAGCTCAGGGATAACAAATGCGTACGTAGGATAAGAAAAACATTGGAAAGAAATGATGGTTGCTGAGGAGCATTTCAGATGTGTTTTCTTACGGTAGAGGCAAAATTTATTTCTTTCAACAGTTCAAAGAAAACTAGGGAAGACTTGGACAGCCCCATGTTACTTGGCTTTATATAAAACAATGTGGAGAACCTCACTAACAAAATTGATCTTCTTTTTAACAAATGTAATCACAGTAGTGTTCAACTCTTTTAAGTGATTTTGCGCAATGGTAAAACAAGATCAGTTGTAGGCTTATCACGTGAAATTTGGAATCAAATCCCCATCTCGAATGGTGTGTGGTGTGCTTTCTAATTGCTTGCATCTGTTGCTAGTCAACATCTGCATACCCGATCATCATCACTTAGGACCATTGTTTTCAGTTCACAGATGCACGGGATAGCTTTGAATCAGAAACTCATTCATCAGTGATTTGTCGAAACTTCTACCAACCACACTAAAATTTTATTCCCCGCACGATGATTGCTTCCTAGTAGGGTACTTATGAGAACAATAACTAGAATTATTAACCAATAGTAATAATAGTTGCATGATCGGACAGTTTTTGAATAGACAAATCTTAATAAGTATTCAGTACAGGTTTCTGTGTGACTACTACCATTACGCAGGATCGGTCAATAACCCTAAATGTCACACAACCATACAAGTATTTATGTAGTTGCTATGGTTATTGGCCAAAGGTGCTGATTATAGCAAACCTATGATTACCCTTGCAAAGGCGAGGGACTTTTGATGATCAAGAATGATAATGATGTTTTTTACAAACAACATAATTGTATGACAATAGTTATGATCATTATAGATAGTAACAGCAAAGAATTTTCCCTGACACTAGTTGATACATGGAAAGATTAAGGTGAGCTTTGTGGAGCTTGCAGGGCTCGACAACGAGACTTACAAATCCTTTATACAAACACCTCATCTTCACATTAAATGAACTTCAACCTTTGACAAGATTCAAAACATTTTCTCAACGCATTGTCTAATATATTCACAAAATGGTTCGACCAATGAATGATGTTATTATCTCCAAAGCATTGGTAATCAACAACTGAATGATATTGTTATACTAGATATTTCCAGACTTTGGTACATACTTCAAGGATACTCTTTGAAATTTGCTTTGAGATATAACGACATCTATAAAACTTCCTTAACCATTGTAACTGCAACTAAAGACCGCCTGATGACTCTTTACAAGAGAATTCTACTCATCTGAACTGAAGTAAAGCAAAATTGGAACTGACCCAAACTGAATTAAACCGAGCTGAACAGAACTGAGCTGGACTGAGCGCAATAATAGAACGGACTAATCCGATGGAACTGCTCGGGAACCACAAAAATCATTTCCCTCGGAACAAGGAGCCTCGGTAACTAAGCCTCGGTAACCAAGCCTTTGGAACCAGTCTTCAAAAACCCTCCTCAATTTTTATGGCACCAAAACAATGACTGAACTAGCGATTATGCTCCTTAAGCAAAAGGGAAGAAAGAAAAGAAAGAAAACAAATATAGATGGCTGACTAAAAAAGTGTCATAGCTCTCCACATTCAGCAATCACACAGGTGAGTTTGGGACGATTGTTTGGTCCAGTTTGAACGTTTTCGATTTTTCTCACGACAAGTAAAGAATCTCCAATTACTCGCTGCAAAAAGACAAAACTGGCCAATCAGTGGTTTTGAGAATCAAACAAAATTAACACATAAAAAAAACAAAGAGAATCTTCGGAACACAAAAGCCAGTGTTGACAGCTTACACACCTTGAAAATAACTCCCTCCAAAACCTGATAAGACAAAAAACATTGCAAACCACAGTTCTACACTACAAACATACAAACCTATGGATATACCTAGAAAAAACAGCAAAAAGCATGCGGAAAAGCTTTCGTTCATCCCACATTCCATACCCCAAAAACAACGTGTTTGTTGTCCAGCCAATCACATTTGGCGCATGTGATAAAAAACTGCCTCCCCACCACCCTTTTACATTCGATAAGCTCACAAACTTTCCAAAAATAGAAAGCGCAAAATCTAAAAAAGACAAGACCGCAACATTTCCAGGATGTAAATTTCACAATTTTTCTTAGGAGTTCACATCACAAAGAAAAGGCAAAAAAATGAAGCGACTACCTCAATTCATTCAAACAAACGAATTGGCTCAAAAAAACAATGAGATCAGCAGCAATTTTTCCCACAGGTTTTTGCACTAGAAAAATAAATCTTACTAGAGAGGAAATTCAAGTAGCCTCACGGAACTTGAAACCAAAAATCTGGATTGAAGAGAATATAAAGAAAGTGAATGGAATAAAGTGACTAATGAATGGAAACAAAGTAAAGTGAACATTGACTAAAAACAAAGAACCTGGTAGGAAATCAAATGAAAACAGAATGACTGAATCAAGAAATTAAAAAAAAAAGCGTCTCGAAGCAAAGGTGAATGGAAACAAAATGAAGTGACTAAAAACAAATTGAATAGGAGTAAAACAACTTGGCATTAATTTCTCTTACCTGACATCCATTAGTGTTGGGTCCACTGTTAGCCTGCCAGCATCACATCACATGGAACGGCTGTTCTCAGTTTTCAGTTTCCACTTTTGATTGAGAAAAAGGTGCACAAGTAGAGAGACTTCGGCGTGATTCAACAAAGAAAGAAACGACACAAGATTTACAAGGTGGGATGATAGAACCTCCCTCATAATAAATTTATGTGGACAAACTATAAATATGGATAGGGAAATAAAAAACGGTTGAGATGATAGCTCAAAGGTGGTTTAATTATGGAAATACAGTTTGAAGTTGATATTTATGGCAATAATGAACAAGTAGTATGAATCAACGGCTAGAGTGCGAGTCCATGTATGCCATGAAAATGCCATCAATAGACATGTCATGAAATGAGTTTCTTCATGGTAACTCACTTTAGGTTTTCACTAAGAAAATGGGGTTTGGTCTAAGGGGTCAAAATGAAGAGAACTAACGATGACAATACAACAGTTCAAGCACAACCTCTATTACTTATAGGGGAATTATACGTAACAAAAACACTAAGAGGTACTGCCAACTCCAGTTAAGTATTTGAAATATATTACTGCCGTTACGGGGATTAATTAAAAAACGGATTACACGAGCAGAAATTTGGGCATCTGCCATCTCAGTATCCATATTAAAATGTATGGCCTGCAGCCTAAGGGATGGTAGATAAAAAATGCCAAAAATACTAACATTACTGTACTGGAGATACTGGTGTTGTCACTAATCGTTTTACTATTTGTTTTGAGTACTATACTGGGGCCCCCACAGATAAAGCCAGTAATTTACGGTTATTAATCGATGACCATATTGCTGTTGCCCAAAATCCACAAATTACTGCGGTTACTCCAGTAATCTTGCTCATATAATTACCCTATTAGCATGTCCGATTGGAACTTCTTGAAACCGACTTCAGCTGCAGGAAATGAGAAACGGACATGGAAACACAGCCTAGAATAAAACTGAACAATAACAGATCTAATACAGAAAAACACTGAATACTTGTTTGCATCCAATTTTTTGGCTACGGCTTTTTCTTGAGATTCTGATGTTGCATAAAAAGAAACGCATTGTATTTTCTATTTTGTTAATAATACTTCAAGTTGTAAAACATATTCATGTATGGGAAAAAAAAGACTTTCAGTGCTTATGATTAGCTTGCACAAATACTTGAAACACCACATTTAGGTGCTATTTGTTTGAAGTTGCGGATAACATATTAAGGAACCCAAAACTTCCTGAAAAGCAGTTGCACATGACACTCGCAGATTTCAACAAAAATTGTAAACATTTATGTAAATCCTATTACCTGCCTATCAGAGAGCGTGGAGCATCCTACTATTAATCGGCAGTGTTACTCCGCCTATATAATTATCGTGGCAATATTCTACTGATGATTGAGTGACACCGGAGCATTCCCTCCCTGCCTCCCTCATTCTCTCCCTCCCTGCCTCCCTCATTCTCTCCCTCCCTGCCTCCCTCCCTCCCTCCCTCTCACTTAACACCTTTCCTCTCTTTTTCTCTCTCTCCTTTGAACATCTCCTGACAGATGAAACGAACCCCCTTCCGAAAATGCACAAACACGGAGGTAACCCAATCGACAGAGTTCCTCGCTCCCTCCCCTTCAGAAAAGGACAAGACTCACCGAAGACAAGAGTCCCGGTCCCGTATGCTTTGCGATAAAATCTTCGTCGTCGTATTTGCTACCGTAGATACTGATGCACCCACTCCCATCGCCCTGCTCCACAACCGTTGTCAGTCAAACTCAACGAAACTGACAAACCATGCAGTCAAAATCTCAGTACAGTTCAGTTAAGTTGAGTTCAGTTCAATTCAGTTCAGTTCAGGTCAATTCTTGGCATGATCAAACGGAACCGAACGGTTTTTTAAATGGATTAAACCAAACCATGCTGGTTTAAACAGAACATATCTCACCTTTAGAAAATCGCCCCCCTGAATCATAAATTCTTTGATAACCCGATGGAACGCTACCCCTTTGTACCCCACAGGCATTCCTGCTTTCCTGAAAACACAAACAAACAAACAAACAAACAAAAACGCAACATTTAACATCCAAAAAAAGGACTAAACATCAATATTCACTATTCTACACTATTCGAAAACAATATTCAAAACCACAAAAGTTTCAGTGATCATCATGGCGAGTTATCTCCAACATTTCAAAAAGAACAGAAAAGAAAAGAACATCCGTATCATTATCATAATTAATACTTTGAAAAGAAAAGAAGCACTTTGTATCATTACAACATTTACTATTTTCGCTTTCAAGACGGCATAGTAAACCCGGCGTCTATTCTTGTAAGGCACCCTGGTGAATGCAAAATACCTACATAATCAATTTCAATTAAGTCGTAAAATGAAAGTGTAACCAACGGAGTTAATAGAATTTGAACCGGCGTCAATCGAATTTCCGGGAAAATTGAACCATGTGTGAACGCTTTTGTCTCTCTAGTCTCGACAATTTATGTAGGCCCATATTCAAACACTGCAAGATTAAATTTTACATCCGTATTTCTCATGAAAACGGACATCCTTTCGTGTATTTTTCATATAATTGAACTTTATTGTACAAACCATAATTGAACCCGTCAAACACGACAACGGGGAATTTATTTTACGTCCACAAGGATGGCTTCCATGGTACCTAAGATTGACATAATAATTGGTAAATCTCCAAAAAATATACTGGCTAAAAATACCAATATCCATCGCCTCAATGTAACGTAGACTTCTTCACAAGATCTTCCGCTACATTCCCCCCTCTACTCCCCTCTCTCCTTGTCCCCGAACCCCTCTCGCTCCCCCTCTCCATCACAAAACCATTACCATCACCTTCTCTACCCCTTCCTCTCACTCCGACATCGATTCCTCCTCGTCATCCACGTTTTCCTCACTCTCTTCCTCTCCCTCTCCCTCTAGCTCTCCTCTCCATCCCATTTTCCACTCCCATCCTCCACTCCCTCCCCCTATGACTCCTCCCTCCATCCCATCTCCCTTCCTCTTCTCTCCCCTTCCCCAGCAATACTTGTGAGCCAATCCTCCACTAAGGACATAGCCTCATAAGTAATGATAGAGAAACTACTATTATATTCGGTTTAAAACAAAACAAAGATTAACGAATTACACCACAAAAACTAACCCTAAAACATAAGTTTAAACTATTAATACCCTAAAAGCTGAAATGTAACCTTAATCAACCCTAATCAACTGAAAGAAACTTAAAAAAAATACACTAGTTAGCCCTAAAAAAACTGAAAACCCAGACTTTCACATTTAAAAAAACCTTCCATAATGGAAATATCTAGAAAAATCTCAAGTTAAATTAGTTCCTTGAGGGGGGAGGAGTGGGGGGGAGGCGGGGAAGAGGGAGGGGGGTGGAGGGGGGAGGGGCGGGGAGAGAGAGGGTGCGGGCTATGATAGGGGGTATGATCTTGGACATTCAACTTCTTTACATTCCAAGAAAAAAAGGGGCAACTAGGGGAGGGGAGAAAGGGGGGAGGAAAAGGGAGGGAGGGGCAAGGAATCAACAATTCCAAAAACATTTTGTGTAATTAACAATTTCCAAAATCTTTATGCCCTCCAGATAAGCGTTTATGCTATTTAATGGAAAGATGAAACAAAGATTAACTCAAATAGAAACTGTTAGAAAAAAAACAGGAAGCAGGGAGAAGTGTTTTTGGAATTTACTCCATTGTCTCTATCACTGCTTACACTATAATTTACTAATCGTACAAGAAAGTACAAAGGATTTAAAGGATTTCCACGAATTTCTTGCAAGGGCTAAAAAAAACAAAAAAACATTTAAGTTTCCAAAACAAACAAAAAGCTAAAGCCATCCCCCCTCCCTCCACTTCCTTTCCCTTCCCTTCCCTCCCCTCTCAAAAAAGATGACTACATGCCATGGAGGCATTAAGATTAAAAAGAGAATTACTACCAATGACAAAAAAAATCATTGAAAAGTTCAATGAAAAAAATGATGAATAATTCAGAAACTATCACATTTCCACGCCTTCCTCCTTTCTCTCCCTTTGAAAAACCCTGACTTAGGGCAGCCGTACCTGAACTCCCCCGTGCAAAATTGTCTGCATTCGCCACATACGACAAAACACTAGCAAAGTATGAGTCACATTATACCAATAAAAAAATCAAAGAGAGAGCGGAAATAGGAACAGATAGGAAGGGATGTGGAAATACTAGAAAACCCTAAACCACTATAAAACCTAACCTAAATTCATGCCTTCTGACATTCCTCAACAATGTAAAACTAAAGAAAGGGCATAAAAACAAGAAAAGAGACAAAAACGATTGATCTGCTCGAACAAAACCGAGCCGTAAAATCAAATTCGTATCCTTATTACCTGAAATTCTCCGCTGTTCTCGGAACAATATCGGCAAAAAGCTCCATCTTGATACGTCCCGCAGCCACTCCCCCAATAGTAATGTCAAAGAAGACGACCGGATTCTTCGGATTTTGCGGCCGGAGATGCCATTCCGACACCGTTTGCGCCATGCCCGGCTCCGAGGCGCCACGTCACGTCACACTACGGTCCGCTATGTCTACGTGTTTTTTCCGTACGGTATGGTGCGGTACTGCGCTTCCCGTCTCCTCCAAACGGAGCCTGTCAAAAGTCTAAACGGAGCTGATCGGCACTTACGGCAACGAAACCCTAAAAATACATAAAAGTGAAAAAAGGTTCAAAAACGGCCGTAGTTTTACATGGAACGTTGAAGCTGTCAAGTTTCCAACTTCCCAGCAAAAGCTGCTGCTGAAAAGAAACGTGTCCCGCGGATTGCAGCAGCTTTGAATAGGAAAAGACTTTTTGTATAGTTTACCGTAACTAGGACGTACAGTAAAAGTTTTAATGTGCGAAATAGTATGCCCTCACTACATGCATACAAAATGTTTTTGTTTACAAGTTTACAACCATAGTTGTTCACGGCGTTTAGTGCGAACGATTTAATGGCGACGAACTATACGTAACAAACGCATTGGACCTTTTGAAAAAATCGTAAAAATCGTTAATGAATTATATTCCGTACAATTCCGTACATGTAAAAAAGAATGAGCTTACACACCGCAGTTTGTAAGTTTCCCGTTAAATGAGCACTAATAAATTTTATGTGTTTAAATATGTATGACACTCCGTGTCTGTATCGGATATTCTTCATCGGATGGTACACCGCCAATCGTTATTAGCGTAGAAGTTTCTTTAGTGTACATGAAAAATTACCATGGTTTACGCTAATTAAGAATTTGAAAATTTTGAAAAAAAACATACATTCTAATTGTTTAATAATTATAATTTGGGTCTTTGAAAAAAAAAATGTCGGTCGCAAACATGCTTACACTATTATAGGTATTCGTACAAAATCTGACAAATCGTACACAAATCGTACGTTCACACAGTCGAAACGTGGTTGCTGGACGAATATGTGCGAACGTGATATTTGACAACCCGATTAGACCCCCTTTTTAGAGCGCACATTCTCATGCGTCCGCGGCTACTAAAACTCATTAATTATACTTTTTCACTTAAAAAGGTACAATTTTGTACGGTCTGACACTGTCCGTACACCACACTAATTGACTGATGGCTTACTTCCATTTTGTACGGTTATAAAAAATTAACCCTAAATAGAGTAAAGAAAAAAATAGAATGAACTACAATAATAGAGAATATAAAAAAAAAGCGGGACGGAATTAGCGTACACAACGCTAATAACAATTGGCGGTGTAACGAACAGCTTCAGAACACGCTACAAGTAAATTGCGTAGACCCAGGTCCAAATGTAGTTGAACGCCACGTTTTTGTCAAAGTCCGTTTGTGTGATAGGCAACCATGGCCGCCTTCTCTCTCTATCTCTAAAACAAAGGAATTTGCAGATTTTTGCTTTTCTAAAGCACTAAACTCCTCCTTCACTTCGTCTGGACACATTGGACAGGATTTAATCCCTCCACTCTAGACATTTCCAAGAAGATGATTTCTAATCCTGGTAGCCTGAGCGTTATATTCCAAGTTGCAATAAATACAGACGCATAATCGGTTGGCAAGAAGAATCCCACCATCTGCAACCTTCACGTGCTCCCACTCCTCTCCCCGATTTCTCAGCATGGCTGCTTTTGTCAAAGTTAGGAAGAGAAGAAAGTAGAAAGCTTGGGAGGGAGGAGGATAGGTTAGAGGGAGAAGGGGTCCGTGCGGTTTTAGTTTCAACAGTCCATGGCGCCTTATTTTAGAAAAAAAAATGAACAAGATGTTCGTACATTTTTCAAACTTTAGGCACGCAAATAGTGTGAAATCCAACGTCTATTTTCAAAAATGTCCGTACATTTAAAAAAAAGTAGCGTACATATTCCGTGTATTTTCAATTCAGTTTAATGGACGGAAAATACCAATAAATGCGACGTGTGTTTTCGTTAAATTTCGTACATTACTGTAAAAAACCGTACAATTTACGGTAAACGCTGTACCTTTTACATAGATTCTCCGTTCCATTTGTCGGACAAAAGTACATAGTGTTTTTTTCCGATTTTTTCAAAAGTCACGAATTATACGTTATAATCGAAAAAAAGGAAAAAATGGCGGGATTTGAACAACTATGTTTACAACACTCACAAAACTCATATAGTACGATGTCATAATTTATTTTTTGTGGATGCGACAATGCTCATACCAATTGTTGCATTCACACCAGAAATGGAGGATGAATGAGATGAGGACACGAATGATCCTGTACCATTCGTTCTGCAAAAAAACAAAAACAGAGGCGCCAAACAGGTTGACCGCTCGGCTGTTAACATTTTTGGAGCGTAGTGACGAACAAAATATACGATTTGGAGCGTAGCGAAGGACAAAACATACGGTCAAGTGCGTCAAAACTTGACAACTTTGGTTGGTCATCTTCTTTTCCAGAAAACCTTTTCGGAATGCATAAATCCGACTTTGAAAAAACATGAAGTCATATCCCGAATGAATGATCCGTACTGTATCGAAAACTTTCTAAAATGCTAGCCCATAAACAAATAGCAAATCAAAATCATCTAAAATAAAACGTAAAAAAATGTAAACTTAAAACTTCTGTAGAAATTTTGACGAAACGTCCTCCCTCTTTTTTACTGATGGTTTGGTACGGACGGATTTGAGTCATCGGCGCCTAATCGTACGGCAACATGAATCATGTAGAAATTATAAGTTCTTTTAGTATTTTCTAGGTTTTGTAAAAGGTAAAATGCAGAAAAGAAGCAGAGGCAGTCTGCCTCTAACTCCTCTCTCTAGCTCCCACACTAAGAAAATGATACCGATACCTGGGACTACAACAATATGGCGACAAAGCATTTCATCCTCTGCCATCTTACTCAAGGGCTTGCATCTCCTAATTTGCAGGTAGAAAGGGCATTCGATCTTTGGGTGGCTCTCATAAAAATGTACCGAAGTGGTATGATTCAGCAACAATAGTTGGTTGATCAGAAAAATTAACGCATATGTATACAACGGGGGGAAGATGTTGGATTTTTGTATTGAGCTCGCAACACTTTTCATGGAGCTACAAAGTGCTGGACAGGTTGAAACTGAAAAGATGACGGTTAACTGCTTGCTCATTAAGTTACCAAATGAGTTCGAGAACATAGTCATTGGTCTGCAAGACTTGCCAAACTCAAGGTGGATATGGAATTCAGTGGTAGGGATGATTCTCGTTTGGGAGAACACGATTGAGATCCAAAGGGGACGAAAGATTGGGCAAGCCTTGGGACCGATTGGAGGAACAACGATTGTAGGAAACCTTTTGGAAATTGTGGAGGGGGGGGGGGGGGGGCAAAAAAATCAGACCGAGGAGTTAGGACCAAGGGCTCCCAAGGGTTTGTGTCATTTTTGTAAAAAACCAGGGCACTATATGGCGAAGTGCACTAAGCTAACCGAATTTCGGTTAAAGGAGGGGCAGATCGGTGGACCTCCAAGAGGAAAGAAAAAGGCTCTTGTGACTGAAAGACACGAGGAGGAATCCGACGACGAGGACGGTGAGCAGTTACTGAATGAGGAGTTGGAGGCAAAGACCGAGGTCAAAATTCCTCGAAAGCAAAAATGTGCTTTTGGAGGTTTGAAAAGTGAAGGAGGCTCAATTGTGGATTCCGCTACCTCCATGCACATGTGTAAGGATAAACACCTATTCACTAGTATGAGAAAGATTCCTATTGTAGAGATAGAGTATGGGGAAGGGAGGGTAGTTACTGTTGTTTTTGGAAGATTAAGTTTCGTATGTGCGCACGCATGTTTGCGTGCGTATGTAATTATCTGATATACTGTGGAGGTTCGAAAGGATTTATGGATTGGGGGGTAATTGTACGAATGAATTTAAAGTGACGTAAATTACAAAATTGAGTGACGCGAAGAAGCGTACGAATAATACGGAATACAAAAGTGAAATGGACGGCGGATCGCGAAACGATCCGATGTATGATATTCGAAGTATGTAAAATCGTAAAATTGTACGTCGCACGTACGAAACATAATGCGACAGGTGACATTTATTACATGGGACGCCGCCGGTACGGAGCGTCGTATTTGACAGGTGTACTTTAAGTTGTCGCTTATTGCGACATGCATTTATCGAAAATGACGTGTACCTTAAATGCGACAAGGCGCATTTATGACGAAGTACGTGATTTCGGTACGGACAGGAATTGGATCGTACGAATTGATTTCGGCAAGTTGTTCGAGGTACACGTGGAGGGCGGACGACGTCCGCCGATATTTCCAAGGGATCGTATTGTTTGATGACGTGTTAATTAGGTGGACTGTACATATACGATGTCGGTTCACTACGTGGATTTATCTACAAGTGACTAAGCGAGTTGTCGTTTATGACGCGTATTTTGCGGACGCGTCGGTATAAATATTTGATACAACATTATTTTGTCTTATGTGTATTATTAATTTAGTATTGATTATGACATTTTTATTTAAGTGATCAATTAGGGTTTTCGATAGTTTAATTTGTGTGTGTACGATGTTGTACTTGTAGACAAGTGTACGCTTACGATTGATTGACTTTCAGGTGTACGCTTAAGATTAATTTATTCTTAGTGATGGTCTATTATGGTTAAATAGGACTTAATGACAGTTACATAATGTATGTTGGTTATTTTGACACTTAGTGATTCATTGACAGCTCACAAGTGTATATATAGGAATGAGCTTTGTTAGGAATTAATCATCAATGCTGGTTAGTAAAGTGGGGACCGAAGATGTAGACTTTTAGGGTTGCCGATTAGGTCATGCACTTTGAATGATATAATGATTATTTAATTATACTTTGATTATACTTTTGTTTATGTGAAATGCATTTGTCTTTATTATTTATTTATGTTATTTTATATATATGTTTGATATGCATTTTTTATGCATTTGTCCTAGGGTTTGTTTATGTCGATTATTCCATCAAACCTTAGATGATGTCATAGGGTTTATTTATGTTGATTATTCCATGAAACCCTAAATGTTGTTTGTTGCGTCTGTGTACACATATGGAGGATGCATTTCATATGATTGTTCGTCGACCTATTTTTGCTTAACTTTTTGCATGATAGTTTGGGTTGCTTCTGCGGTCTATTTTAGACCAAAGAACAACAATGGTAGAATCGGTAGATCTGAAAGTCTTAGTGGAGGGAGAGACATCCATAGTGACATTCTCTAATGTGTTGTTTATTCCAAAGTTTAAAAAAAACCTCATCTCAACGTCTGTGTTAGATGATAAGGGTTTTGAGACTAGCACTAGGATTGGAACCTTTACTGCTAGCTTTGAGGAGGAAGTTTATTTCATTGCTGAAAAAGGTAGCCAAGGGATGTTTAGGCTAATTTTAAGCAATGAAAAGAAGAAACTTTACTATGTTGGTGTTTATGATATCATGTTGTGGCATAAGAGGCTTGGACATGTGCATCAAGATAAGTTGAAAGAAATAAAAAAGATGGGAATAGTGGAAGGAATTCAGTTCGGAGAAAGTGAAAACCTAAATGACTATAGTGGTTGTGCTCAAGGTAAGGCACACAGGTTACAGTTGATATCAGTGATTTAGGGCAGGTATTTTCTAGGTCTTAATTAGGTGAAATAACTAAAAGAAAAAGCATAGGCAACCAGCCTCCACCTTCTCTCTCTAGCCCCCATACTTGTTGTTGTCAATGAAGGAGAGAGAGGGCGGTGGAGCCATGGCTGCCTCAGCTCCATAGGCAGGACTAAAGAGTGACCTTAGTCACTCTCGAAAAAAGGTTAAGTCCGGCAGGACTCGAACCTTCGACCGGAGAGCGAGGCGTAGCCGTAAGCTCTTACCGGTCTGTCCTAGTAGTCTGTTAGGATACATAGTGTTTGATAGCTATTTAAACATTAGAGAGATCATTAATTCGTTCAACGGAATAATAAATTAAGGACATAGAAACTACTTGAGTTTTTAGTGCGTACGAAACAAATGTACCAGACATTTGTTATTTTGGACGGCGAACATTAAAAGCTGGTTTGAACCGACGGTCCGCATCATCGTCGGGATCCCGGAATAGCCGCCTTGGCGGTTTTCGGACGTGACATGGCCTGTCGACACATGGCAAAATATTATTGGAAAGCAGGAATCCCGAGGAGAGCGAGGACAAGTCTGGAGGAGACAGACGTCCACTCTATAGCCTTGTCGTACACATGCCGTAGAGAAAGTACATCGGCCATAGTACCTTTCTGTACTGTACACTCTTCTGATTGGTTCGTACATCAATAGATAGGGGTTGTGAGAAGTGTTTAGGACTTAGAGGATTGAGGAGGTAGCCGCAACTCTCCGAACAAGCTTGTATAAATATTGGCATCTTCGCCACTTGATAATCAATTGCCTGGTAAGGCATTTACAGTGATTCTTTTTGCTATGGAATCAGGGGAGTCCAGACTGCAGAGAGGTGCAATCAGATTGTCTATTTGCCTTATTGGGTAGCAGTGATCGAAATTGAAAGAGGGCTAGCCAAAAGTTATCTAGAGGCTTTCTGAATTCAGTGATCCAATAGGGGACACAACATTGCAGTTTATGGGCCCACCCTCTAGGGTGCCCATCTTCAACGGATCTGGGTTTATTTACTTGGAAGCCATGATGATAGGGGCATTGTGTGAAAAACGATACTGGGGTATCGTCAATGGAAGAGTGAAACGTCCATCTCAAGGGACCCATCCAGGGTTTGATGGAGTGAGGTTTTTTGTAGCAGCATCTACTCCAACGGAGGAGACAGACGATGGGGACAGTAGTGTGTCTGAAAAGGGGAAAGGAAAGGAGATACCTCTTACTCCTATTGCCATGGCACCCGGAGTGGTGGTCGTGAAGACCGAGGAAAACGATATTCATATGTGGGAGTACACCAACATGAATGCTATGCATTTCATTCTAAGGCACTTCACTCAAATTTTGGCGACCTCTCATCTTCACAGCTTCAAGGCCGGGTAGTTGTTGATGACTTTAGTGGAGATCTATAAAGTTGGAACCATTCAGGATCTCCAGCTGGTGGAGCAAAGGTTTGGGAGTTATACTTACAAAGGAGTGAAGATGTTAGATTACTGTAATGATCTCTCTTGCCTTTATATGGAGATAGAGAGTGCCGGATGGACAGGCACAATGAAGATGAAAGTTAACACTCTCATCATGAAGCTGCCTGAGGAGTATGAAAACATAGTGTACCGAGTGCAAGAAATGGATGATATTTCTTGGAAGTGAAACACTGTGGTCCAAATGATTCTCGTGGAGGAGAACACCATCGAGATCCGCAAAGGAGAAAAGAGCGTTCAAGCACTAGCTGCCGGAACAGACCGGTGGAGGAAAGATCCAAAGAAGCCGTATAATAGCTTCAAACGGGATCAATTTGGAGCACCCAGATCTCCAAAGGGTCTTTGCCATTTTTGCAAAAAGCTAGAACACTTCATAGCTGATTGCATCAAGCTGTCCGAGCTGAGGCTCCAAGAAAACCGTGGAGGGGGTTTTTCCGGAGGAAAGAACAAGGCACTTGTGGTCACACGAGTGAAAGGAGAGACCAAGGAGGATGAGACTTCTGAAGAGGAGGATGGGGAGCTTCCCCCTGAGGAGAATTTGGAGGAGAAGGAGATTCCTCGAAAAAAAAAAGTGTGCTCTTGGAGCCATTCGGGAAGCTTTAGAGGAAGGATGGATCATTGATTCAGGTGCATCCATACATATGTGCTGTGACAGGCACCTCTTCACTAAGCTAACAAAGATCCCTACTGTAGAAAAAGATATGGGGATGGGAGAGTAGTTACCACAGATCTAGTGGGCTTGGTAGATCTGAAAGTTTTAGTGGAGGGTAAGACTTATATACTCACCTTCTCCGATGTGCCCTACATTCCTTAGCTGAGTAAAAATCTTGTGTCTACTTCTGTATTAGATGACATGGATTTTGATACCTTCACTAGAAAATGAGTCTCTACAGCGAAGTACGGAGATGAAGTCTACTTCACAACAGATAAGGGTGGCCAAGGAATGTTTAGGCTTAACTTGAGTAATGAAAAGAAGAGTGCTTACTATGGTGGTATCCCGAGCATGATGATCTGGCATATGCGATTGGGGCATGTGCATTTTGATAGGCTGAGGGAAATGAAGAAGCTTGGTGTGGTAGAAGGCATTCAGTTTGGGGATGATAAAATGATGGATGATTGTAGTGGTTGTGCCCAAGGTAAGGCTCACAGACTTCCCTTTCCCAAAACTGCCACATATAGAGGTGAGAGAGTACTAGATTTGGTCCACACAGATATCTGGGGACCAGCAAGAGTACCTTCGGTTGGGGGGAAAGGTATATGCTGACAATTCCTGATGATTGGTCCAAATATTCTACAGTCTACTTCTTGAAAACAAAGTCTAAAACACCAAAGTACTTCAAAGAATACCAAGGCTGGAGTGAAAAGTTGCACGGAACCCCCATCAAGAGAATAAGAAGTGATAATGGGGGATGGTACACCTCTAATCAGTTTGAAGAATACTTGAAGGATGAGGGAGTTCAGCATTAGAAAACTGTACCGAATAATCCAGAACAAAATGGGGTAGCTGAGAGGTTGAACCGGACTTTGGGAGATATTATGTGTATTATGTTGGCAGATAAGAAAATAGGAAGAATATTTTGGGCAGAAGCCATGAACTGTGCTAACTACATTAAGAAGAGAGTCCTCACTACAGCCATCAAAGGAATGACACCTTAGGAGAGATGGGTTGGAAGGAAACCGGATATCTCTCACTTGAAAGTATTCGGTAGCCAAGTTTACTGTCTTAACACAGATAGGAAAAACTGGAAACTAGATGCTAATGGAAAACCTAGATATTTTGTGGGATACGATGAGGATATTAAGGGATATAAAGTCTATGACTTAGCAAAACAAGATATCATTCTGGAAAAGCACCTAGTTGTCATGGATGAAGGGAAGTCATTCGATCCCTTTTAATACACTAAGAAAACCAGAATCAGTTTTGATTCCGAGAGGGAGGATGACTTAGATCTTCATAGAAAGGACACAAGTGAAAACGTGATTGCAAATTAAGCGGAGATCCAAGATGGGGGAGATATACCGGAATCTCCTCATATTTCTATACATTATGAGGAGAGAGAGGAATAGGAGCCAGAATTAGTTTTCAGGGATAGGGGAGCTGATGAGACAGTGCAGAGGAATCCAAGACTTCCCTCTATTCTGGCTTCGGACTTCGAGGGAGGACGAAAGAGCAGCAAAAGACTACAAGATAAACAGGCTGCTCACAAGGTAACAAAGCTATGTTACCCAAATGAGCCTCAGTCATACTCGGAGGCAATGGACAGTCCGGAGAAAGACCGATGGGTCAGAGCCATAAATGATGAGATGGCTTCCATCATGGAAGCGAATACTTGGGAGCTAGTGGACTATCCTCCAGACAAAAAACCTATCGGGTGCAAATGGGTATTTAAACTGAAGGTGAACTTAGATAATACCATTGAGAGATATAAGGCTTAGTTGGTAGCAAAGAGGTTCACCGAAAATGAAGGGATAGATTATGAGGAGACTTTTGCTCCAGTGGTTTGGTTCCCATCTGTAAGGATTCTCCTTAGTCTAGCAGCAGCGGAAGACATGGAAATTCACAAGATGGATATCAAGACCGCCTTCCTCAACGGTGAACTAGAGGAAGAAATCTACATGCAGCCACAGTGTTTTGTAGAGGAAGGAGAGGAGAGCAAAGTTTGCAGGCTCATCAAGTCTTTATATGGATTGAAGGAGGCTCCCAAACAGTGGAACAAGAAACTAGATGAGTTTCTCACCGGTTTGGATATATTAGGATCAGTTTTGACCATTCTATTCATATGTTTGAGAATGAGAATAGTGTGATTTTTATTGCAATTTATGTGGATGATTTGCTGGTATTAAGTAAGTCTATGGAAAAGATCAATAAGCCAAAAAAAGATCTTAGGAGCAGATTTGACATGAAGGATTTAGGGGAGGCAAAATATATTTTGGGAATTCAAATGGAAAGAGATAGGTGGAAGAGGAAAATCAAACTTACTCAGAAAGAAGCAATCAAAAATATGCTTCAGAAATTTCAGATGGAAAGGCAAACAGTTGTACCTCTCCCATGGACTTCAAGAAAATAAGTGATGGGAGTGTAGAAGGATGAGTGATGATACTAGATGATCTGATGAGTCCAAAAGAGAGACAGTTTTTGAAGTCTATTCCGTACAGACAGGTTGTAGGAAGCTTGATTTACTTTATGAATTGTACTAGACCGGACATAGCAGCTACAGTTGGAGTCCTTAGTATGAGTCTTAATGATCCTAAGAAGAGAGACTGGGAGGTAGTCAAGAGAGTCATGAGATAATTGGTGGGAACCAGAGATTTATGGTTGAACTTTGGAGGGGAGCACACTGACATCACTACTTGGAGTGATGCTAGTTATCGGGATGCACCTATGAGAAGATGCACTTCTAGGTATGTGTTGTATACGGGGGAAGGTGCTTGTTGTTGGAGTAGCAAGCAACAAAAGGTGGTTGCTCAGTCCACTATCGAGGCTGAGTACATGGCCCCTTGTTCTGCTGAGAAAGAGCTGATGTGGGTCAAGTTTTTATTGCAATAACCGGGGTATATGAAGAAGGGAGTGCATGAAGTGTTTTGTGATAATCAGGCTGCAATTGCAATTGCAGCCAATCCAAAACATCATTTCAAGGCTAAGCATATGGGTATAAGATTGAGTTTTGTGAGGGAAAAAGTTGAAAACAAAATTGTGAATCTGGTGTATAGGGGTGATGGGGAAATGGTGGCTGATATGATGACAAAACCTGTGCCAACTCCTATGTTAAAATATTGTAGGGAAAAGTGTGGTTTAAAAAAGAAACTGAAATTAGACTGGAAAATAAGGGGGGTGTTAAAATCACTGACTGAGGAAAAGTATTTTCTAGGTCTTAATTAGGTGAAATAACTAAAAGAAAAAGCACAAGCAACTTGCCTTCACCTTCTTTTTCTAGCCCCCATACTTGTGGTAGTCACTGAAGAAGAGAGAGGGCGGTGGAGCCATGGCTGCCTCAGCTCTATAGGCAAGACTAAAGTGTGACCTAAGTCACTCTCAACAAAAGGTTGAGTACGGCAAGACTCGAACCTCCGACCAGCAGAGCGAGGCGTAGGCGTCAGCTCTTACCGACTTGTCGTAGTAGTCCGTTAGGATACATAGTGTTTGATAGTTATTTAAACATTAGCGAGATCATTAATTCGTTCAACGGAATAATAAATTAAAGACATAGAAACTAGTTGAGTTTTTAGTGCGTACGACACAAATGTACCGGACATTTGTTATTTTGGACGGCGAACATTAAAAGCCGGTTTGGATCCTACGGTCCGCATCATCGCCGGGATCCCGGAATAGCCGCCTTAGCGGTTTTCGGACGTGACATGACCTATCGACACATGGCAAAATATTATTGGAAAGTAGGAATTTCGTGGAGCGCGAGGACAAGTCTGGAGGAGACAGACGTCCACTCCATGGTCTTGTCGTACACAGGCCGTATAGAAAGTACATCGGCCCTAGTACCTTTCTGTACTGTACAGTCTTCAGACTAGTTCGTACATGAATAGATAAATTGTGAGAAGGGTTTAGGACTTAGAGTATTGAGGAGGTAGCCGCAACTCTCCCAACAAGCTTGTATAAATATTGGCATCTTCGCCATTTGATAATCAACTGCCTGGTTGGGCATTTTCAGTGATTCTTTTTTGCTGTGGACTCAAAAGAGTCCAGACTGCATAGAGGTGTAATCAGATTGTCTATTTGCCTTCTTGGGTAGCAGTGATCCAAATTGAAAGAGGGCTAGCCAAAAGCTATCTAGAGGCTTCTTGAATTCACTGATCCAATGGGAGACACAGAATTGCAGTTACTCTTCCCAAAGGAAGTCAATTATAAAGAAGAAAAAAAGTTAGACTTGGTACATACTGATATTTGGGGATCGACGAAAGTGCCCTCACCCGATGGTAAAAGGTTTATGATGACAATCACTGATGATTGGTTTTGATACTCTTGAGTGTATTTTTTGAAAAATAAATAAGAGGCTCCACACGTTTTAAAGGAATATAAGGCATAGAGTGAAAAACTCCATGAAACCTCTCTTAAGAGAGTAAGGAGTGATAATGGGGGAGAGTATACCTCCAATCAGTTTGAGGATATTTTGAGAGAAGATGGAGTGCAACACCAAAAGACAGTTCCAGAAAATCTTGAGCAATATGTTGTAGCCGAGAGGTTAAATAGAACATTAAGTGATAGTGCTAGGAGTATGCTCTCAAATAAGAAGATTGGAAAGAGATTTTGGGCCGAAGCTATGAACTGTCCAAATTATCTCAAGAATAATTTTTTTACTTAAGCAGTAAAAGGCAAAACTCCTTATGAGAGATGGACAGGCATAAACGAGATGTTTCACACTTAAAGGTTTTCGATAGTCAAGTATTCAGCCTAGACAAATATTGGTCAAATTGGAAGTTGGATCCGAAAGGAAAACCAGGATATTTGCTACGATATGATGAAGATGTAAAAAGATATAGATTCTATGATCTCAAGAGAGAAGATATAATTATAGTAAAGCATCTAGTGGTCATGGATGAAGGGAAATCTATAGATCCCTTTAAGCATACAAAGACAGTCAAAATCAGATTTGAGTCAGAAAATTCTGATGACTTTGAGCTTCCCAATTATCCAGGTTTTAGAGAAGACGATGATCTTGAAAGTACAAATCAAACCAAGGAGGTTTCAGCCGTGGAACCCCAAGTGCCAACATTAACCAAAGCGGAAGACTTGGTGGAAATAGACTCGGAATCGAGGGATAGGGGAGAAGTCAAAACTGTTCGAAAGAATCCACGAGAGTCATCCATTCCGGCATCAAAGTTTGAGGGTGGAAGGAGCAGCAGCAAAAGACTGCAAGAGAAACAAGTTAACAACAAGGCAACCAAACTGTCTCATCCCGATGAACCCCATACTTATGGTGAGGCGATGAAATGTCCTGAGAGGAACCGGTGGAAGACAACCATTAATGAGGAGATGGCTTCGATTATGGCAGTCAATACGTGGGAGCTGGTGGATTATCTCCCTGATAAAAAGCCAATCGGGTGTAAGTGGGTAGTCAAATTGAAACTCAACTCGGATAACACCATTGAGCGCTACAAGGCTCGGTTAGCGGCGAAGGGATTTACCTAGAAACAGGGAATTGACTACGAGGAGACATTTTCCTTGGTCGTCAAGTTTCCCTCCGTCCGGATACTTCTCAGTCCGGCGGCAGCACAAGACATGGAAGAACATCAGATGAACATCAAGACGGCCAATTGAAACCCGGATTTAATCGGACTGCCGCCAAGAATGTTGAGATCGCGGAATAGGATTTTTGGCAGTTTGCGGTCAACGCCACATTGATTGACACGTGGCACAATCACATTGGACTACGTCATCTCAAGGGATTACAAGAACGAGGCCAAAAATGACATGTGTCGACTTGTTGGACATGTCGTACAATGGCCGTACAGAAAGTACACTGGCACCTGTACCTTTCTATACGACATAGTATTATGATTGGTGTCGTACTTCATTAGATAGAGTTTTAGAGAGAGATAGGACTTAGAAAAATTTGGTAGATAGGACCCTCTCTCCCAGAGAACCTCTGTACAAAAGGTCAACTTTGACCCTCCATAACTTACTGGTCAGGGAGTAATTCAGAGATTTTTTCCCTTTCGACTCAGGGGAGTCTTGCCTTCATAGGGGTGAAGGTGGTCAAAGTTTTTGTCTGCCAGGGTGGCAGTTATTCTTTCTGAACCACAAAAGGGTCAGGGTTATCCTAGAGGCTTCGTGTGAGCTGCCTACTCTGAGGACCTATGGAGGTCTTATAATTGCAAATCACATTGCGACGTTTTTGTTGACGTGAGGTGATGTCCAAGGCGATTCACGTCCAAACAAAAAAAATGACATTCATTTCCTCATCTCATTCATCATCCATTTTTAGTGTGAATGCAGCAAATGTTATATCTCATTTAGCGGGCGAGTTACCCATAACGGTAATTTAGTGTTTGGTGTCGAGGACCACTAGCCGATATTCAATATGTACCGAATTTTAGGTACGCGATAATCGATATATTGCTTCGATGTATCAAAAAGCTTAATATCGCGATATATCGCCGATGTCGTATTGCGATATATCAAAGCCCCTTTTTTCGCATCCGTAAACTGACCTGCAATTTCTAATGAATTTTCAAACTCTACTGTTTCTATATCTGGAAGCATTTGAGTGTCATCATCCTCTTCACCTCCCATGCTCCCTTCCATACCTTGGGAATCTATGGAGAAAGCTAAAAATGTAACCTTTCGATAATATTTATCGCTGGAAATAGATAAACATTAACACAATGCAATATGCATGAAGATTGCTAGGTATTCTTGACTGAAAGCCTGACACGAACAGTTCACAATTTTTTTTATTATCAGATCATACATTGACTAAATTTGTATGAACTTTTCGTATGTGAAGTTCTGTATGTACTAAATAAGTAATTATACAAATTACAAAATTAGTAATTTTTCGTCAATTACATTTTGTGGGGTCTACCTTGAAGTAACGGAACGAAAATCACGTTGTACGTGGTGTATCGGACTATTTGTCTTTTTGGATAAAATAACATATTATATAAAATATTAAAATTAAAAAATAGTATATATCGCAGAATATATCGCGATAATTTATGTTAGTCCCGGTACGATATATCGAGGAGTCTGATCAATCGATAATCGATATATATCGAATATCGAGATTATCGCAATATGGATGTACCTAATACGTAACACTACCTACAAGTCGTTCCCACATTTACCAAATATACGAAGATTTTATCTTGAAGAACGAAATGGTGAAACCATCGGATTACAACGCATGGTTCAAAATTAAAATTGGTAATTGGTTATTGATAATTGATTAATTGGTAACTGATAATTGGTAATTGGCAGTTGGTCATTAGTAACTGGTAATTGGTAGTTGTAAGTTGGTGATTGTTTGTTGGTAATTGGTAATTGGTAATTGATTAAATGGTATTTGATAATTGATAATTGGTCGTTGGTGATTAGTAACTGGTAATGGGTACCTGATAATTGGTAGTTGTTAGTTGGAAATTGTTGTTGGTAATTAGTAAATAGTAGTTGGCAATTGGTAACCAGTTATTGGCAATTGATAAAATTGATAATCGATAATTTGTAATTAGTAATCGAAAATTGGTATTGGCAATCGATAATTAGTAGTTAGCAATTGGTACCTGGTACATGGCAATCGAAATTGAATATTGGTAATTGATGATCGGTTATCGATAATTGGTAAATGGTAATCCGTTGGTTGATTGGTAGTTCTTAATTATCAAATAGGTAAATTTCTCGATAGTCATTTCTGGTGTTAGAATCCAGGGTGCACGTGAGAGTTGCGCATTCGCGCGTACGCTTTGCATACGTTGCATTCGAAAGTGTTCCATACGACACGATGTGTAGGTTGCTAAGGGTGTGTTCCCATGTAACCGAAACTTTGAAATGTTACTTTGGATTTTAGCCCAGATTTTACGGTGTACTTTTCAAATTGTTCTTATGTCAATCATTACTTGCGCCTTCATTATTTCAAACATATGATTGTTGTAGACGTCTACAAAATGTGCGACAGTCTACGAAACGAAATGTAGACGACTACGAAACTACGAAACTTTCTTAAATTGGCGACATCTACAAAAACGACGACGGTTGTAGACGTCGAGGTTTTTGTGACGATGTAGATGTTTAGGGTTTTGTGACATAGCGGAGTCATGCTACCATGTAACGTCATCAGTACGTAGATTTTCCGCCATGGCTTCCTGATTTCGTTTTTTTATCATTTATTATTTAATATGCTATCAAACTCAGACCAAAAATATTAAAAAAAAAATCTTTCATTTGATATATTTTTTGTTGTTTCTCGTGTAAATAAGAGAGAAAGAGGAGCGGTCGAGTGAGAAAGAGGGGGAGAGACAAGGACGACGTAAAATTTTGCAAAAGACCCATGAATGAAAATCGAGGTCCGAAACGATTTTTTTTCCGTACATGCTCGTCATTCTCGTACGTACAAGGGCGTGACGACCTGGGAAAAAAATAGAGTGTACTCTTCGTTGTTCAAAAATTTTGAAAACGTTTGACACGTGCAAACCCGGTTTTCTATTCGTCAATAACGTAGTATTTTGATAAAAATCTGGTCGCGATTTGATTCCAGTGCAAGTGTGAAGTTGAGCAAGAAGTGGGTCGCGATGATAATAACACCAAATTCTCGTACCTTTCAAGTTCCAAAATGACCTAAAATGTACTTGTGTTTTTGCCCATTTTTCGTACGGCGTAATATTTTCCCGTTGCAAGTCCCATTTTATGTGAAAACGACAGAAAAAAACCCTTACTTCAACACATGGGCACACACCCTAAGTGTGTTGGATGCAGAGCCATACGCGTCACATGCCCTACCTGCCGCGCACAACACATTCTGGTTCGTGTATTCGAGAACAGCAACCACCAGCCAATTAACAAGCCCCGCATGACGTTGTAGTGACTCAGTGTACGCACGCTGTTGGTCTATAAAGTACAGATTCTTGGTGTAGAATCCGCAATTTCGCACCACTTGCCGCCACCAGTTAGATCATTCGTAACTCCTCGACGCCTCGTGGGTAATGTGCGCCGCCGGCTGGACTCCGGACCATTATTCTAATCACACTTAGGCGCTTGATAGGCTACAAGAATTTCTACAACGCTATTGCCAATGGTCATGGCCGTATAAATGACTGTACGGCGAGACCCGGTTTATCTTCGCATGTTGCAAAGACCCGTCAACAAAGTCATTGACGGGTCCAAAATGATGCTTACGGTATGGCCCCATGTAATTTGACTTAGCAGATAAACTTTGTTTTCTAGCGAAGATTCTTCGTACACCATGTTTAGGTGTCCTAATATGTTATAACGACATTGTTTTTGCCGTACATCCTAAGTTAAACAATGACACAAATTTTACTCTACCATTTTGCGATTCTTATTCGTACGCTTGTAACTCTAGCAGTAAGGCTCTTAGGGTACGGCCCCATGTACTTGTAACTTAGCGAACTTACTTTGTTTTTTAGCGCGGATCCGGCGAACCCAGATTTCAGGTGTCTCTATGTGTTTACTCGAAATTGTTACTTAAGGGTGTGACCATAGTATGCGTCGACAATGCCTGTGACGGCTGTTAACGTGTACAATTTGTCTTGTCGCACCGTATTTTTCGAAACATTTTGAAGCATCGCAAGACACAACGTAACTTTTGAAACGATTTGGCATGTCGCATGTTTGTGCGTGACATCGTAGAAGTTCAGCCTTGCAGCCGTGGCTTTACTTTCTTCAATCGTCAAAAACTTTTGAAAACTTTTCACACGTGGGAATATGTTTTCCTATCCGTGTAAACAGTTCTACTTTGCTTAAAACACATTGCCGATGTGGATGCAATTCTCTGTCCTCCATTGGACTACTGAATTTAAGATACCTCTAGGTAGTTTTTAGCTAACCCACTTTCAGCCACAACCACTGCTGCCCAAGCTGACGAATTGACAATCTAACTGCACTCCCCTGGGTCCATAGCAAAAAGAATCACTAAAAACGGCCAACCAGCCGATTAATTATGAGGTGGCAAAGATGCCAATTTATACAAAACTCTCAAAGGGAGAGGTGACTGTCTAATAATATGCTATCCTACTTCTGTCTCACAACCCCTATGTGAAAAAGTACAACCGAATCACATAACTGCAAAGTACAGAAAGGTACAACGACCGATGTCCTTTCTGTAGAGCATGTGTACGACAAGGCCGCTGAGTGGACGCGTGTCAACCTTTCACTCGTCGGTACGCTCCCCGGAATTCCTATGACCAAATGTTATCCCTCCACGTGGCGCTAGGTCATGCCACGTCCACAAACGCCAAAGGGAACATTCCGGGATCTTGACAGTGATATATGCCATAGAATTAAATCCGACATTGAATGTTAACCGTCGAAACAAATGTCTGATTCATTTGTTTTGTGCGAAATGACGTTCGCACTAAAATATTAACCAGTTCTATGTTCTTTCGCTCATAATTGAGTTAATTGGTTTAAGACCATATCACAGTTTAAATAGTTATCAAACCCTATTTATCTTAACAGACTTCTACGACAGACTGGTTAGAGTTGACGGCTAAGCCGCGATCGGCCGGTTGGAGGTCCGAGTCTTGACTCAACCTTTTGTTGAGAGGGACTTAAGTCATTCTTTTGTCCTGCCTAAAGAGATGAGGCAGCCATGGCTCCACTACTCTCTAGAAAAAGTACGAGGGATAGAGAAAAGAGGTGGAGGCAGACTGCATGTGCTTTTACTTTTTTTTCCTACTAAACACTTTACACCTTGAAAATACTCAATAAATTTAGTGATTTCAACACTCCCCTTATTTTCTAGTCTTATTTTAACTTTTTTTTCAATCCACATTTTTCCCTACATTATTTTAACTTGGGAGAGGGCACAGGTTTGGTCATCATGTCAGGCACCATTTCTTCATCAGACCAATACATATGATTTACAATTTTATTCTCAACTTTTTCCCTCACGAAGCTCTATCTTATGTCCATATGTTTGGCTTTGAAATGATGTTTTGGATTGGTTGCAATCTCAATGGCAGCTTGATTATCAAAGAAAACTTTATGCACTCCCTCCTTCTTATACCCCAGTTCTTGCAACAAGGACTTGACCCACATCAACTCTTTCATAGCAGAACTAGAGGCCATATACTCAGCCTCCATAGTAGACTGAGCAACCACCTTTTTGTTGTTGTACAACCACCGGTGCAGGTGGAGGAGCAGCAGTAGTAGTAGAAGTAGACATGATACACTCTCAGAAGCTATCAAGAATCCTACCAAACAGTTGTTCTTAAGTGCTCACCAATTCTTATACAAGCATCCAAATCTCACAAAACTCTATCAGAATATAGAGTAGCATAAACACTGACAACTCCCAAAGTTTCAGCAAAAAATGACCCAACAACACTCAAGATATAATACTCAGAAGTTTCCCAAAAACTGTTTGCAGTTTTACTACTTGGAAGTCTGGATACATAAAAATGCTGTAAGTCCTAAGTCTTATACTTTCGGTGTTCTACCGTCGATAACAGTGTACCTGAGAGGTACGTCCAAAATCAACCCACCTACTGAGATCTACGTGTCCTTGATCGTGCCAACCCAATCTATCATTGTACAGTTAATATTACTCATAATCTAGATTAAGTGTTTGTACAAATACTTGTCGGCTAAGTCACTTGTGATACTCTTATGAATCTCGTCCGTTGACTAGATTCATATCAATCGCAGCTGCGTTGTCCCGTACCGGATCACATTTACATCACCCGCGGCTGCGGTGTCCTGCACCGAATCATATCCAAGATAGTAGCAGCTGCGTTGCCCGTACGGATCTTATCGAAAGTAACCGCAGCTGCGTTTGTCCTGTCTGTGTCGCAACTTCGCTGCTGCGCTGCTCTGCTGCTGCGCTGCTGCGCAGCTCTGCTGTATAGCAGCTACGCTGCTCTTCCGTATAGCAGCTGCGCTGCTGCGCTGCTCTGAGACTGAAAGCTTTCCAAAAAGACAACACTCCCCTAAAGCTTTAGAATCAGTATACCAGCGCAGCTGCGGTGATAAACTAGCGCAGTATTGCAGCATAGCAGTATAGCAATTAGCTATTCACTTAATCCCACTGCTTCCCTACAATACTTCAGCTTAGGAGCAGGAAGAGCTTTAGTGAGTATATCAGCAATCATTTTTGCATCTGGTAAGTAACATAATTTAATCACTCTAGAGAACACTTTTTCTCTTACAAAGTGTAATCGTACATCCATGTGCTTTCTTTTGAAGTGATGACTCGGGTTAGAAGCAATGGCAATGGCAGCTTGGTTATCACACCAGATCAGCTGCGGACCAACTTGCATGTATCCTAGTTCTTGTAACATGGATTTTACCCATAAGAGTTCTTTGAGGGCCGAGCTTGCTGCCATATATTCCGACTCCATTGTTGACTGTGCTGTCACCTTTTGAAGTTTGCTGCTCCAGCAGCAAGTACCGTTCCCAACTTGTAGAACAAATCCCGTGGTAGATTTCCGGCTTGGCATGTCGCCATAGCTTGCATCACTACATGTTTGCAGCTTGACTTCTCCTCCGCCTAGAGTGAGTTTGAGATCTTTAGTTCCTGCCAAATATCTTAAGACTCTCTTTGCTGCATTCAGATCAGATTTTCTCGGATTTTCTAGACTCCTACTCAGTACCCCGACTGATGCAGCAATGTCAGGACGGGTACAGTTCATGAAGTATATTAAGCTTCCCACTATCTGTCTATAAGGTATTATTGCCATAGGATCATTCTCCTCTGATTCTAAATACTCGCTAACAATGACACCTGGTTCTGTCTCTTCTCCCTCTAACTTCTGCCGAAACTCCATTGGAGTTAAACATCCTTTTGCCCCCCGCATTCCGTACTCATCTAGCATGTTTCCAATAGCTTCTTTTTGAGTCAATTTTATTATTTTCTTATTTCTGTCCCTCTCTACCTGGATACCCAAAATATATTTTGCTTCACCAAGGTCTTTCATCTCGAACCGTGAGTTTAGAGCAGTTTTGATTTTGTTAATTTCAGCCATTGATTTGCTAATTAATAGCAAATCATCTACATATACCGCTATATACACTATCCCATTTTCACCCTTTAGAACGTAGACAGAGTGATCAGAACTTATCGTAAGTTTGTGGAATCTGCGGGACAATTTCCTGCATGCAATCTAAGATGACATACTCCTGTACTTTTTGTTGCTTTTGCTGCTTTGTCATGTGAAATAAATCTATGGAGTCTAGTTCATCCTTAACAATGATGTTTCTAGCTACAACTATTTTCTGTCTTTCAAACACAAAGACTCTATAACCTTTCGAGTGATCATCATATCCTAACAGAATACCCGGTAATCCCTTCGGTTCCATTTTCCATCTTTCTGTAGACGTATCCAATATATAGCATTGACTACCAAAGACCTTGAAATGGCTAACATCTGGTTTGCTACTTGTCCAGATTTCGTAAGGAGTTGTGTCTACCGATCTTGATCCTATCCTATTTTTAATATAAACTGCACAATTTAGAGCCTCAGCCCAGAATTTCGGATCCACATTTTTATCTGCGAGCATAGATCTAGAGCTTTCTGTGAGAGTTCTATTCAGTCTTTCCGACACCCCATTTTGTTCCGGTGAATATGGAACAGTCAATAGATGACTAATGCCTTCCTCGAGTAAAAAGGTTTCAACCTCTTTTGATGTATATTCACCACCATTGTCCGATCTGAGCTGTAAAATAGATGTATTATGAAGTTTTTCAGCCCATGCTTTATAGTGTTTGAAGTGACCAAACACTTCACTCTTCTCCTTCATGAAGTAAACTTTTGTAAACCTGGAGAAATCATCTGTGAAGGTGACCATATATTTCATCCCTCCGGCAGAAGGAACCTTCGCCGGACCAAAGACATCCGAATGAATTTGTTGTAAAAGTTTCGTCGACCGATGCTCAAACTCCTTAGGAAATGGCAATTTGTGGATTTTGCCTAAAGCGCAACCATCGCAAGTCTTGACCGGCCCATCTGTGATTGATACACCCTCTATCTTTCCAGCAACAACCATTTTCTTCAAACTATCATAGTTGACATGGCCTAATCTTTTATGCCACAACTCATCTGAGTGCAAAACACCGGAGTACAAAACATCATTTTCTTTTGTATTAGCCATATCCATGCGATACATCTTGCTACTATCTCTAGTACCTGTAACTGCAACCTTGCCGTTTTTGCTAACAACCTGCCGACCGTTTTTCAAACTTACTTCAAAGCCTTTACTCTCAACCAACGACGTAGAAAACAGATTTTTCTTAAAGTCAGGCACAAATAAGACATTGTGAAGAGTCCTTTCAATTGCTTTTCCATCCACATCAACTAGCAAGGACACATCACCCATTGCACGAGTTTGGACACTCATTCCACAAGCATAATAAATATTTTTCTCCGGCGTGGCTTTCAGATTTTTGAAGATGTCCTTGTTCCAACACATATGCGCTGACGCTCCTGTATCCATAATCCATCCAGGGTCCTTTGCGCCTTCCATTGCTGCCGCCATAGCGAATAGATCCGTGTCGTCCTCCTCAGAAAATGTCAGAGTTTCGTCTTGGAGTGATGAAGAAGCTGAAAACAGTGCATTTCCACGAGGTGTAGGCCTCGTGAAGCTTTTGTAAAACTGACTTTGTAGCCATCCCGGCCTGTATAAACCTGAATCGTTAGCTTGTCTAAGTTTAGGACAGAATTTGTATCCATGACCTCTCTCACTACAATAAAAACATGCATTGTTTGATTTTCTATTTCCCCCCAGATTAAACTGTCTGAATTGGGTAAACTGATTACTTTGCTGATTAAATTGACCTTTCTTTCCAAATTCTGAATTAAAAGCCTCTACTTGCTCAACATTGAGGATGTTAGATGTAGCTTCCTCCTCTAATAAAATATTGATCGCTAACTGTAAAGTCCAGCTAGCTTTATCTTTCTGTTTGAGCATGTCAGATGCTCCTTTCATACTACGAGGGAGACCCCGCATGAGCAATGCTGCCTGTTGAAATTGAGGAAATACCCCACCGGCACAATCATGTGCATCTACAAGAATACGAAATTTGTTAGAATATTCAGCCATTGTACCGCCTGTGTACTTATAGTCCCAAATTTTTCCAGCCAATAAAAGTTATTCCTGAACATTAGCCTTTTCATAATCACTTTTAATTGATTTCCAGATATCAATTGCTTTTTTCATTTTTATCCGAGACATAGCTAAGTCCTCAGATATACAAAATTTCAAAATAGAACGAGCCTGCGTATTTTTCTTAGACCATGACGGATCAGATTCATTCAGCGAACCATCCAATACATCCAAAAGATTGACATTTTCAAAATGTGTCTCCACCATATCCGCCCAATAAACATATTTATCCCCGGAAAAGATAGGAATTCTTGATGACAGGCCCATAACCTGTTGTTCTACAACCACCGGTGCAGGTGGAGGAGCAGCAGTAGTAGTAGAAGTAGACATGATACACTCTCAGAAGCTATCAAGAATCCTACCAAACAGCTGTTCTTAAGTGCTCACCAATTCTTATACAAGCATCCAAATCTCACAAAACTCTATCAGAATATAGACTAGCATAAACACTGACAACTCCCAAAGTTTCAGCACAATTGACCCAACAACACTCAAGATATAATACTCAGAAGTTTCCCAAAAACTGTCTGCAGTTTTACTACTTGGAAGTCTGGATACATAAAAATGCTGTAAGTCCTAAGTCTTATACTTTCGGTGTTCTACCGTCGATAACAGTGTACCTGAGAGGTACGTCCAAAATCAACCCACCTACTGAGATCTACGTGTCCTTGATCGTGCCAACCCAATCTATCATTGTACAGTCAATATTACTCAGAATCTAGATTAAGTGTTTGTACAAATACTTGTCGGCTAAGTCACTTGTGATACTCTTATGAATCTCGTCCGTTGACTAGATTCATATCAATCGCAGCTGCGTTGTCTCGTACCGGATCACATTTACATCACCCGCGGCTGCGGTGTCCTGCACCGAATCATATCCAAGATAGTAGCAGCTGCGTTGTCCGTACGGATCTTATCGAAAGTAACCGCAGCTGCGTTTGTCCTGTCTGTGTCGCAGCTTCGCTGCTGCGCTGCTCTGCTGCTGCGGTGCTGCGCAGCTCTGCTGTATAGCAGCTGCGCTGCTCTTCCGTATAGCAGCTGCGCTGTTGCGCTGCTCTGAGACTGAAAGCTTTCCAAAAAGACAACACTTTTGTTGCTTACAGCTCCAACATCAAGCACCTTTTCCCACATACATCATATACCCAGAAGTGCATCTTCTCATACGTGCATCCCTATAACTATCATCACTCGAAGTAGTGATACCAGTGTGCTCCCCTCCCAAATGCAACCAAAACTCTCTGGTTCTTACCGGATATTTCATGACCCTCTTGGCTGCCTCCTAATCTCTCTTCCTAAGATTGTTAAGACTCTTACTGAGGACTCCTACTGCTGCCGCTATGTGCGGCCTTGTACAGTTCATAAAGTAGATCAAACTTCCTACGACATGTCTATAAGGAATAGAATTCATAAACTCTTTCTCCTCTAGACTCATCTAATCATCTAAGATTATCGCTCCTCCTTCTTCACTCCCATCACTTACTTTCTTCAAGTCCATGGGAGCGGTATGTTGAAATTATGTATTTTCTAGGTTGGGAATAGGAAAATAAATTAAAAGAAAACAGCAAAGGCAGCATGCTTGTCACTCAACTCTCCAAGTCCCCACACTTGTCGTACTGTCCGAAGACTAGAGAGGGAGTCAATGCCATAGCTGCCTCTGTTGTCTTAGAAGATAGAGTAGGCTAAATTTAGTTTGTACCAAAAGAGGCTTGGAACCAAGACTTGATCTTGGTACCTGTTGTCCGGAAGATAAGCCGGTACCCGTTGACTCTATCCTATAACCTACGACCACTACTAGATTATATAGGGTACGATACTTATTTGAAAGTGAACGTTGTGTTACTGTCATTTAACATTTCACGGGACGGTAGAAATGAATTAGTACGCACGAATTCCGGACAGCACGGAATCAACGAAACAACATTAATTTCGACGGCTTAGATTACATGCCGGCATTCATCGAACGGCAGTGGTAGCAGCCGAGATTGCGGATAGGGCGTTTTGGCGTTTTCCAGACGTCGCCACTCTGGATGACATGTGGCGACATCGTACGGGTTTGCGGAATCTTCAGAGTGCAAGACAACAAATCCGGATGTGACAAATTTCACTATTATGGAGATGTCGTACCATGTCCGTACAGAAAGTACTCCGACACCTGTACTTTATTGTACGGTACAGTCCTGTGATTGGTCCGTACCTCGTTACTAGGGAGTTTAGAGAGGGGTTTAGGACTTGGAATATTTTGGGTAGGTAGCGGCCTCTCCTAGAGAGCATCATGTATAAAAGGCAAACTTTGGCTAGCCATAACTATCAACTCAGGTGACCATTTTTAGTGATTTTTTTTGCTGCGGACTCAAAGGAGTCCACGCTACACAAGGGTGTAGTCGGCCAGGATGTTTGCCTGCTAGGGTGGCTGCATTTCTAAGGGAAAGTCAAAGTGGGGAATGTTATCCAAAACTCATATTCTAACTTCGCATTCTGTGGTGGAACTAAGCACACAAAAAGTCTTATTCACATGGGTAAAGCTCTTATGGGGTTCATATTGTCAAGGGGTCAATAATTTGGGTTAATATAAACTTAGAGTCGACACTATCTAGACTAGCTTCTTTGGACCTGCGAATTTTTTGTGGCAATGGAGCCCATAGAGTTTCATGGTACAATTGTTTGCCTTTTCCATCTGCCATTTCTCAAGCATATAACCTATTGCTTCTTTTTGAGTAAGTCTAATAATCCTTTTCCCCCTATCTCTCTCCATTTGGATTCCCAAAATATATCTTGCCTCCCCTAAATCCTTCATATCAAATCTGTTTATAAGATCTTTCCTTAACTTATTGATCTTTTCCAAAGACTTTCTTAACACCAACAGATCACCCACATAAATTACAATAAAAATCACACTATTCTCATCTTCAAACATATAGATAGAATGGCTAGAGCTGATCAAGATATATCCCAAACCGGTGAGAAACTCATCTAGTTCCTTATTCCACTGTCTAGGAGTCTGCTTCAGTCAATATAAGGACTTTATGGGCCTGCAGACTTTGCTCTCTTCTCCTTCCTCCACGAAACTTTCTGGTTGCCTCATGAAAATTTATTCCTCTAACTCACCATTAAGAAAGGCAGTCTTCATATCCGTCTGGTGTATTTCGATGTCTTCCATTGCTGCCAGAGTGAGGAGAATTCTTACTGATGGGAACCGAACAACTAAAATAAAAGTCTCCTCATAGTCAATCCCCTCCTTTTGGGTGAACCCCTTCGCTACCAATAGAGCCTTATATCTCTCAATGGTATTATCTGGGTTCAGTTTTAGTTTAAACACCCATTTACACCCAATCGGTTTTCTGTCCAGATGATAGGCCGCTAGTTCCCAAGTATTTGCTTCCATGATGGAGCCCATCTCATCATTTATGGCTCTAATCCATCTGTCTTTCCCCAGATTGTTCACAGCCTCTTAGTATGACTGAGGCTCATCTGGGTGAGATAGCCTAGTTACCTTATGAGCGGCTTGTTTCTCTTGTATCCATTTGCTGTTCTTTTTCCCTCCCTCAAACTCCGAAGCCGAAATAGAGGGAAGTCTTAGATTTCTCCTTAGTCTCTCATCGGCTCCCCTATCCATGGAACCTAGTTCCGGTTCCTCCTCTTCTATCTCTTTGAAGTTCATATGAATACGTGAGGTTTCTGATGGATCTCTTGTATCTTGGATCTCTCGTGAATCTGCAATCGTTGTTTCACTCATGTCTTTTTCGGGAATGACCGAGTTCTCCTCACTTTCGGACTCAAATCTAATTCCTATCTTCTTGGTATATTTCAAGGGATCAAATGACTTCCCTTCATCCATGACAACTAAGTGCTGGACCAGAATGATATCTTTCTTTGCTAAGTCATAGACTTTATATCCCTTGACATCCTCATCATATCCTACAAGGTATCTATGTTTTCCCTTAGCATCTAGTTTCCAGTGTTTCCTATCCGTGTCAAGACTGTAAACTTGGCTATCAAATACTTTAAGATGAGAGACATTTGGTTTCTTTCCAACCCATCTCTCATAAGGTGTCATTCTTTTTACGGTTGAGGTTGCATACACTATCTCTTAGTGTTCAGTTCAACCTCTTAGCTACCCCATTTTGTTCCCGGTTATATGGTACGGTTTTTTGGTGTTGAACTCCCTCATCTCTCAAATATTCCTCAAACCGGTTAGAGGTATATTTCCCCCTATTATCACTCCTTTTTCACTTAATGAGGTTCCATGCAACTTCTCACTCCAGGCTTTATATTCTTTAATGTAAGTAGGTGTTTCAGACTTTGTTTTTAGGAAGTAGACTCTTGAGTATCTAGACCAGTCATCGGTTATTGTCAACATAAACCTCTTCCCTCCGATCGAAGATATTTTTGCATGTCCAAAGATATATGTGTGGACCAAATTTAGTACTTTCTCACCCTTATATGTGGCGGCTTTGGGAAAAGGGAGTATGTGAGCCTTACCTTGAGCACAACCACTACAATCATCCACCATTTCATTATCCCCAAACTGAATGCCTTCTACTACACCAAGCTTCTTTATTTCCCTCAACCTATCAAAATGCACATACCCCAACCGCTTATGCCAAATCATCAACTTTGCAACCCCAACATAGTAAGCATTTTTATTTTCATTACTCACGTTAAGCCCAAACATTCCTTGGCTACTCTTATCAGCTGTGAAGTAGACTTCATCCCCATATTTAGTTGTAAAGACTCCCTTTGTAGTGAAGGTATCAAACTCTTTGTCATCTAACACAAACGTAGAGACAAGATTTTTACTCAGCTGAGGAATGTAGAGTACATCTAAGAAGGTGAGTATAGAAGTCTTACCCTCCACTAAGACTTTCAGATCTACCAACCCCACTAGATTTGTGGTGACCACTCTCCCATCCGTATACTCTATCTCTACAATGGGGATCTTTCTTAGCTTAGTAAAGAGGTGCTTATCACGACACATATGCATGGATACACCCGAGTCGATGATCAATCTTTTCGTGGAGCTTCGCGAATTGCTCCGAGAGCACACTTCTATTTCCGAGGGATCTCTTTCTCATCCATACTCTCGTCAAGAAAAGGCTCCCTATCCTCCTCCTCAGAGGACTCGTCCTCAGTTTCTCCTTTCACTTTTGTGACCACAGGTGCCTTTTTTTTTCCCTCTGGAAGGACTCCCTCCACGGTTCTATTGGAGCCTCAGCTTCGACAGCTTGACACAATCCGCAATAAAGTGTCCCGACTTTTTTTAAAAATGAGAAAGACCCTTTGTGGGCCTCGGTCCTCCAGACTCATCTCTCTCTCCTTTGAATGGTTTTTTCGAATCCTTCCCCCGTCGGTTTCCTCCTACAGCTAGAGCTTGGATGCTCTTTCCCCCCCTCCTAATCTCAATTGTGTTCTCTTGCACAAGTATCATCCGGACCACTGTGTTCTACTTCCATGAACTGTTAGTCATTTCCTGTACTCGATACACTATGTTTTCATACTCGTCGGGTAACTTCATGATGAGAGTGTTAACTCTCATCTTCATTGTACCTGTCCACCCGACACTCTCTATCTCCATATACAAACAAGAGAGATCATTACAATAGTCTAACATCTTTCCCCCTTTGTAAGTATAATTCCCTAATTTTTGTTCGGCCAACTGGAGCTCCTGAATAGTACTACCTCTATAGATTTCCACCAAACTCACCCATAACTCCTCGGCCTTGTAAATTTGAAAGTTGGGGGCTGCTAAATCTTGAGTGAGGTGTCTTATAATGAAGTTTTTGGTAGCCATGTTGATGTCTTCCCACGTTTGGGTGTCGTTCTCCGCGGTCTTCACGGTCGCCGCTTGAAACTCTGAGACCTCCATAAGTCCTCAGAGTGGACAGCTTCCAAGAAGCCTCTAGGATAATCCTGACCCCTTTGTGTTTAAGCAAAAATAACTGCCACCCTGGTAGACAAAAACTCTGACCAACTTCACCCCTGTGAAGACAAGACTCCCCTGAGTCGATAGCAAAAAGAATCTCTGAATTTGCTCCCCTGAGCAGTAAGTTATGGAGGGTCAAAGTTGACCTTTTGTACAGAAGCTCTCTGGGAGAGAGGGTCCTATCTTCTAATTTTTCTAAGTCCTATCTCTCTCACAGACTCTATCTACTGATGTACGGAACCAATCAGAATTGAGTTCCGTACGCAAAAGTACAGCTGCCGGTGTACTTTATGTACGGACATTGTACGACATGGCCAAAATGTCGACACATGTCAAATCCGGATTCGGTGCCATAATCTCCGGAGTTTCCACAATCCAACGGAATTTTGCCACGCGTCATCCGATGTGGCGATGGCCACAAACCGCCGAAATCTTCCTCCGCGATCTCGGCGCTAATCCCGGTCGTCCGATTAAATTCGGCTTTAATCGTAGCCGTAATAAATACATGCGCGATATTTGTTTCATTTACGAAACAAATGCGCGGTACTGATTTATGTCCGTACCGTAAGTCGTACATTACATATTACTGGATCTATGTATCCCGTAATTAATTCTAGTTAAATGGTTTATCGCTTGTATACATATATAAATAATTATCAAACTATATGCTAGGTAACACTACCGCTAGATGAAACGGCTAAGGCTACCGGCTACATTGTGTCTGCCGGCCGGCAGGTACAAGGATCAAATCCTGCCGCCGGCTCATACATTTTAATTAAATATATAAACCCTAATATAAAATTCCTGTAAACCTCAGGATAGCTAAGGTAGCCATGGCTCTAGCTTCCTCTCCAATTTCTCAGTGACTGCGACAAGTTTGAGAGTTGGAGAGAGAAGTTAGAGATAGACTGCCTCGACTTCTATATTTCTTTTCAGACCTAGAAAATACTAATAAAACCATTAGTTTCTACACTCCCCTTATTTTCTAGTCAATCTTTAATTTCAGACCACACTTCTCCCTGCAAAAAATTAGCTTAGGGGAAGGCACAGGTTTGGTCATCATATCTGCTACCATCTCACTATCTGGTCTGTACTCTAAACTGATTATTTTGTTTTCTACTTTCTCTCTAACAAAGCTGAGTCTGATGTCCATGTGTTTGGCTTTAAAATGGTGTTTAGGATTGGCAGAAATAGCGATTGCTGCCTGATTATCACAAAATATTTTCTGCACACCACTCTTAAGGTGACCAAGCTCACCAAGCAAAGACTTGACCCACATCAATTCTTTTACAGCAGAGCAAGAGGCCATATACTCAGCCTCCATGGTGGACTGAGCAATAACCTTTTGCTGTTTGCTACTCTAACAGCAAGCCCCATCACCCACATATAATACATATCCAGAAGTACATCTCCTCATCGGAGCATCACCATAACTGGCATCACTCCAAGTAGTGATGTCAGTATTCTCCCCACCCAAATGCAACCATAGATCTCTAGTTCCTACCAAGTATCTAAGGACTCTCTTAGCTGCCTCCCAATCCTTCTTAGTGGGAGCATTTAGACTTCTACTCAGCACTCCTACAGCTGCAGCTAAATCCGGCCGGGTACAATTCATAAAATAGATTAGACTTCCCACTACTTGCCTGTAAGGAATAGTCTGCATGAACTTCTGTTCTTCAGGAGATAATTCCTCGTCTAAGACTATGACTCCTTCTTCCTCACTCCCCTCACTTCCCTTTTTCAATTCCATTGGAGTTGTGCAACTATTAGCTTTATCCATTTGAAATTTTTCAAGCATGTTTCCTATTGCTTCCTTTTGAGTCAATCTTATAATTTTTCTTTTTCGGTCTCTCTCTACTTGAATTCCCAAAATATATTTTGCTTCCCCCATATCCTTCATTTCAAATCTCCCCTTAAGATCGGTTTTCAGTTTATTAATTTTTTCCATTGATTTACTTAAAACAAGCAAATCATCAACATAAATTGCAATAAATATAAAACCTTCCTCATCTTCGAAAACATAGATTGAGTGATCTGAGCTGATCCGAATATATCCTAGACCGGTAAGAAACTCATCAAGCTTCTTATTCCACTGTCGGGGCGCCTGTTTCAAACCATAAAGAGATTTAATCAGCCGGCATACCTTACTCTCCTCTCCTTCTTCCACAAACCCTTCGGGTTGTCGCATGAAGATCTCCTCTTCTAATTCTCCATGCAAAAAGGCTGTTTTGATGTCCATCTGGTGCACTTCCATGTCTTCCGCCGCTGCTAAACTGAGAAGTATGCGGACGGAGGGAAATCTGACCACCGGGGCAAAGGTTTCCTCGTAATCAATTCCTTCCTTTTGTGTAAATCCCTTTGCCACTAATCTGGCCTTGTAGCGCTCGATTGTGTTATCTGGGTTCAGTTTCAGTTTGAAAACCCACTTACAACCGATTGGTTTTCGGTTAGGTGGACAGTCCACCAGCTCCCAAGTATCGGCTGCCATGATTGAAGCCATCTCCTCATTGATGGCTGTCTTCCACCGGTTTCTTTCTGGACAAGTCATCGCCTCTCGATAAGTTTGAGGTTCATCTTGATGAGATAGTTTAGTTACCTTGTTATTAACCTGTTTTTCTTGCAGTCTTTTGCTACTTCTCCTCCCTCCCTCAAAATCTGAGGCCGAAATAGATGGTTCTCGTGGATTCTTTCGAACAAACTCGGCTTCTCCCCTATCCCTTGATTCCGAATCAATTTCCACCACGTCTTCCGCTTCGAGTAGAGTTGTCACTGGAGTTTCCACAGCCGAGTCCTTTTCGGTCTGATTTGTTCCTGCAAGAATGTCATCGTCTCTAAAACCTGGATAGTTAGGAAGCTCAAAGTCATCAGAATTTTCTGACTCAAATCTGATTTTTACTGACTTTGTATATTTGAAGGGATCCACAGACTTTCCTTCATCCATAACTACTAGATGCTTTACTAAGATTATATCTTCTCTTTTTAGATCATAAACTCTATATCCTTTAACATCCTCATCATATCCTAATAAGTATCCCGGTTTTCCTTTAGGATCTAGCTTCCAATTGGACCGATCAGTATCTAGACTGAATACTTGACTGCCGAAAACCTTTAAATGAGATAAGTCTGGTTTCCGGCCTGTCCATCTCTCATAAGGTGTTTGATCTTTTATAGCTGAAGTAAGAACTCTATTTTTGAGGTAATTAGCACAGTTCATTGCTTCTGCCCAAAACCTTTTTCCTATCTTCTTATCCGACAACATACTTCTAGCACTATCACTTAGTGTTCTATTTAACCTTTCAGCTACCCCATTCTGTTCAGGATTTTCTGGCACTGTCTTTTGGTGTTGAACCCCATCTTCCCTCAAAAAATCCTCAAACTGGTTAGTGTTGTTCTTTGGTCTAAAATAGACCGCAGAAGCGACCCAAACTATCATGCAAAAAGCTAAGCCAAAAATAGGTCGACGAACAATCATTTGAAATGCATCCTCCATTTAACATACAACAACATTTAGGGTTTCATGGAATAATCAACATAAATAAACCCTATGACAACATCTAAGGTTTGATGGAATAATCGACATAAACAAACCCTAGGACAAATGCATAAATAATGCATATCAAACAAACATAAAATAACATAAATAAATAATAACAAAAAGAGTCCAATCTCACATAAACATTAGATAAACAAAAGTATATCAATAAACATATTACTCAAATGCATGACCTAATCGGCAACCCTAAAAGTCTACATCTTCGGTCCCTACTTTTCTAACCAGCATTGATTAAAGTTCTAATGAAGCTCAAACCTATATATACACTTGTGAGCTGTTAACAAATCACTAAGTGTCAAAATAACCAACGTAAATTACATAACTGTCATTAAATAAAACTAATCGTAAGCGTACACCTGAAAGTCAAGCAATCGTAAGCGTACACTTGTCTGCAAATACGACACATAAATTAAAGTGTCGATATCCTCTTTAATCACGTAAAATATAACTATTTTAATCAACACTAAATCATTAATTCAAATAAGACAAAACATTGATGCTTCAAATATTTACACCGACGCATCCAAAAATCCGCGTCATAAGTGACAACTTGCTTAGTCACTTGTCGATAAGTCCACGTAGTGAACCGACATCGCATATGTACGGTCCACTAGATAATGTGTCATAAAAACAATGTGGTCCCTTAAAAATCGGCTGACGCCATCCGCCTTCCACGTGTACCACGAATCACTTGTCAAACAATCCGTACCATACAAATCTTGTCCGTACCGAAATCACGTACTTCGTCATAAATGTCGCGTGTCAAATACGACGCTCCGTACCGGCGGCGTCACATTTAATAAATGCGGTCTGTCGCATTATGTTTCATATGGCCGACGTACTTTTCAAATTCTTCGAATATTTCAAATCGAATCGCGAAGCGATCCGCCGTCCATTTCCATTTCGTATTCCGTATTTTTCGTACGCTTCTTCGCGTCACTTAATTTGTACTTTTTCGTCACCTTAAATTCATATTTCATATCGGATCGCTTCGCGATCCGCCGTACATTTTCAAATGTTTGTTCGCGCCACTCACACGTAACTTTAATTTTGATCGTACACTTACTCCCCCAATCCACAAATCCTTTCGAACCTCCACAGTATATAACGTAAATATATACGCACGAAACGTCGCGTGCGCATCAAATTTCACATACGCACGAAACTAAATCTTCAAAAACAACACTCCCCCGAAAATTTAGTTTTGTGCATCCATTATGCCACGTCATCAGCTGTCACACTCCATAAAACTATGTCATCAGCTGTCACCACTGTCACCTCCTGCTGTCTCCTCCATCTGAATCTACCAAAATGCCTCCGATAAAAGTTTCCCACTTGTTCCACCAACGCTTCCGCTGTCTCCATATACCATCCAAATTTCATAATACATAATATATATATTTTTCATTTTCCGATTACAACAAAATAATTCCTTCCAATATCTAAATCCGGATTTACATTCCCAAAATTATATCACAAATCAACTAAAAATTAAAGCCAAAAGGTCACACTAATAATATATCCTCGCTCAAATAATTCCTACCTCATTATAACAAATCTAGATTTCAATAATAATTTTTTTTTTTTCTTTTCATAAACTTTCAAATCCCAAAATTTCCAATAAAAATTCATATACAAAATAGTATTTTCCAAAAAATTCTAATAATGTCACATTTCGCAAAAATTTCCAACAACTCAAAATCTACATTACAAATCCAATTTTCAACAATCATCGATCCACAAAATTTGGATCTCTCCACCACATGTCACAACTCCACCTTCCGGATCTCTCTCCCCCAAACGTCGAATCTCCACCTTCCACATCTCTCCATCAAACGAATATGTATTTTCCAAAAATAAAATATCATTTCTCATAATTAATCATTTTCATTGAGGGTAGACATTTCGGCACTATCACTAAGTTAACCCTTGGGGCGATGCAAGATTAAACTCGGCACATACCAACACTATGATAAGGCCGATCTCATGGGTACACAGACACCATTACTGCAATACAACCAGCAAGGACAATATTAACCCGCTACAATGCGTGTGACAAAAACCTACATCGACTTAACCTAACATATGATAGATGGGGTGTGGGCCCATAACCTGTTGTTCTTTGGTCTAAAATAGACCGCAGAAGCGACCCAAACTATCATGCAAAAAGCTAAGCCAAAAATAGGTCGACGAACAATCATTTGAAATGCATCCTCCATTTAACATACAACAACATTTAGGGTTTCATGGAATAATCAACATAAATAAACCCTATGACAACATCTAAGGTTTGATGGAATAATCGACATAAACAAACCCTAGGACAAATGCATAAATAATGCATATCAAACAAACATAAAATAACATAAATAAATAATAACAAAAAGAGTCCAATCTCACATAAACATTAGATAAACAAAAGTATATCAATAAACATATTACTCAAATGCATGACCTAATCGGCAACCCTAAAAGTCTACATCTTCGGTCCCTACTTTTCTAACCAGCATTGATTAAAGTTCTAATGAAGCTCAAACCTATATATACACTTGTGAGCTGTTAACAAATCACTAAGTGTCAAAATAACCAACGTAAATTACATAACTGTCATTAAATAAAACTAATCGTAAGCGTACACCTGAAAGTCAAGCAATCGTAAGCGTACACTTGTCTGCAAATACGACACATAAATTAAAGTGTCGATATCCTCTTTAATCACGTAAAATATAACTATTTTAATCAACACTAAATCATTAATTCAAATAAGACAAAACATTGATGCTTCAAATATTTACACCGACGCATCCAAAAATCCGCGTCATAAGTGACAACTTGCTTAGTCACTTGTCGATAAGTCCACGTAGTGAACCGACATCGCATATGTACGGTCCACTAGATAATGTGTCATAAAAACAATGTGGTCCCTTAAAAATCGGCTGACGCCATCCGCCTTCCACGTGTACCACGAATCACTTGTCAAACAATCCGTACCATACAAATCTTGTCCGTACCGAAATCACGTACTTCGTCATAAATGTCGCGTGTCAAATACGACGCTCCGTACCGGCGGCGTCACATTTAATAAATGCGGTCTGTCGCATTATGTTTCATATGGCCGACGTACTTTTCAAATTCTTCGAATATTTCAAATCGAATCGCGAAGCGATCCGCCGTCCATTTCCATTTCGTATTCCGTATTTTTCGTACGCTTCTTCGCGTCACTTAATTTGTACTTTTTCGTCACCTTAAATTCATATTTCATATCGGATCGCTTCGCGATCCGCCGTACATTTTCAAATGTTTGTTCGCGCCACTCACACGTAACTTTAATTTTGATCGTACACTTACTCCCCCAATCCACAAATCCTTTCGAACCTCCACAGTATATAACGTAAATATATACGCACGAAACGTCGCGTGCGCATCAAATTTCACATACGCACGAAACTAAATCTTCAAAAACAACAGTTAGAAGTATACTCTCCACCATTGTCACTCCTTACTCTCTTGATTGGAGTTTCATGGAGTTTTTCGCTCCATGCTTTATACTGTCTAAAACAGTCCTCAGCTTCTGACTTGTTTTTCAAAAAATATACTCGGGAATACCGAGACCAATCATCAGTTATAGTCATCATAAATCTCTTCCCCCCCGGTGAGGGCACTCTAGCCGGTCCCCAAATATCTGTGTGTACTAGATCTAGAAGTTTTTCTCCCTTGTAGGTGGCTGTTTTTGGAAAGGGTAATCTGTGTGCTTTACCTTGAGCACACCCACTACAATCACTTATATCATCACTCTCACTGAACTGAATCCCTTCCACCACTCCCATCTTTTTCATCTCTCTTAGCTTATCTAGATTCACATGCCCAAGCCTCTTATGCCACATCATAATATCATGAACACCAGCATAATAAAGTTTCTTTGTTTCATTACTTAAGATCAGCCTAAACATCCCATGGCTACCTTTCTTAGCAATGAAATAGACATCCTCCTCAAAACTAGCAGTAAAGACTCCTTCCCTAGTGCTAGTGAAAAAACCCTTATCATCTAATACTGATGTAGAGATAAGGTTTTTGTTCAGCTCCGGAATAAACAATACATCGGAGAATGTTAATATGGATGTCTTTCCTTCAACTAACACTTTCAGATCTACCGATCCTACAAGAGTAGTGGTGACTATCCTCCCATCCCCGTACTCTATCTCTACGGTGGGAATCTTTCTTATCTTAGTGAACAGGTGTCTATCCTTACACATGTGCATTGAGGCACCTGAATCTATAATCCAGCCTGCTTCACCTTTCAATCCACCGTAAGCACATTTCTGCCTTCGTGGAATTTCAACCTCAGTTTTCGCCTCCAACTCCTCATCCAAAAGGAGCTCATCGTCCTCGTCCTCGGATTCCGCCTCAAGTACCTGTGTGACAAGGGCCTTTTTCTTTCCTCTCGGGGTACCACCGGTCTGCCCCTCCTTTAACCGAAGCTCGGTTAGCTTGGTGCACTCTGCCATATAGTGCCCAGGTTTCTTACAAAAATGACATAAACATTTGGGAGCCCTTGGTTCGAACTCGCCAACCTGTTTTTCCCGCTCCCTACCCCCATAGTTTTTGACTGGTTTCCGGGAATCCTTGTTCCTCCAATCGGTCGCTGTTGCCAAGGCTTGGCCACTCTTTCCTCCCCTTCGGATCTCAATCGTATTCTCTCGAACGAGAATCATCCCTACCACTGAGTTCCATATCCACCTTGAGTCCGGCAAGTCCTGCACACGGTTGACTATGTTCTCGAACACATCAGGTAACTTCATTAGTAAACAGTTAACTTTTTCTTTTTCACTAAAAACTTTACCCGCACTCTCTAGCTCCATGAAGAGTGTAGCAAGCTCATTGCAAAAATCCAACATATTTCCCCCTTTGTATACATACTCCTTAACTTTCTGATCAGCCAACTGTTGTTGCTGAATCGTACCACTTCGGTACATCTCTATGAGAGCCATCCAAAGATCGGATGCCCTCTCTACCTGCAAATGAGGACATGCAAGTCCTTGAGTGAGATGGCGTAGGATGAAGTGCTTTGCCGCCATATTGTTGAAGTCCCAGGTTTCAGTATCATTCTCCTCGTTCCTCGGAATAGGTGACATGAATGCTAAACCAGTTGCTATTGGTGTGGTCGCCTCCTTCTCCTTTCCTTTGTCCACCACCTCTCCTTCCTTTGTTTCCTCCGTTGAAGGTGAATCCTCTTTCCTGGTGAATCTGCTTCCTTTAAACCCTGGAGGAATTCCAAGACTTGATAGACGCCCCAATCGTCCACTCACTATCCCCCAAAACCTTTTTTCGCATAGAGCTCCTATCATCATACTTTCCCAGTATATGAAGCCAGTTCCATTAAATATTGGTACCCTAGAGTGTGGGCCCATAACCTGAAACTCTGAGACCTCCATAAGTCCTCAGAGTGGACAGCTTCCAAGAAGCCTCTAGGATAATCCTGACCCCTTTGTGTTTAAGCAAAAATAACTGCCACCCTGGTAGACAAAAACTCTGACCAACTTCACCCCTGTGAAGACAAGACTCCCCTGAGTCGTTAGCAAAAAGAATCTCTGAATTTGCTCCCCTGAGCAGTAAGTTATGGAGGGTCAAAGTTGACCTTTTGTACAGAAGCTCTCTGGGAGAGAGGGTCCTATCTTCTAATTTTTCTAAGTCCTATCTCTCTCACAGACTCTATCTACTGATGTACGGAACCAATCAGAATTGAGTTCCGTACGCAAAAGTACAGCTGCCGGTGTACTTTATGTACGGACATTGTACGACATGGCCAAAATGTCGACACATGTCAAATCCGGATTCGGTGCCATAATCTCCGGAGTTTCCACAATCCAACGGAATTTTGCCACGCGTCATCCGATGTGGCGATGGCCACAAACCGCCGAAATCTTCCTCCGCGATCTCGGCGCTAATCCCGGTCGTCCGATTAAATTCGGCTTTAATCGTAGCCGTAATAAATACATGCGCGATATTTGTTTCATTTACGAAACAAATGCGCGGTACTGATTTATGTCCGTACCGTAAGTCGTACATTACATATTACTGGATCTATGTATCCCGTAATTAATTCTAGTTAAATGGTTTATCGCTTGTATACATATATAAATAATTATCAAACTATATGCTAGGTAACACTACCGCTAGATGAAACGGCTAAGGCTATCGGCTACATTGTGTCTGCCGGCCGGCAGGTACAAGGATCAAATCCTGCCGCCGGCTCATACATTTTAATTAAATATATAAACCCTAATATAAAATTCCCGTAAACCTCAGGATAGCCAAGGTAGCCATGGCTCTAGCTTCCTCTCCAATTTCTCAGTGACTACGACAAGTTTGAGAGTTGGAGAGAGAAGTTAGAGATAGACTGCCTCGACTTCTATATTTCTTTTCAGACCTAGAAAATACTAATAAAACCATTAGTTTCTACACCGCTCTGGGTGTTGTGGTAATAGGAGCAATAGCAGTAAGAGGCGTCTCTTTCTCTTCCCCTTTTCGGACACACTGCTCTCCCCATCATGTGCCTCAACTTCTGACATCATCTACCTCCTCTGCTGCAGCAGAGGTTGCTGCAGAAAACCTTATTCCACCAAACCCTGGTGGAGTTCCCTGAGGTGGACGTTTCACTTGTCCACAGACAATACCCCAGTATCGTTTTTTGCACAAAACCCCCATCATCATGGCTTCCGAATAGATGAACCCAGATCCATTGAAGGTGGCCATCCTAGAGGGTGGGCCCATAACCTGCAATTTTGTGTCCTTCATTGGACTACAAAATTCAGAAAGCCTCTAGGTAGTTTTTAACTAACCCACTTTCAGCCACAACCACTACTTCCCAAGATGACAAGTTGATAATCTGACTGCACCCTTGAGCAGGTTGGAGTCCGTTAATTCGTAGCAAAAAGAATCACTCAAAACGGCCAACTAGCCGATTAGTTATGAGGTGGCAAAGATGCCAATTTATATAAAACTCTCAAATGGAGAGGTGACTGTATAAAAATATGTTGTCCTACTTCTCTCTCACAACCCCTATCTACTACAGTAATACCCTATCACATAATTGTAAAGTTCAGAAAGGTACTACAGCCGATGTCCTTTCTGTATGGCTTGTGTACGACAAGGCCGCTGAGTGGACGCATGTCAACCTTTCACTCGTCCGTACGCTCCCCTAAATTCCTATGAACAAATGTTATCCCTCCACGTGGCGCCAGGTCATGCGATGTCCACAAACGCCAAAGGGAACATTCCGGGATATCGTCAGCGATATATGCCGTAGGATTAAATCCGACATTGAATGTTAGCCGTCGAAACAAATGTCCGATTCATTTGTTTCGTGTGAAATGACGTTCGCACTGCAATATTATCCAGTTCTATGTTCCTTCGTTCATAATTTAGGTAATTGGTTTCAAGACCATATCACAGTTTAAATAGTTATCAAACCCTATGTATCTTAACGGACTTCTACGACAAACTGCTTTGAGATGACGGCTACGCCGCGCTCTGCCGGTCAGAGGTTCGAGTCCTGCCGGACTCAAACTTTTGTTGAGAGTGACTTAAGTCACTCTTTAGTCCTGCCTTAGGAGCTGAGGCAGCCATGGCTCCACTACTCTCTCTCTCTCTCTCTCTTTCATTGACTACAACATGTATAGGGGATAGAGAAAAGAGGTGGAGGCAGACTGCCTACGCTTTTTTTTTCCTACTAAACTATTCAGACCTAGAAAATACTCTATAAATCTACTAATTTCAACAGTTAATGATAAGTTTGAAGATGACGTGAGAGTTGGTCAAAAAAAACAAGACGGCAAATTTTTCGTACAGAATGACGCAAGTTATACTCTACAAAATTGCAATTTCTTCGTACGGTTTGAACTTAGGCAATACGGCGCTAATTTTTAAAGGAAAACGACAAAAAAAGCCCAACCTTAGCCTTATGGGGACGTACCGTTAGTTTTGTTGAAAACGACAAAAAATAACCATTTTTTTAGCCACATAGGGCTTTAGGGTATGTCCCCATGTACTTAAAACTTAGCGAACTTACTTTGTTTTTTAGCGTAGAGCCGGCGGACTTGGATTTCTGGTGTCCCTATGTGTAACACATTAATTGTAAGTTAAAGGTGTCATGATTGTATACGTAGACAATGCCCATGACGGCTGTCGGCGTCTACAATCTCTGATGATGCATGCTATTTTTTGTAGCTGCATGTGACGTCGCATGTCTTACCGTGACATTGTAGACGTACCGCCTTCTAGCTTGTGTCGTTTCATGGTTGAAGGAGATGCGTTTTTCCTTTGACCCTCCTATCTGATCGACGTGACATGGCATCGGAATCTTGAGACCCCTGTAAAAAAAAACACGTACCAGACGGAAACGGATAAAACAGAACAAATTGTGTACCTTTTCTCGTCGTACTAAACGCAAACGGAAAAAATATAGCGAATTGTGTACATTTCCTCGTCGCTTTAAATCGTTTGCAAATTTTAAAAAAAAATGACACGTGTGAATATGTGTTCCTATTTGTTTAGCGAAAATACTTTGTTTTAAAACACATCGCCGATGTGTTTTCAAAAAAAATTTAAAGTTGATGTTTCTTCACGTGGCTGTGGGTCGAAAAACACAAGACGAAAACTTGTAATACATTCTAAGTTCGACGATGATGCAATATGTACTTTTTCTTTTTTCCATTTTATTGTACGGTTGCTACTTTCGCAGTACGACGCTAAGTTTTTTAGGAAAACAACAAAATAAACCCCTTAGGCACATGGGGACATACCCTTACCATTAGGCAAGGGGAACACATATGCAATTCTGTGTCCTCCATTGGACTACAAAATACAGGAAGCCTCTAGATAGTATTTAACTAACCCACTTTAAGCCACGACCACTTCTGCCCTAGAAGATAAATTGACAATTTGACTGCACCCCTGTGTAGCCTGGACTCCCCTGAGTCCGTAGCAAAAAGAATCACTGAAAACGGCCAACCAGGCGATAAGTTATGAGCCGGCAAAAATGCCAATTTATACAAAGCTCTCTTAGAGAGAGGTGTCTATCTACCAAATATTTCCTAAGTCTTAAATCCCTCTCACAACCCCTATCTACTAAAGTACGAACCAATCGAATTACTGTAAAGTACAGAAAGGTACTATGGCCGATGTACTTTTTGTACGGCCGGTGTACGACAAGGCTCTTGAGTGGACGCGTGTCATTTTTCCACTTGTCCGTATTTCCTCGGGAATTCCCGCGACCGAATGTCATCCTTCCACGCAGCGCCACGTCATGCCACGTCCATAAAATCCAAAGTGGCCATTCCGCGATCTCGGCGACGACGTGCGCCGTCGGATTAAATCCGACATTAAATGTCGACCGTTCAAAGTGTCTGTTTCATTTGTTTCGTGCGAAATGACGTTCGCACTAAACCTTAACAAGTTCTATGTTCGTTTCGTTTCATATTCCAGTTAGATCATTTCAGTACTATACAACAGTTTATATATGAATGAAATGTTGTAATTTATAAATCTTTATTTCAGTCAATAAGGGTAAAAATAACTTAGGATATTTTTTCTAGTAGTCTACTATAAGACTTACTTTAATTAGTGTTACAGTAGCAAGAGGTACAGTAGAGTGTATCGTACTGTATCGTACTTTTGCAGGGACACGTGTCGGCGAAATAACGTATGCAGGTTTTTTGGAGTAGCGTCAACAATCATCCATACGCGTCAAAAAGTTGACGATGCGATTCACATGATCGGACGAACAGGATCTGCCCCGAGTATTCCGGAAACATATGGTACATCTCGACAGTACCATCGTCGATCGAATTCGTTCCAGCGGACGCGATTCACCTGGGACCACAAGCGCGATTCACGAGGGACCACAAGCGTGATTCGCGTGGGACCACAAGTGACGAAGCACTCAGGTGCTTCGTACTACATGACCACACTGTGCTGGACTTTAGCGGTCACTGCTGACTAAGCATTCGGAACGTTTTGTGTACGGTTAGAACGTTTTGTGTACGGTTCAATTTCTGTAAATATCTGAATAACATTAGTTTGTAGTTTAGTGTGATAAAAAATAGTGTTCCGTTAATCAAGTTTTAGAAATAGTAATTAGGTTTTTAAAAGTACAGTAACGTACAGGTTTGATGCTTTGTCGTTAGTCAGGATAATAACCGTAGTAACGGTTACCCGAATTAGTGTAGATCAGTAGATACACAATGTGAGTATATAACTTAGAACTTAGACAATTTTGTAGTATCCAGTTTTGGGAATATGATTTTCTAAGGGCAGTTTTTTGGGAAACTTCTAGATATCATATCTTATGGTTTACTGGGTCATTTTGGCTACAATTTTGGGAATTGTCAGTTTGCTGTATTGTGTATCACTGTGGAAAATTTGAAGTTAATTGGCTTTCTGAGTTATATTTTGTGTCAGATCTAAGTTGGCTGCTGAGTAGGTACTTTGATAGTTTCTGCTGTTTTTATGTCTACTTCCACTACTACTGCTGGTTCACCGCCAGCAACGGTGGTTGTAGAACAACAGGTTATGGGCCTTTCATCAAGGATTCCTATCTTCAATGGCCAAAAGTATGCTTACTGGGCGGCGATGGTTGAATTATCGTTTGAAACGGCTAATTTATTGGGGGTCTTGGATGGCTCCCTTGATGAAACAGATCTAACTTGGGCGAAAAAGAATTCAATGGCAAGGAACAATCTAATCCTTTGTATTTCAGAAAATTTGGTCATGTCTCGACTGAAAATGAAGAAGGCGAGGGAGATTCGGACGTCTCTGAAATCCGCTTTTGAGAAAGCGAATGTTCAAGAGGAGCTTTTGGTGGCTGGAAAAATTTGGGGATACAAATACACGGGGGGATCTTTGGTAGAGTATTGTGACAATTTTCGTGCGCTCATTGATGCTCACTCTTGTGCTGGGGGGTCATTTCCTGAGTTTCAACAGGGAGCTTTGCTTATTAGAGGTCTCCCTAGTAGCATGAAGGGTGTGTCTAATCAATTAAAGAGTCATGATAAAGCTAGTTGGTCATTTCAGTTAGCATATAATCTTATATTGGAGGAAGAAACAAATACTAAATTCCTTGAGGGAGAAGGAAAAGTTGAGGCATTTGCAACAGACTTTGACAAAAGAATTCAGTTCAATCAGAATATGAATCAATTTAACCAGAATCAGAATCAGTTTAATCAGAGGCAGAATAGGCCATTTACTACTACTTGTTTCTATTGTTCTGAGAAGGGTCACGGATATAGGTACTGTCCTAAATTAAAGAAGGCTAATGAGACAGGTTTATACAGGCCAGGGTGGCAACAGAGCTAGTATCACAGAGGTTTTTCTGGAAATCCTTCACGTGGAAATGCTCTCTTTTCAGCTTCTACAACTGATGCAGATGAGTCACTAAGCTTCAATGAGCAAGAGGAGGCGGAGTTATTTGCTATGGCTGCTGCCATGGAGGGTCCAAAGGATGCAGGATGGATCATGGACACAGGAGCGTCTGCCCATATGTGTTGGAACAAGGCGGCTTTTACGAATCTGCAGCAAACATCTCCAAGGAGTATCTACTATGCTTGTGGCATGAGTGTTCAAACCTCAGCTCAGGGTGATATATCTTTGATGGTAGATGTGGGGGGGAAGTCGGTAGAGAGAACCCTTCACAATGTTTTGTATGTACCAGACTTTAAGAAAAATCTATTTTCTACATCATTAGTGGAGAGCAAAGGCTTTGAGGTTGTTCTGAAAGGAGGAAGACAGGTTGTTAGCAAGAAAGGGAAAGTAGCAGTAACAGGGACTAGAGATGCTAGCAAAATGTACCGGATGGACATGGCGGAATATAAAAAAAATGATGTTCTCTACTCCAGTGTACAATCTGAAAATGAGTTGTGGCATAAAAGATTAGGACATATGAACTATGATAGTCTTAAGAAAATGGTGAATTTGGGAAAAGTCCAGGGAGTTTCTCTTAGTTCTCATCATATAAAATCATGTGATGGTTTCTCACTTGGCAAGATTCACAAATTGCCACTTCCACAGGAAACGGACAACAGATCGGAGAAAGTTCTACAACTAATACACTCTGATGTTCTCGGTCCCTCACAAGTGGCTTCAGCTGGAGGCGTCCACTATATGGTTACATTCACAGATGACTACTCGAGGTACACTAAAGTCTACTTCATGCAACATAAGAGTGAAGTGTTCACTCACTTCAAACATTACAAAGCGTGGGCGGAAAAGCTTCATGGAATTCCAATCTTGGCGTTGAGATCGGACAATGGGGGAGAATACACATCAAAGGAATTCGAAGAATTCCTCATTCAAGAAGGTATTAGTCACAATCTTACTGTTCCTTACACACCAGAACAGAATGGTGTTTCTGAAAGATTAAATAGAACAGTGACAGAGAGTGCTCGGTCCATGCTTGCAGATAATGGGCTAGATTTGAAATTCTGGGCTGAAGCACTAAACTGTGCTGTTTATATTAAGAATAGAATTGCTTCTAGATCTGTTAGCTCCACACCTTATGAGCTTTGGACAGGAAAGAAACCTGATGTTAGCCACTTTAAAATCTTTGGCAGCAAGTGTTTTATTCTAGATACTTCACAGGATAAATGGAAAATGGAGCCTAAGGGTTTACCAGGAATTTTTATGGGGTATGATGATAACGCAAAAGGATATAGGGTTTTTGTATTTGAGAAACAGAAAGTAATTATTTCTAGGAATATCCAGATTAAAGATGAACAGGATTCGGTTGACCATTTTAAAGTGCCAGATCAACCGGCGAAGGAAAAGCAAGAATATGTCATTTTTCACCATACTCAGCGAGTCTACTTTCCACCGGCAAGTGCGACACCTCTTACTCCAGTTCCTCTGGTGCCTTTACAGGATGCATCGCAACAAGATAATCCTCGAGTGGAAGGAACTACTACAGACTTTGTACAGGATCAAGTTACGGTTCAGCCAAAACAGAAAAATCAGAGGTTGCCGACGATCTCAACCTCAGAATTTCCGGGGGGAAAGAGATCTAGCAGCCGTCTGCAATCAAGCTCTCACTTTGCTTTTTCTGCAGCTACAGAGGAGCCTCTAACGATCCAAGAGGCCTTCTCATCACCTGAGAGAAATCAGTGGATCGAGGCGGCAAACGATGAAATGAAGTCTATTATGGAGGCACAGACATGGGAGCTGGTGGATCTTCCTCCCGGCAGAAAAGCCATCGGCAGCAAATGGGTATTCAAGATGAAGCTGAACCCGGACAACACAATCGAAAGATATAAGGCGAGACTAGTGGCCAAGGGGTATAATCAAAAAGAAGGTATTGACTTTGAGGAAACCTTCTCTCCTGTTGTCAGATTTCCCACTGTTAGAATTTTGCTAAGTCTAGCTGCTATAGAGAATATGGAAATACAACAGATGGATGTTAAAACCGCTTTCTTGCATGGAGAGTTAGAAGAAACCATTTATATGAAACAACCTGAAATGTACGTTGAAAAGGGAAAGGAAGAATTAGTGTGTAAATTGATGAAATCTTTGTATGGGCTAAAACAAGCCCCGCGTCAGTGGAATTTGAAGTTAGATGAGTTTTTGACTGGGTGGGATTTAAGAGAATTAGCTCAGATCATTCTGTATATGTCTTACAAGGGGAGGATGGGATACTTTACATTGCTGTATATGTGGATGACTTATTATTAATAAGTAAGTCAATGGATGAAATAAACCGCATTAAAGCGGCTTTAAGGTCTAGGTTTGAGATGAAGGACCTCGGTGAGGCCAAATACATTTTAGGAATACAGGTAGAAAGAGACAGAAACAAGAGGCTGATTATGTTGACTCAGAAAGAAGCAATAGGTAATATGCTAGAAAGATTTGAAATGAAAGATGTGAAAGGATCCGTAACTCCCATGGAATTCAGGCAGAAATTAGAAGGAATGGATACAGATTCAGGCATAATTGTCGGTGAGAGTTTAGAGACAGGGGAGGAAGAGTTTATGGCTTCAAAGCCATATAGACAAGTAGTTGGAAGTCTTATATATTTTATGAATTGTACGAGACCCGACATTGCAGCAGCTGTGGGAGTCTTGAGTAGAAGTCTGCAGAATCCTAAAAGGGCAGACTGGGAAGCAGCGAAAAGAGTGTTGAGATATCTTGCAGGTACTCGAAATCTCAAGCTTGTTCTCGGAGGAGGAGAGGTGAAAATCCAGACGTGGAGCGATGCTAGCTATGGGGACATGCCAAGCCGGAAATCTACAACCGGCTTCGTTCTGAAGATTGGAGACGGAACTTGCTGCTGGAGTAGCAAATTACAAAAGGTTACAGCTCAATCCACAATGGAGTCAGAATATATGGCAGCAGCTTCCGCCCTCAAGGAGCTCCTATGGGTCAAGTCCATTTTACAAGAACTTGGGTATATGCAAATTGGCCCTCAAGCTATCTGGTGTGACAACCAAGCTGCCATAGCTATTGCCTCTAACCCCAGCCATCACTTTAAGAGCAAACACATGGATGTTAGACTACATTTTGTTAGAGAAAAAGTACTTGCAAAAGTCGTTAAATTGTGTTATTTACCAGATGAGAAGATGGTGGCTGACATGTTAACAAAAGCCCTTCCTGCTCCTAAGTTACAATTTTGCAGAGATGCTATTGGACTAAGTGAGTAACTGAGTCTAAAGATTTAGGGGAGTGTTGTAATTTATAAATCTTTATTTCAGTCAATAGGGGTAAAAATAACTTAGGATATTTTTTCTAGTAGTCTACTATAAGATTTACATTAATTAGTGTTACAGCAGCAAGAGGTACAGTAGAGTGTATCGTACTGTATCGTACTTTTGCAGGGACACGTGTCGGCGAAATAACGTATGCAGGTTTTTTGGAGTAGCGTCGACAATCATCCATACGCGTCAAAAAGTTGACGATGCGATTCACATGATCGGACGAACAGGATCTGCCCCGAGTATTCCGGAAACATATGGTACATCTCGACAGTACCATCGTCGATCGAATTCGTTCCAGCGGACGCGATTCACCTGGGACCACAAGCGCGATTCACGAGGGACCACAAGCGTGATTCGCGTGGGACCACAAGTGACGAAGCACTCAGGTGCTTCGTACTACATGACCACACTGTGCTGGACTTTAACGGTCACTGCTGACTAAGCATTCGGAACGTTTTGTGTACGGTTAGAACGTTTTGTGTACGGTTCAATTTCTGTAAATATCTGAATAACATTAGTTTGTAGTTTAGTGTGATAAAAAATAGTGTTCCGTTAATCAAGTTTTAGAAATAGTAATTAGGTTTTTAAAAGTACAGTAACGTACAGGTTTGATGCTTTGTCGTTAGTCAGGATAATAACCGTAGTAACGGTTACCCGAATTAGTGTAGATCAATAGATACACAATGTGAGTATATAACTTAGAACTTAGACAATTTTGTAGTATCCCGTTTTGGGAATATGATTTTCTAAGGGCAGTTTTTTGGGAAACTTCTAGATATCATATCTTATAGTTTACTGGGTCATTTTGGCTGCAATTTTGGGAATTGTCAGTTTGCTGTATTGTGTATCACTGTCGCAAATTTGAAGTATATTGGCTTTCTGAGTTATATTTTGTGTCAGATCTAAGTTGGCTGTTGAGTAGGTACTTTGATAGTTTCTGTTGTTTTTCATGTCTACTTCCACTACTACTGCTGGTTCACCGCCTGCAACGGTGGTTGTAGAACAACATGAAACCCTACATCATCTAACGGACTTCTACGACAGACTGGTTAGAGCTAACGGCTACGCCGCGCTCTACCGGTCGGGGGTTCGAGTCCTGCCGGACTCAACCTTTTGTTGAGAGTGACTTAAGTCACTCTTTAGTCCTTCCTATGGAGCTGAGGCAGCCATGGCTTCATCGCTCTCTCTCTCCTTCGGTGACTACAACAAGTATGGGGGAGAGAGAGAAGGGATGGAGGCAGGCTGCCACCATTTCTTATATATGTTTCCGCTTTTATTTTAAACTAGAAAATACAAAAACTACTTATTTCAACACTCCCTTTATTTTCTAGTCTATTTTTAATTTTTCTTTTAATCCACATTTTTCCCTCCAGTATTTTAATTTTGGCAAGGGTACAGGTTTGGTCATCATGTCCGCTACCATTTCCTCATCAGATCTATATAGAAGATTCACTATTTTATTCTCAACTTTTTCTCTTACAAAACTTAATCTTATGTCCATATGTTTAGCCTTAAAATGATGTTTTGGATTTGCTGCAATTGCTATGGCCGCTTGATTATCACAAAACACTTCATGCACTCCCTCTTTGATATACCGAAGTTCTTGCAGCAAGGACTTGACCCACATCAACTCTTTCACAGCAGAACAAGAGGCCATGTACTCAGCCTCCATGGTGGACTGAGCAACCACCTTTTGTTGCTTACTGCTCCAACAGCATGCACCTTCCCCAACATACAACACATACCCAGAAGTGCATCGTCTCATAGGTGCGTCCCCATAACTGGCATCACTCCAAGTAGTGATGTCAGTGTGCTCCCCTCCGAAATGCAACCATAACTCTCTGGTTCCAACCAGATATCTCATGACTCTCTTGGCTGCCTCCCAATCCCTCTTCCTAGGATCATTCAGACTCCTACTAAGTACTCCAACTGCTGCCGCTATGTCCGGCCTGGTACAATTCATAAAATAGATTAAACTTCCTACGACCTGTCTATAAGGGATAGTCTTCATAAACTCTCTCTCTTCAATACTCATTTGATCATCTAAGATCATTACTCCTCCTTCTATACTCCCATCACTTACTTTTTTCAAGTCCATGGGAGTGGTACAACTGTTAGCATTTTCCATCTGGAATTTCTCAAGCATATTACCTATTGCTTCTTTCTGAGTAAGTCTTATAATCTTCTTCCCCCTATCTCTCTCCATTTGGATCCCCAAAATATATTTTGCCTCCCCTAAATCCTTCATATCAAATCTGCTTCTAAGATCTGTTTTTAACTTATTGATCTTTTCCAAGGATTTACTCAACACAAGCAGATCATCCACATAAATTGCAATAAAAATGACACCACTCTCATCTTCAAACATATAGATAGAATGGTCAGAGCTGATACGGATATATCCCAGACTGGTAAGAAACTCATCTAGTTTCTTGTTCCACTGTCGGGGAGCCTGCTTTAGTCCATATAAGGACTTTATGAGCCTGCAGACTTTGCTCTCTTCTCCTTCCTCCACGAACCCCGCGGGTTGTCTCATGAAAATTTCTTCCTCTAACTCACCATTAAGAAACGCAGTCTTAATGTCCATCTGATAGATTTCCATGTCTTCCGCTGCTGCCAGGCTGAGGAGAATCCTTACTGATGGGAACCGAACAACTGGAGCAAAGGTCTCCTCATAGTCAATCCCTTCCTTCTGGGTGAACCCCTTCGCTACCAATCGAGCCTTATATCTTTCAATGGTATTATCTGGGTTCAGATTTAGTTTAAATACCCATTTACACCCAATAGGTTTTTCTGTCAGGAGGACAATCTGCTAGTTCCCAGGTATTTGCTTCCATGATAGAAGCCATCTCATCATTTATAGCTTTAATCCATCTTTCTTTCTCTGGACTATTCACTGCCTCCGAGTAAGACTGAGGCTCATCAGGGTGAGATAGCTTAGTTACCTTATGAGCGACTTGTTTTTCCTGTAATCTTTTGCTGCTTCTTCTCTCTCCCTCAAACTCCGAAGCAAGAATGGATGGAAGTCTTGGATTTCTTCTCACTGTTTCATCGGCTCCCCTGTCCATGGAAACCGGTTCTTGTCCCGCTTCTTCTATCTCCTCAAAGTCCATAGGAGTATGTGAGGTTTCCGGTGAGTCTCCTGTATCTTGGATCTCCCCTGAATGTGTAATCACGCTGTCACCGATGTCCCTTTCGGGAACGACCGAGTTCTCCTCACTTTCAGACTCAAATCTGATCCTAATCATCTTTGTATATTTGAAGGGGTCAAATGACTTCCCTTCATCCATGACAACTAAGTGTTTGACCTGAATGATATCTTTCTTTGCAAAGTCATAGACTCTATATCCCTTAACATCCTCATCATATCCCACAAAGTATCCAGGTTTTCCCTTAGCATCTAGTTTCCAGTTTTTCCTATCCGTGTCAAGACTGTAAACTTGGCTACCAAATACTTTAAGGTGTGAGATATCTGGTTTCCTTCCAACCCATCTCTCATAAGGTGTGACTCCCTTTACAGCTGAGGTGAGGACTCTATTCTTAATATAGTTGGCACAGTTCATTGCCTCTGCCCAAAATCTCTTTCATATTTTCTTGTCTGCCAACACACTGCATGCACTATCTCCTAGTGTTCTATTCAACCTCTCAGCTACCCCATTTTGTTCCGAGTTATATGGTACAGTTTTCTGGTGTTGCACTCCCTCATCTCTCAGATATTCCTCAAACTGGTTAGAGGTATATTCCCCCCATTATCACTCCTTATCCTCTTAATAGGGGTTTCATGCAACTTATCACTCCAGGCTTTATATTCTTTGAAGTAAGTGGATGCTTCAGACTTATTTTTCAGAAAGTTGACTCTAGAGTATCTAGACCAATCATCAGTTATTGTCATCATAAACCTCTTTCCTCCAACCGCAGGTACTTTTGCAGGTCCCCAAATATCTGTGTGGACCAAATCTAACACTTTCTCACCTCTATATGTGGCGGCTTTGGGAAAGGGAAGTCTGTGAGCCTTACCTTGAGCACAACCACTACAATCATCCATTATTTCATTATCCCCAAACTGAATGCCATCTACTACCCCAAGCTTTTTCATTTCCCTTAACCTATCAAAATGTACATGCCCCAACCGCTTATGCCAAATCATCACCTTAGGAACACCAACATAGTAAGCATTCTTCTTTTCATTACTCAAGTTAAGCCTAAACATTCCTTGGCTACCCTTATCTGCTGTGAAGTAAACTTCATTCCCATACTTAGCTGTAAAGACTCCCTTTCTGGTGAAGGTATCAAACTCTTTGTCATCTAACACATACGTAGAGACAAGATTTTTACTCAGCTGAGGAATGTAAAGTACATCTAAAATGTAAGTATAGAGGTCTTACCCTTCACTAAGACTTTCAGATCTACTGATCCCACTAGATCTGTAGTAACCACTCTCCCATCCCCATACTCTATCTCTGCAGTAGGAATCTTTCGTAGCTTAGTGAAGAGTTCTTTATCACGACACATATGTATGGATGCACCTGAATCGATGATCCATCCTTCCTGTGGAGCTTCCCGAATTGCTCCAAGGGCACACTTCTGCCTCCGAGGGATCTCCTTCTCCTCCAGACTCTCGTCAAGAAGAAGCTCCCCATCCTCCTCAGATGACTCATCCTCGGTTTCTCCTGACACTTTTGTAACCACAAGTGCCTTTTTCTTCCCTCCGGAAGAACCCCCTCCACGGTTTTCTTGGAGCCTCAGCTCCGACAACTTGACACAATCTGCAATAAAGTGTCCCGGCTTTTTGCAATAATGACAAAGACCCTTTGGGGGCCTCTGTCCCCCAGAATTATCTCTTTCCCCTCTATAAGGTTTCTTCAGATCCTTCCCCCATCGGTCCCCTCCTGCTGCTAGAGCTTGAATGCTCTTTCCTCCTCTCCTAATCTCCATTGTGTTTTCTTGCACAAGTATCATCCTAACTACTGTGTTCCATTTCCATGAACTATCAGGCATTCCCGGTACTCGGTACACTATGTTTTCGAACTCATCTGGTAATTTCATGATAAGGGTGTTAACTTTCATTTTCATTGTACCTGTCCACCCGGCACTTTCCATTTCCATATACAAACAAGAAAGATCATTACAGTAATCTAACATCTTTCCTCCTTTGTAAGTGTAACTCAATAGCTTTTGCTCAGCCAACTGGAGCTCCTGAATAGTTCCAGCTCTATAAATCTCCACCAAACTCTCCCACAATTCTTCTGCCTTGTAAATGTGAAGATGAGGAGTGGCCAAACCTTGAGTGAGGTGCCTCAAAATGAAGTTCTTGGCAGCCATGTTTACATCCTCCCACATTTGAGTATCGTTCTCCACGGTCTTCACGGTTGCCGTTCCCGATACTGTGGCAATAGGAGTGAGGGGTGTCTCCTTCCCTTTCTCCTTTTCGGACACACTACTGTCCCCATCATCTGCCTCCTCCGCTGAGGCAGCCGTTGTTGCAGAAAACCTTACTCCCCCAAATCCTGGTGGAGTTCCCGAAGGTGGACGTTTCACTTGTCCACTGACGATACCCCATTATCGTTTTTCACACAAAGCTCCCATCATCATGGCTTCCCAATAGATGAACCCAGATCCATTGAAGGTGAGCACCCTAGAGGGTGGGCCCATAACCTGCAATTCTGTGTCCTCCATTGGACTACAGAATACAGGAAGCCTCTAGATAGTATTTAACTAACCCACTTTAAGCCACGACCACTTCTGCCCAAGAAGATAAACTGACAATTTGACTGCACCCTTGTGTAGCTTGGACTCCCCTGAGTGCCTAGCAAAAAGAATCACTGAAAACGGCCAACCAGGCGATAAGTTATGAGCCGGCAAAAATGCCAATTTATACAAAGCTCTCTTAGAGAGAGGTGTCTATCTACCAAATATTTCCTAAGTCCTAAATCCCTCTCACAACCCCTATCTACTAAAGTACGAACCAATCGAATTACTGTAAAGTACAGAAAGGTACTATGGCCGATGTACTTTTTGTACGGCCGGTGTACGACAAGGCTCTTGAGTGGACGCGTGTCATTTTTCCACTTGTCCGTATTTCCTCGGGAATTCCCGTGACCGAATGTCATCCTTCCACGCGGCGCCACGTCATGCCACGTCCATAAAATCCAAAGTGACCATTCCGCGATCTCGGCGACGACGTGCGCCGTCGGATTAAATCCGACATTAAATGTCGACCGTTCAAAGTGTCTGTTTCATTTGTTTCGTGCGAAATGACGTTCGCACTAAACCTTAACAAGTTCTATGTTCGTTTCGTTTCATATTCCAGTTAGATCATTTCGGTACTATACAACAGTTTATATATGAATGAAACCCTACATCATCTAACGGACGGTTAGAGCTAACGGATACGCCGCGCTCTACCGGTCGGGGGTTCGAGTCCTGCCGGACTCAACCTTTTGTTGAGAGTGACTTAAGTCACTCTTTAGTCCTTCCTATGGAGCTGAGGCAGCCATGGCTTCATCGCTCTCTCTCTCCTTCATTGACTACAACAAGTATGGGGGAGAGAGAGAAGAGATGGAGGCAGGCTGCCATCATTTCTTATATATGTTTCCGCTTTTATTTTAAACTAGAAAATACAAAAACTACTTATTTCAACAACATATGTATGGAGCACTCGTCTTATTGTTGTATTAGGCCATGTCCCCATGTAATCATTACTTTGATTAAGTATTTTGGACTGTAGTGAGATTCTCCGTACTACTTTGAAAAGTGTTCCAATGTGCGAAAATGAAATCGGAACTTTGATATGTGACGGTTGTAGACGTGGATACAACTTTGTGACGGTTGAAGACGATTACAAAATTGGTGACGCCAACAAAAACAACGTCAGTTGTAGACAAGCTATATTTTTTACATGGCAAATGTTTAGGGTTTTATGACATTGTGACGCTATGCTAACTTGTGACAACATCGACGTCACATATTCAAAAACTTTCGGCCATGGCTACTCGATTTTGTTTTTTCGACTTTTCTCACTCGACTTGCCATAAAAATATACCTAAAGGTAGTCAAAATAATTATTTTTCAAGTATATTTCTTTTAATAGTTGTACTGTTATGCCTCGTTTTAAAAAATATGAGATTAAATCGATAATGTGGGAAGGAGAGAGGAGAAGCAACGACGGCTCAAAACTCTCCAAAGGACCCATCAATGAAAGTGGAGGTCCAAGACCCCTGCAAATTTTTTTGCGTACATGCTCGTCTTTTTCCGTACATGCGCAAGACGGGCAGGGAGAAAAATAACTAGTAGTCTCTTTTGTCCTAAGATTTTCCCACTCGTGTGGCCCGTGCGTAGGCCGTTTTTCATTCGTTGTTTTGGTGATACTTTCCCTAAAATCCAGCCGCGAGGTGATTTATGATGAAGTTTTTTGACGGGCTATATTCTCTTGCCCCCGGGGTCGAAAAAAGGAAAACGCCAAAATGCGTTCACACGACGACAAGCATGAAGTATATTCAAAGTATCGACTTTACGTTTCCTGTACTTTTGTATAATTCATTTTTGTATACGGCTAAAGTTTTTATCGTACGGAACTACGTTTTGGGGGAAAACGACAGGAAAAAGTCGATACCTTTAATACACGGGGACATATCCTTGGGCTGTTCTTTTGTTAGGAGTTGCCAAGAACTGTGAAGAGACATTCGCTGGCAATAACTTTTAGGCCAATTTGCTATCATAAGCATTCGCTCCCAATAACTTTCAGGCCAATTTGCCATCAGGTCATTCACAAAACTAATGTTAGTATCGTTACTCTCACATTTGCGGATGTGTCAAAGTTTTCCCAAACGTAACAATCTGAATGTCATATTTGCGCAAACGTTCGTGAAAGACTTCAATTTTATAATATCAATGTAAGATGCGTACAAGCGTATTCTCTCCTTGTACGAAAGGAAATTTTAGAGTAACCTAAACACAAGAAAAGCGCGTCGAACCCCGAAGGACAAAGGGAAGGCAAATGGATTGTGATAGGATAACTTCCGACAAATATATAACGACCATGTCCGAAGTCAAATTGCCTCTACAATACATGGCAAATCTATTCCCTTCCATTATGGTGCGTAACTGGTCATCCAGGTGTAAAGATTGTACACGATCTATGTGGCTATTGTCCATCTACTGGCTCGATAAAGCAATGACTGGGTGATGAAAATAAGCCGCGGATGCAAAAACAATAAGAATAAAACAGACTATATTCACACCTAGACCATTGGAGAATTTCTACGTAAAAAATTGTTTGACATACAATATCGATACCTATAATGCCGATGATTAGAATAACAACCTTTTATAATCTTTTGGTTCCTCTAAGATCAATTTTCCATCGGTGAAAAAATGGGGTATTTTACTATTTTTTATGTTTTTGTACCATGTCGTGTAATTTTTTCGAGTTTTGGAGAGACACTTTTTGAAAAAAATCCATCAAATTTCTCAAAGTGTCCAAATGCAAACAATAACTGTCTGATTCGTATTAGGTCGACGTCAACGAAGGAATAACTCCATTAAATCATTGCACCTTGCTGAACTCTCTTACAACAAGACGGTGGTTAACCACAAAGTACTATACAATTTCCAAACATACACAAATATTGATAAATGCCACAATGGACACATTGACTGCTCACACGTCATAAATGACACGTTCTCTTATCCAATTTCATATAGTATCCACCAAAATCCACCAGAAAGTCGTTCTCTAAAGATATATTGTCATGCTCCCTTTGCCTTCCTTTAGCTTTCGTAGTTTTCTTTTGTTAGCCTACATGTGGTACAATAACATATTACGCTCGCACACATCTAGCATCGTGGTTGGACACTTAAAACAAGTATGACGTTTTTAAAATTCTTAAAACAAACCTATGCATTTCTACTGAAAGAATCTTATGTTCCCATAAATTTATCGCGATGTCACCCTTCGCGATATACAACACTGATATATCGATTATCGGCAATTAAAAAAAAAACATATCGAATATCGTCTAACAACTCTTGATACACGACAATCACTCCATAGGAAATTTGACCAAAAAAATAAAAAACAATTTATAACTTTATCAAACTTTTGGCTCTAAGTAGACAAATTTTTGTAAGCCTTTTAAATGTTTTTACTATAACCCCTAAGGAACTTATAATGTAAGAAACATTACATATTTTGATTGATTGAAATATATTGTCCACAATATATTCCCTCTCTACACTAACAAATCTCTCACGCAAACACAAACAATATTTAGAAAACAACATAAGGTTAAAATACATTACGTGGAACAAGTGCTAAGGCATATAACGAATAAAATCGTACAAAATTATTTTAAAGCCACTTTAGCTATTGCAGTACCGCACAGTTATATCCATAAAAATATTGATGTGGTTCTTATCTATACATCGACAGTCACTAGGTAAAAAAAAGGTAGATATTCGCTATCGTTAAGAGGCTATAAATACACAAAATCAGTATCTTGTAGTATTGTACATCCCTACATTGTAGACTGCGATAACTTCCATAACCGATAACATTTATTATTAAATGGCCCAAAGGGCTCAATATATCGCGCTAGGATGAATGGACTTCTTATTGCCGCTACATTTCTAACCATACAGTACATTTGTATACTATTTTGTATCATACTCTATATAATATATAACATAAAATGTATAACATGTTGTAGGTGTTATTCGCCGGACGCGCGGCGGACCCCCTTCCCCCGGATTTCGGTGAAAAAATCGCGACATTTCATTGATTATTTATAATTTTAAGGGGGTTTTACTTGGGTTCCACGCTCCCATACCAGTCCCGAATGTCCTTTTGACTGTTATTTTTTTTTGCAAGGTTAGTTACGCCCTCATATCACTTCCACGGTGGCAGTAAATGGCGGCAGTTTAACAGATGTGTTCGCATGTTCGTATATTTTATGAAAAAGTTTGATTTACAAATTTACAATGTAATTTAACTAGTGTTGTGTATCGGTAAAAAACTTATCGCGATAACACCGATACCGATAGTTATCGGTTATCGAACGGTCAGAGGTTCCGTTATATCGGTCTGAGACCAACAAATTCCATATCGGCGATAACTTAAAAAATATATAGAATGCATACAATAGTACTTTATAACATACTGTATTATTTTATTGATTTTATATAGCGTGGCATGCCACGTATAAAAATCTGTTCCTTTATCGTTTAACTGCAATTTATTACGGAGAGCGCAACACATAAACGTTGGCCGGTTAACTGAACAAAAATTTTACGGCGACGTACGGAATTTTACTAAAAAACTGGTGAACATGGAACTGGAAAAGGACGGCGGACACAAAAGTACAACGGACGCAAAATAACATTATGCGCGCCGCCGAAATCGAACGGACGAATTGAAATGAGAAAACACGAGCAGACGGGCCAGCGTGAGCCCGGCATCATGGAATGGCTCTTTTGGCAGCTTTTGCCAAAAAAGCCGACAGATTGACACGTGGTAGGTCCCAAGTGGGTCTCAATGAATAAAGGGACAAAGCCATGGCGTCGGATGTGAAAGGTACATCGTTTTTACTGGATCTGTATTAAATTCGTACAGATATCATGGCGGCTACTGTACTTTCTGTGCTTGTACACGCCAGGGGAATAAGACGTACAGTTGAGTGTACAGGCCGTACATTTATCTGTACGGTCCGTACAGTTATCGCCGATAGTTATCGTTATCGGCATTATCGGCGATAAGTACCCGATATTATCGGCTACTTATCGGCGATTAGACCGATGTTGATATATCGTACCAATATATCGATTATCGGATACCCGAAAAAAGGCCCATATCGGTTATCGGCAAATCCTTACCGATACACAACACTAAATTTAGCATTTTTCGTTTCGGTACTATAGTCTTAGAACAATAAAGTATTGTTTTAAATTTGGCAACGTTTATATGCTGCGCTGTCCGTAATAAATTTCAATTAAACAGATACGGAACAAATTCTTATTCGTGGCACGCCATGCTATATAAAGTCAATATTATAATACAATATGTTATAAAGTACTATTGTATGCATACTATATTTTTTTAAAGTTATCGCCGATATGGAATTTGTTGGTCTCGGACCGATATATCAGGACCTCTGACCGTTCGATAACCGATAACTATCGGTATCGGTGTTATCGCGATAATTATTTTACCGATACACAACACTATTTTGAATACAACGATTAAACAATTGCATCGGCACAGAGGGTACAGTACCGTACCGTTTAATCAATGGCGTTACAATCCAGAGCACCGCCGCCGAGAGCCCCAGGTTACTGCAAAAAGTTTGCGGATATCCGAGCACTTTCCTCCTAGCAAAAAAACGACCGGTCTTCTCCGTTATGCTGGTGAGTGGTGACTAACAAGAGTTAGCCCACGTGTAGCTGTGGTCTCCAAATGTTTGACGTCATCACTTTGCACGGTCTCGGGGAGGAAGACAATTGAAATTATACAAAAACAAAAAACGCAAAAAACAAAGTATACCTTCGCATTAAATGACTGAGTGGAAAAACTTGAGTAAACCGTTTGGGAACTTTTAGCTGTTTTTCCTTAATTTGTGTTTAGTTTTCGAAAACTTCCAACATTGCCCGATTGTACACCTAGGCATGTATGTACCGCCGTTGTTAAGAAAGGGTTTGAAGGAAAAAACGTTTTTCTGAAAGACCGGATTCATGGACCATTGCATGGAGTGTGGTCACATTTTTCGCCATCTTTGGAACAAAACGAAAAAAAACTACGGGAAGAACAAAAATACGTGTAATTTTTTTTAAGGACAGTTTTGCGAGTCGATTTTTTTTTTCTCACTGGATCCATTCCCAAATTTAGGGGAATCAATCCCCGGTTTACGGAGAGAAATACACTGTATCACGATTCACGGTGTAGTTTCTCAAAAATTTTCCGGGCGAATTTACTTTTTTTGGTAGTATTCTCTTTTCCTCGATTCTCACGCCTAACAAAATGTCAAATCGACAAGCCTCCCTGATTTCCCGCGGCTATCCCGCTTTTGGAGCTTTTTTGGAGCTCCATTTTTTGCGAGTTATGTACTATTTCCTAAACGACCGTTTTTTGAGCCGCAAATTGGCCCCTATGGAGCCGAACTGAGCTATTTCTCTCTTCCCCGTTACTACTGTACTATTATCAGATTCGACAGCCAAACCGTGGTTTATTCGTCACAGTCGACATTTAAAACTGTCGGTGTTTCCGTGCGAAACAAACATCGGGTGCGATTTATTAAAATCTTTTACGTTCTACTTATAAAATTCATTTTCGAAACGTCCGAATAGGAAATAATTTGAAAAAGTCTCGATGCGGTTACTCCCGCCTCTTCTAGCGTGACGTCACGCGGAGTGCTCTTCGGACGTATCAGTAAAACAAGAGGCGACTTCTGGAAAACAGCTCGTTGAGTGACACCTGTCATAATCCAAGCCCAGAAAGTCAAGCATTTTGTCAGGATGCAAAAACACTCGTCCTTACAATTTGTCGTACAGAAAAACGTTCGACTAGGCGCCTAAAACCATGACCTCGTCTGTTACGAACAGAATCTTCGACTCCGTACAGTTTACCTTTCGAGGAAACCAGCCGCAGTCGTCGACAATAAATAAGTTGTTTGCTTCCTCTTTCGTCGTTTTCTGTCCCTTAACGAACTTCTTTGCGACCTATTTTCGCCAAATCTCCCAATCCGTCTCCTTCTGGCGGCGATTCCGTCTCCTTCCGGCGGCGCCAATCATTGAGACGCGACCGGTAAACGGCCACTGGTCCAATCGCCCGCCTCCCGACAACTCTGGCCGTCAGAAGTCCGTCCTGCCACGTAGGCCAACAAACAAAGTAGATTTTCTCCAGCAGAATCCATAACTATATCCGTTTCCTAAACACCTCAAGTTTCGTCCACGTGTCTCCCGAGAGATTTTCTCTGCCGGTCGGCTTCTCCCATGGCCCTACCGGCGAATCTCTGTCGACCCCTTACCGTCAAGTGGGACCGTCACACCTCCGGCCTCTCCCCGCCCAGGGTTCCCCGGACCCACAACTTGTCGCTACCGCCGGCTTCATTCAATTCCCTGGCGGTGCTACTTGTCCTCCTCCCTCCCCCCCGCCCCCCCGCCCCCCCCCCCCCCCCCCCCCCCCGCCCCCTCCCTCCCCCCCCCCCCCCCCCCCCCCCCCCCGCCCCCCCCCCCCCCCCCCCCCCCCCCCCCCCCCCCCCCCCCCCCCCCCCCCCCCCCCCCCCCCCCCCCCCCCCCCCCCCCCCCCCCCCCCCCCCCCCCCCCCCCCCCCCCCCCCCCCCCCCCCCCCCCCCCCCCCCCCCCCCCCCCCCCCCCCCCCCCCCCCCCCCCCCCCCCCCCCCCCCCCCCCCCCCCC